>CM061144.1:849593-1312093 GCA_030710495.1 Labroides dimidiatus
TTTTTAAAAGTAAATGTTCCATCCACCGAGCTAAGCTAGGCGCTGTCCTCAGTGTTATCCATCACTCAGTGCGTCGCTATAATCCGTTTGCCAGAGACTCGTGCACTGAGAACCGTTCTGTGTGATATAGACTATAAAATAAAATGCGATAAAATGCGTCATTTTTTTTAACACCATTAATTTCCCCCCGCGTTAATTATCGAATTAACGCGACAAAGTCCCACCACTGATATATATATATATATATATAATGCACATTGACAGATTCTTCCGAGTGTCTGGATTCTCATGGTGCGCTCGTTTTTCTGATAGCTATCACGGTTTTGGCACAGCAAGCACTTGTTCGGACCCATGCCTCATCCCAAAAACCAGCCAGAGTTGATCTGTCACAAAGAGGTGTCTCTTGATCTCCACAGCTGTGCCTTGTTAAATCACCATGAAAACCACGAAGCTGCTCATGAATAATGACTCATAAGGACATTCTGGGGCATTCTGGGAGAGCCTGGCTATATTATCAAAACAAGCACGCACTCACACACACACATACACACACACACACACACACACACACACACACACACACACACAGAGTCAGGATTCCTTTTGAATCAAATAACTCAATTCAAACAATGTATTATCAATGAAAGCTTACACAGAGGTTTTCTTGTCCTTGAAAGGGCATGTGAAGCGTGCAAACGTGTGTGTGTGTATTGATGATGTTAAAGGTACCTCAGTTCACACAAAACACTCTCACATTTAATATATATATATATATATATATATATATATATATATATATATATATATATATATATATATATATATATATATATTCTTAGAGAGTTGAATTTAACTCTGTCTCAGATAACATTTGGTCCCAGTCAGCAATGGAGCAACACCTGCGAGCTAGTTAAGGCAGACAACTCGAGCTGTGCTATTACTTAGATCACATGTCCCACTCGTCATAACCTTCTTCACTCAAAAAAGTAAAACATTGAGATAAATTAAATTTAATATGTAAACTTTTTCCATCTAACTTTATTGGGTTAGTTGAGCGTAAAAAAAAAAAAGTCAAATTAAATTTAAAAAATTGAGTTACAGCAAATTATATAATAATGATAATAATGATTTTAATCTTTTACTTTGGATAAACAAATTATATTTAAGTTAACCTCAATTATAGCTATTATGTTAGACAAACTTAAAATAAATACTTTCTATAAACATATATAACGTGTTTGTTGAAGTCATTATTTTTGTACTTCTTAAATAACAAAATCTTGTTACTTCAACTTGAATAAAATACGTTCTTCCAGTGTATATTTTACACATTAATGTAACATAACATTATTTCGTAAACTTTTTCCACACAAATAAATTACACTGACTCAACATAATTCTTTTCCTTTTACTTTATTAACCAGAAGTTGCTGCAGAAAACCAGAACAGATAGAGTTACATTAAATAGATACATTTTCAGGACTGCAAATTGAACATTTCCAACCTAAGCGCAACAATCAAACAATACTTTGATCTGTTCACTTTGTTCACAAAAGTCAGGTGCCTTAAAAGCTCCAACTTTGTCACTTAAGTGAAATTATGACCTACTGCTTTACTCTACTGCAACAATTACTGAAAAATAAAAGTCGCTTGATGTAGCTTTTACAAATTATTAACTACACCATATACAGTTTTTTTTTAATGAACAACCTTGTTTAAAAGTTTCTTTTAAGCATACTGAAACACTGAAAACTTTAAACATTAAAAAAGAGCAGTGGTACAAGTACACTGTAAGAGTACATCAACACCAAAAAGCTTGCTAACATTAACCCTTGTGAGTTGCTTTAATTTACTACCCTTTGAGGCAATCACAGAACACAAATTTCCTCTACCAAAAGCTGCTATAAAAACATAACAAATCAATATTTTTTGTATTTAATATTTTTTTGTACTTTTTTTGCTCAAATCATTCAGTCATCTTCAGTTCTAATCAAAAGTACTAAATATTTAATTACTCATTTTATTTTAACCCTTAAAATGCCAATATGAAAACATGTCACCATTTCTATGAATAAAATACACAAAAAATGAGTTATACCCAACATAATAAATGTTGCAGGTTTGAGGATGTTTTTCAAAGATCAGGCTGAAACATACACAAGATTAATAAAAAAAAAAAAAAAGATTTTCATGCATTGTTAATATTTTTGCTGTGCCAGATTCATAATTTAATACACTTTGAGGTAACCAGAGGACATTAATGTCCTCCCCCAAAAGCTGCATTAATGTCCCTTTTCCCCTCAAATCATTCAATCAACTTCAGTTCTAATCAAAAATAAATATTTTATTATTCATTTAATTTTTACCGTTTAAGGGCCAATTTGAATACATAATGTCAGTGTTTTATGGAAAAAAAAAAAACAGAAAATGAGCTACATCCAATGTAATTATTTTTAGAGGGCTGGAGATCTTTTTAAAAGATCTGGCTTAAATAAGCATAAGATTAGTGCTAAAACTGATTTACATCCATTGTTTTTATTTCTTTATCTATATTTTTTTTATCCCTTTTTTTAGTGTCAGATTCTAACGTGTAACCCTTCCAGGTAAATACCACAAAAATAACCCACTGAATCCCATAAAACCACAATTTTTAAATCCCACTGTCATTAAACAATTACTCAAACTGATACTAGAATGATGATTTTAAAGTTGTTTCAGGAAAAGTGGAAAACAACAGAGCTTGAGTATTTTCACAGTTGTTTTTTTTAACCACAAAGAATGACCATTGTTTTATCCATTGACATACATTGGGAAATGTGTCTCTCATTGTAAACACTAAAAACGTTTGTTTTTTTTAATTTATTTTTCTCTTTAACGAAACCCTGAAATTAAAGAATGCCCGATTATATAGTGTAAAGACAGGGGGATTTTAAAATTTTAATGGGACACAATGGAACATTATTGGGCTGTTTACGTGAAACGGTCATAAGCTAGAATCTGACACAGCAAAAAAATAAATATGGATGAAAATCAATTTTAGCACTAATCTTATGCTTATTTAAGCCTGATCTTTAAAAGAAAAATTGCCCTGCCCCCTAACATTTATTATCTTGGTTATAACTCACTTTATCTTTTTATCATCAAAAACACTGACATCTTGAATTCATATTGGAATTTAAAGGGTTAAAATAAAATAAATAAATATTTGTTATTTTTGATTAAAACTGGAGTTGACTGACTGATTTAAGGGAAAAAAGGACCAAAAATATTAATCCGAGGTGTTTTTACAGCAGCTCTTGGACAAGGACATTAATGCCCTCTGGTTACCTCAAAGGATAGTAAATTATAGATCTGGCACTGGAAAAAAAATACAGATGCATCAAAAGCATTTTTTATTAATCTAATGTATATTTAAGCCTGATCTGACACACCTACCATTTGTCATGTCTCAAAAAATCCACTTGAAAAATCTTACATAACCCTTTATTGTAACATCTTTGGCTTTAAAGCATTTAAACATTCATTGCACGTTTTTTTTATCTTTTGCTGCCAAAATTTTAACATGCTAAGAACCACATTATTACAATATGAGCAAATTAAGTATGTCTTGTAGTTGCCTTATGGTGCTGCCTGGTTGACAAAATTGTCAATAAACGTGTCATCAAACTGTAATAAAGTGTGGTCTCAGAGTTCACATCCTTTGTCACTTGGCATCTGAAGACACCACCTTAGATGAGGATGTTGGTTGACTTATTCATACAGTTTGTTTTAAGCATTCGACATTCACACAGTAGATCCCAAGGACAACTTCTCCGAGGTCCCTCTCAACAACCACAGCATTGGAGTCCTCAGAGACCAGAAAAAAAGAGCATTCAATTTGTATGTAAAGCTGTGAAAACTTCCCACCAAGTTTAACACAGCAAGAAAAAAGACAATTCAGTATTTTAGTCAAAGCACTTCGACATTTATCTATTTCAGCTACCATGAATTCCTTGAAGAGGCCATTCGGATCTTCGTTAAAGAAGATGCAAAGTGCTCGCAGGAGGCACTACCTCTTCTTTTCAATGCTGTCATTCTAGATAGAGAAAGTAATATCAGTTAGTATTGTAGAAATCCTAATAAACACATTACACATCCTACATAAAAGAGACATGTACAATTTAACTCATGAGTCATGGGCCTTTACACTGCCACATTTGCTCTGGAAAAAAATAACAGTAACTTAAGAAAAAGGAAACTTATATAATGATACCTTTCTTGTTATAACAGGCTAATTGTAAACTTACTCTGCAATACTCAGTAAGGGGGCCTTCAGTTATGCACAGAGCAGATGGAGTTTATCACTGCCAGAATCTGCAATTTAATAGAAAAACAAAAACCATCATCAAATAAAAGAAATTGCCTTCTTTCAAACTATAACATGCGGTAAAATTACAATATTCTCAACAAACAGCTCAACTATGAAAGATAGGAGCAGGAGAACAAAGCCAATGCATTTATAGAACATGAATAGCTTCACTTGAACATACCTGTTGTGGAAACAACATCTTGGCAAGGAGGATGGCACACAATTCAGGAGCTACAACAGAGGTGAGGTGATAGATGTTTTAACAACAAAAATAAAAGAACATTTCGTGATTTACTATCTGCTCTGGTTGTATTAACACAGGAAGTTTGAAAAAGTCATGGAAAACTCAATTATATTTTCGTCATGAAAATATTATTTCAGTTAAGGTGTTTCTACAACATCAACATTCAACAATTTCAACAATTTCAATATTTCGACAGTTTCTACAATATCTGAATGACAGGATGCACCGCGTGTGCTGTCTTTAGAGCGATCTACAGTTAGGTTTCAGAAAAAGTGACAGAGTGACCGCTCTGTATTGGTTTTTGTTCGGTTTTCAAAAGCAGCGTCAGAGTGAGCACTCGCATCGCTTTAGAAGATCTTTGACGTTCCTTTTGCTTGCATCTTCTCGTGCTCAGTTCTGAGACTGCAGAGAAATAAACAGAGCTAACGTCACCACGTTGTTAATGTATTTATTCTCGTAAGGTTTCAGCAAACACGTGCTGCGAGGACAGCATACCGTGGATAACAGAGATAGCATAAAACTGCATCCCACCTTCAGCAAAGACGCCTCTCTGTTATTGATTTATGCTGCATGTAGTTTTAGGATGTAATCACCTGTAGTAGTTTAAATTACAAATATACATATTTAGAACTATATAGGCATGAAAAAAACAAATATAATACTGTGTTGGTCCCAAAGCTACACATTTGGTTCCCATCACATTCAATTTTAAATGTGCATGCAGATAGCACATTTCTTTAATGACATTTTCGTAAATATACAACATTTAAAAAAATCACGTAAAGTATTTGAGATTTGAGTTGACTGACTGAATTACAGTTAAATTTACTCTATGGTCAGTGTGGTTCTTAGTGTGTCTCTTTGTGTGTCCCTTTGTGTGCCCTTCTGTGTGTCTGTGTGTGTGACTGTGTCTCATTGAGTGTCACTTTGTGTGTCGCTATGTGTGCCTGCCTGTCTGTGAATCTGTGTCTCTCTGTGTTTCTCTGTGTGTCTCTCTTTGTCTCTCTGTCTCTGACTCAAATGTCATTCAACTAATTTAGTCTGGCCCTCCTGTATCGCTCGAGGAGTTGGCTGCACATAAAGGAACTGAAGTGGGTGTGTGTGTGTGTGTGTGTGTGTGTGTGTGTGTGTGTGTGTGTGTGTGTGTGTGTGTGTGTGTTAGGGCTGTCAGCTTTTACTGCTTCACGTCCAAACCAAACGCCACTCCTCCTCTGGTCTGTCCGCGGACACTACTCCAATATAAAGCAGACTTTGGGCACACGCACAGTGCGCCTACGTCACTATGAAGCCTCTGTTTACATGCAGCGTGGTCTCATCAGAGTCAGCAGTGTGAGACACAAAGAACAGGATTACAACTTTAAAGATATTATGGTTCATGTAAAGTTGTTTTGGTCCCACACAGCCCTCTAACACCCCGTTATAGTTTCAAATAACTGTCGAAGGGAGCGGTTGCAGTGATCATGTCCGCCTGTTCGTGTGTGAATTGTACCGTGCAGGTAATACTGTAAACAAAAAGAGAGTCACACCTGATCCCGATCCAGTTGATAGACTTGTTTCTGTCAAATGAGAACATAAATTAAGACGGACTATTCGGCTTGAGTGTCAGTTAGTTTGAAAAATCTGTTTGAAAAAGTGACAACCCTATTGTGTGTGTGTGTGTGTGTGTGTGTGTGTGTGTGTGTGTGTGTGTGTGTGTGTGTGTGTGTGTGTGTGTCTTGTATAAGGGAAGTGGTGGAGATGGTTGGCAAACTGTCAAGCAGGAGGGAACAACCTCTACTATGGCACAGGTGAGGAAAAGTAAAACCCTTTTTTGTCCCTTTAATTATGCTTGCCCCATATTTCTCATATGATTCTAATAAATAGTGGCCTTCTGTGTTCTTCTCAGGGAAGTGATGAAGATGGCTGGCATCCAGATGAAGGGAGTTGAGCCCTCCACATTAATGAAGTCAATTCCTTAACTTGTATAATTTCATAAATCAAAAAAACAATTAATAAATTCCACATTGCAGCAATTTATGCAAGAGTAACAACCTTTTCTGGTATTTTTTCTAGTTTTGTATGTTCTGACTTCAACAAAGTTTTGCAATCTAAAGTACAAGTTTTGCTAAGGTGCTCCTTTCTTTTTACAACTTTAGGAGAGTGGTTCTCACTACACAGATAACATCCACTCCCATGGACTCACAGAAGAGCAGAGTTGCATCTCAATTGTGTCCTTTACATTGAAGCACAACACAAGTGGTGTGTTAATGGGAAAACTTAACCCTTAGCCCGCCATGAAGGAGAATACTGGTTTGCCCTCCCGTTTCCATCAGCGCTATGAACGAGTATACTCGTGTTCGGTCAGCCCTCTCATTGCACCAGTGCTGAGATCCAGAATGTTTGGTAGTAGGGATGCACCCAAACTTCAGCCACCGATAGTTTTCGGCCAAAATGGCCCAAAAGTGCTTTTTCGGTTTACATCCAAAAGATTTTTTGTCACCGAAACAACGCGGCTGAGACAGAATGTTGTGATGACACAAGCAAAAACCACAACCGGCACGCTTTTGCCTGGATAAGGGCGGACATATTTCATTATATCGGAGAAAGGATAGTGATTTTTAAAGCGGGAAATCTGCTTGGAGAGGGAGACACACAGAGCTCAGGAATGGGACTGTGGTCAAGCCAGCTGTCTTTCCTTTTCGAGTCGTCAAGCCAGCCGCTCCTGCATTTCAAGGGCGCCTCTTTTCCGGGCTTTACGGAAAAAAACAGCAAGGAGACGCAAGACCTATGGCAGTTTCCGGTTTTCAAATTAAAAGATGGGTAATTTACAGGCCATTAAATACACTTTGGTAACATCCAGCACAGATTTTGAGATTTGGGGATTTTGCACTGATTTGGGGTCAATTGTTCACATGACCTGGAAGGTATTGAGCTAAAATGCTAAAGTGTACTGTAAAAAAAAAAACATTAAAAATAGTTGGAAAACTAAGATTAAATAAAAGAGGTGTTCTCCAAAAATTTACTGTACAAAAATCATTAAAAAAGATGGAGCATGTTGGAAGGTTGAGGCATAACTCTTGAAATGAAACTTCAATGCTCTATCTTTTTTTTAAATGATTTTTTTTACAGTAAACGTTAGCATTTTAGCTCAATAGCTTCCAGGTCATGTGACCAATTGACCCAAAATCAGTGCAGGATTGTAGCACTATGTTTGGAGGTTAATGCACACCTCTTTAATTTATATTTTAGTACTTCACCTATTTTCTAATGATTTTTTTTTACAGTAAATATAAGCATTTTATCTCAATTCAGGTCATATGACCTATGACCTCAAATCAGTACAGGATTGTAGCACTATGTTTAAAGGTTGATGCACACCTCTTGAAATCACATTTCAATGCTCCATTTTTTTACAGTAAATATTAGCATCTTAGCTCAATAACGTCAAGGTCATGTGACCAATTGACCCCAAATCAGTGCAGGACCATAATAGTATGCTGGCAGGTTGATGTTCACCTCTTGAAATTACATTTTAATCCTCCACTTATTTTTTTAATTTTTTTTTTTACAGTTAATATTAGCATTGTAGCACAATAGCTTTCAGGTCATGTGACCAATTAATTGACCTGAAATCAGTGCAGGATTGTAGCACTATGTTTGAAGGTTGATGCACACCTCTTTAATCACACTTTAATACTCCACCTATTTTTAATGATTTTTTTCTTCACTCTGTCACTCCACATATTTTTCATGATTTTATCAAATGGTAAATGGACCAGTACTTATATAGCGCTTTTCTAGTCTTACCGACTACTCAAAGCGCTTTACACTGCTAGCCTCATTCACCCAATCACACCACATTCACACACTGATGGCCGGTTGATTATGCTAATCAAACCATCAGCTATATCTAACAATCACACCACATTCATACACCACTGAACAACAGTGGGAGCAACTTGGGGTTCAGTGTCTTGCTCAAGGACACTTTGGCATGTGACTGCAGGAGCTGGAATCAACCCACAACTCTACCACTGAGCCACAGCCGCCCCTGTAAACATTGGCATCTAATTTAATTGTTTCAGGTCAGGTGACTCAGTTTCTTAAATCTGTGCTGGATTTTACTGAAGTGTATTTCTAATGGCCTGTCAATCACCCATCTTTTATTTTGAAAACTGGAAATTGCTATAGGTCTTGCATCTCGTCGCTGTTTTTTCCGTAAAACCTGGAAAAGAGGCGCCTTTGAAATTCAGAAGCGGCTGGCTTGACTACTCAAAAAGGAAAGACGATGGCTTGACCACAGTTGAAAGGGAGGGCAGAGTGCAGAGAAAAGGACTCGGCGCTCTGAACTAGATGAGGGGCATACCTCTCATAGATCAGAGCTATACCCTGTTCTTTCATTTAACAGACTAAACAGCCTCATGTCATGTCATATTTATCTTAATTGTATGACAGGATGGTTAGGCCCTCGCAACTCCTCGGCTTTGTGTATGCTCATGGCAGGTACGCCCCGATGAATGGACTCGAACAATGAAGGCGTAAACTAGGGATGAGCCGGTCCCGCCCATTTTCGGACGAAACACACCCACTTCCTGTTTAGGCCCCGCCCCCTATGAGTACGGATACGGATACGGATACAGATAATATGGATGGGTAAACAGATACAGATACAGATACAGATAATGGTGTACTCGCTCATCCCTAGCGTAAACACGCATGCACGCACACACACACGCGTGCACATGCACAGAGACAAGCACACTATGTGTAGGACAGAGAGTCCAGAAAAAACTCACATCCATTACTGGAGAAAAGGAATAAAAATCTGTCCTTTTAAAGCTCTTTTTAAAGCGGTCTAAGGGTTGAAGTTATTTCTCCCACCTGCCTCACAGTGCTGCATAAATGCCTTTTCAATGCAAAAACAGCGGAATATATGACCATGTTGTCATTTTAAGCTGCTGAAGACTCACAGATATTCCAAAAGCAGACACACTATGCGCACACACACAGCATGTCATCTGGCATCTCAAAGTGGGCAGGAAGAATCAGAGCAATGGTGGTGTGGTTAAAGCGATGCAGCATGGCTAAACCTGTCCCAAAAGAGAAGCAGCGTCTTCTCTGTAAAAAGTCAAAATAGACTAAACGTAGTGCAAAATCCCATGGCTAAATCAATTATTGAACTATTACAACAAATAGACAGCCCGTTAGACAACCACACATGCTCTGTCTCTCTTCAGGTCTTCCAGAACATGCTGTCATTGTGGATGTGAAGAACAGGTGGAACAGCCTGTTCCTGATGGTGGAGCGATTTCTGGAGCAGTTTCCTGCCATCAAAGCAGCTTCCATGGACCCTCGCTTAAGAAAATCATTGGAGAAGGACAGGTATTGTAGATAAGGATGGACACTGATATCACATTACTCCTTCATTAGTGTGGGGCTGTGATCCCGATAATAAAACAATGAAAGGAGTCCAACTTTGGGCCAGATTCTGCCCATCTTGGGCAAACTCCAGCCCCACTTCACAGTTAGTGATGAAGACTCCTCCTTTATACAGACCATCAAAGACAAGATCTGGGGTGACCTCTCTAAACGATACCAAGTATGCAGCATTATCCTGAGGTTTTTATTTTTTTTTTCATCAGGTGTACTCAGAGCCATGACCACTATATTGTGTTTTTTGTCTTGCAGGATGAGAGCATCAAGCAGTTCTTGGAGGAGGCCACAGCTTTGGACCCAGGAATCACGATGAAAGTGGCAGATGAAGTGTGGACCAGACTGGAGGAAGAGCTGATAAGTAGGACTTCACAACAGGTGTTTATTGTTATTATATTGAAATGCTGATTCAGCATTTCAACATTCAGTGTGTGACATCATCTGTCAAAGTGGAGCAGCAGCTCATGACACAAGAAATTTCCTGAACATCCTGCTCTCAAATCCACAAACTTCACTCCACATACATAAAAAAAAATACATCAAAACGTAGGAAATTCTGTTGTGCTTCTGTCAAAGTGGCTTTTGAAGTCAAAAGATGGAGCTCTTAGTCAGGGAAGGGCCAACTGTAAAGCAAACCTGACTAACACTCCCCCTTCCATTTTAAATCTTGAGGGGTTTTTAGCAAAGGATCACTCGTTTTCAACTCGGCCGTGTGGAAAAAAGTTTGCCCGACAGGTATAAAATGCACATTGACAGATTCTTCAGTGTCTTGTGATTCTCACAGTGTGCTCGTTGTTCTGATAGCTATCACGGTTTGGCACAGCGAGCGCTTGTTCAGACTCATGTCTCACCCAAAAATCCGGCCTGAGATCAGCTAAGAAGTATTCCTCAATGTTCCATCACCATGGAAACCACACATCTGTTCATAAATAATGACTCATAAGGACATTCTGGAAGAACCTGGCTATTCTACCAAAACAAGTACACACAAACACACACACACACACACACACACACACACACACACACACACACACACCTCACAGAGAGAGACTATACTGCCTAATCCAGCTAGTGATACTGTCACTACCATCACTACTTCAGTTATTTATTGTATCATAACTTCTACTTCAACTTACTCTGCTCACTATTTATACAACTATTTCTGCAACTAATTCTTCTCAAACGATTTCTGCTGCTTCAACTTCTTCTTCTCCTACTACTTCATTCCTTTTTAAATAAAATAACATTTTCCACAATTTAAGCTTTGTTTAACAGGCGTCAGCAATATTATTTTACATTTTCAGCTTTGTTTCACCTCCTTCAGCTTCAGCATTTCAACGCATTTTCTTCAGGAAATGCAATTTTTTCTATTTAGCAATATTTTATTCCTCTTCTGTTGTAAATCAGTTTATGGCTCCCATGACCTACTGAATACAGAATAAAGGTGTAATGAATGACCCCTGCCCAGCAGATAGAGCAAGAGCTTGAAGGGACAGCTGGTGACCATGAGGATGACGGTTCTGATGAAGACTGCAACACTGGTAAAATAACAAAAATATACAAAGACATCCTGTTTTGCCTTTTATTTCATTTTCAGTACAAAATTAATTTCTTAGCAAGTTCCCTGAATGTGTTTTCTTCGTCTTCTTGTTTTCCAGAAGAAGCCAAAGCTTTCTGCCCTTGAGGAGCTATTTGCTGATGAGGACATGGCAGTTGAAGTCAGACAAGAAAACATTCTCAGCACCATAGAGAAGGTTCAGGATGAGATGCAGCGTTACAAAGGTCTGCCATCTACCCTAACCTCAGTTAATCCAGTGACCGGGTGGTGGAATGTAAGGGACACTCTGCCAATGCTATCAAAATTGGCAACCAGGTTTCCCTGTGTGCAAGCATCATCCACACCCTCAGAGCGTACATTTTCCACTGTGGGGACACCATCAGCCAGGAAAGGGCTTGTCTGTGTCCTGAGAAAGCAGATATGTTGATTTTTTTTTTTTTAACAAAAACTGCTAAGTGACAAGGTCCACTTCAAAGCTGGGTCAAAGTTATCCGAGATAATATTCTCCAGCCCTGGATTTAAGAGTATTTCCAAATACTTTAGATTTTTGGTAACCCATCGGAAGTTCCAGTTTTGAAAAAGAGACTTGAAACACGACTTAGATAAAGGCATCACCTCGCATTTGGCCCAGTTTATTTTATACCCTGATAACTCTGAGAATACATCCACTAGGTCTAGCAGAGGCGGAACTGATATGTGTAGTTCTAACATCAGGACCAAAATGTCATCTGCGAAAATCGATATTTTGTGCACTTTACCCCCCATTTCAATGCCTCTGTATTATTCAGTCTTATAGCCTCTGCAAGAGGTTCTAGAACAATAATGAATAAAGGGGTGAAAGTGGGTCACCTTGTTTCGTTCCACGTTCCACCAGGAAAGCATCTGATCTTAAACCGTTAGTTGTTACAATAGATCTTTTTTTTTATAGATGGTTTTAATAATATTTTGAAATAAAGTTCCAAATCCAAATTCTTTGAGGGTGAAATTCAAAAAATCCCAGCTAATGCGATTGAACGCCTTGTCGGTGTAACCCGGGTGAAAAAACAGATATTTTTCCTTTTCACTCCTTCTAATCACAGCCTCGGTGCGGGTTTTATCGTTACGTCGTGCGTCATGACATAAGCTGTTGTTACGTATCACGTGGTTAAGTGCAGCCAATAGATGCGGCTTTAACCGGGAAGCTTAAACACAGTACGGGGAGCGCGAGCTGAAGCGTACACAAGACGGACGCTGCAGGTAAATGCACCGTGTATATCGTCTTTTAATGTCAACTGTTTCAGTCTCTGATACTAACATGCAACCAAACTGTAGGGAGCTCGAGACGACAGAGGAGGAGGAGTAATGCTGTGACATCGATTCTGTGAGACGGCAGATTCAAACTAGGCGCGCGCCAAGCATTCATTCATTCAAATGGTAAACATTAGCCAATCTAAAATTAATCTGCGGAAAGTATAAAGTATCCCAACAGGGACACTCTGGAGGACAACGAAGAGGATTTGGCCGGCCTGACGGACTACATCGATCGGTGCTACGACAGGATCGTCATGGGGAAGCCGAACCAGACATCAACCCCCTCCACTTCATCTAAGGCGAAGAGACCACGCAACGGGGACTCATCCGGGTCTATCTCGCCTCCAGGTAATGACTCACACGATGTGCTTTTATCCATAGAAAAGAAGTTAACCTCCCTAGACGCCCGGTTGAGCCTGCCGGAAGTAGGGATGAGCCGGATATTCGTTTCAAACGAGTACTCGTTACGGATAATGCATTTTTGCCGAATCCGAGTACAACACGAGTTTTTTTTTAGGATTATTCGTATCCGTGCTAAAAGAATCCTCATTGGGTATCAACAACTACTGTCTTCACTCTTCATGCTCTGTGATCGGCCAGTCACACACAGCATACACCCCTCCCTGCACCCACATGCTGCAGCGAGGAGGTGCCTGCTCTCCTCTTTCACACACACACACACACACACACACACACACACATACACACACGCACACACATACAGGCAGCGAGTGACAGCGACTGCTTCTCTTGCTTGCTTGAGTTGACTGTAGTTTACGTTGCTCTAATCTCTACTACTCACTCAGTTTTCTTCTGCTCGTCTCTATTGAGGTTTGTTTGGTATTTAAAGTTACTTCTTGAACTTATTTCCTGTCATACGCGATGCATGTGACAAGACGGGGCTGAAAACGGCTCGTGTCACGCTGGTCAGTGCCTCATGCTTCAATTCAGGACCGTTTTTTTTAAAGGTTTTCGTTGTCTCGCATCTCTTTAGTTCTTTTTTTATATTTAAAGTTACTTGATTAACTGTTTTGCAACGTCCACGCAACGCATTTGAAGGCTTAAAGCTGTAAACTCCTGGTGTCTCGTTTTTTTTTTTTTTTTAACTGGCTGCATGATTTTAGTTTGGCTGGTGAGAAAGAAACAGAAACACTGTGCTCAGAATGAGCACAGTGTTTTTGAAAATACAGTGAACAACAAGGCATATTTTTTTTATTTTTTTTGCCACTGAATGTTTGCACAAATCACCTATTAAATTTACACAGATCATAAATAAAGAGACAGTCTTTCACACCACTACATACACATTTTACCAGTTGTACATAATACATAGCTGATCACACAAAAGCCTTTAAAAAAAAAAAAAAAAAAAAAAAAAAAAAAAGCCAGCTTCAGACTTAAAATAAAGTTCGGGTTTAAGCCCCGCCCATTTCCGGGCAAAACACGCCCACTTTCGATTTATGCCCCGCCCATACGGATACGGATACGGATAATATGGATGGGTAAACAGATACAGATACAGATAATGGTGTACTCGCTCATCCCTAGCTGGAAGTCCTCCACAAAGAATTCCAGGCGCTGCGCGAGTCACTGGAGTTTAGCCAGCGACCAGGTTGAGACGCTCGCGAATGAGAACAACATTCTCAGAGAGTCGGTGAAATCTCTCTCCGAGGGGATGACCCGACTCTCTGAGGAGAATAAGAAGATCAAGGAAACAGTCCTTGATCTCCAGGCGTGTAGCATGCGGGATAACCTGGTGTTTGCAGGCATTCCTGAGTAGGCTGAAGAGGATCCAGAAGCTACGGTCACTGCCTTTATTAAAAATCAGCTGAAGCGGGGAGTCACGTGGGTACGGCGAACAAGATGGCAGCAGCCTAGGGACTCTCCACACCCCGACATGTAAAATCGTAAATTAATCCAAAATAGAGGCTCGCATCTGATTAAAATCTTCCTCCGCTTTGGAGAGCATACGGTTGGTGTTGCTTTAATGAAATGAAACAACAGAAAATAAGCGAAATGTCGTCGTCGAAGTTTTCCAAAAGCGCGGACCGGATGGCGACCCGGAAAAGCCCCCAGCATGAGGAAAGCTCAGCAAGTGAGCCACATGCCTCCCTGGACAGTTTGTTCACAGAAATTACTAAATTGAGCACAACACTGTCAAGCGTTGCGACGGATGTCTCGACTATTAAGGAGACGACAACTGAGCTGAAAACAACAGTGCAGGCCATGCAGGAGAGATTGTCGGAAGCCGAAACACGCATTATACGCCTGGAGGAAGCTACGGAGCAGTCCGCAGCTGATGAGGACAAGAAAAGTAAGCTAATGGAGGCAATGTGGGAGCGCATTCAAACTATGGAAAACCACAGCAAAAGGAATAACGTCAGGTTGGTGGGTTTGAAGGAGACATTTGGGACCAGTGGGACATTGTTGAGCTGTGTTCAGAAAATCTTAGAAGAGGGACTGGAGATTCGGGCTAATGCTGCTGAGTTTGAAATGGAGCGCGCACATCGCGCACTCGCACCCATGCCGGACCCGGAGCGACCGCCGAGGCCGGTGCTCATCAGATTCCCGAGACAGTCAGCGAGAGATAAAGTGATAAATGCGGCGAAAGAAAAACGGGGTTTCATGTGGGAAGGATGTCGGCTGTCAGTGTTCCCCGACATGACGAAAGAGTTGGCGGAGAGGAGAAAATCCTTCACACCGGTAAAGCGCAAACTTCAGGAGATGGAAGTGAAGTACACATTGGCCTACCCGGCCACACTGCGGTTTAAATGGCAAGGGAAGAACGTGAGTTTCACCACAGCAACGGCTGCGGGCAAGTTCATCAGCCACAACAACCAGGATGGAGATTGAGCACCTAACGAGGGAGGAGAGCTGACGCATGTTTGTATTTAAGAGCCTATACATGCTGCAAAGATCGTCGGGGGAGTTCCACGGAACAAAGCTGTCACAGAGGGACACAGGCGGGAGGAGCGGTAACCCACGGACCAGATAAGGTTTTTCTTTGTGTGTTTGTTATTTTGTTTTTTTTTGTTGGACATTTGAAGCTGCAGGTGACAGCCTCAAGACTGTCACGCCTCAAATACACCGGGTGCGTCTGCGTTGCAGCTCCGCTGCGCTGCGTGTTGACTGCGTTTGTCAACTTACACCGGCTGCGTCGCGAGTCCGGCAAGCCGCAGAGCTGGAGTCGCGAGACCGCGTACTTCTCGCGGTAATTCACGATCCCGTGAGAATGTTGAAGCAAACAGTAATACTAAAATACTGTACGGTGCAATACTCACCATTCACTCCCAAAACACTTGAAACACTCTTCCATGCCATTTCCTTTTTGAGATTATCTTTATAAAAAGGATGTGTTGGGTCATAAATTATTCTGTGGTTTTCCACCTCAATGATAAGCTTCTCCTCGTCCATGTTTTTCACTGTTTCCCCTCTGTAAACTCTGACCTGTTGACCACTCGCGTATCTCTGCTCATTGTGAAGAGCTGCTATTGTAATCAACCTAAATACGATCTAGTTTAGACACGGTTTGTTTTATTGTGAAAGTCTCATGCTCTTTTTATGTAGTTTCCGTGCACTATTTCCTGTCCCGCTCGATCTTCTCTACTCTGAATTTATGCGTCACAGCTCCGTCATCCGGCAAAAATAGGATGGCTGCGGATTAGCTGCGACCTGTCGGACCAGAGACGCAGCTGATCCGCAACTGAACGGATCCAGTGTAAATTGACACATTGACTTGAATGGATTTTAAACTGATCCGGCGCCTTGACGGAGCGGAGCTGCAACGCAGACGCAACCGGTGTATTTCAGCCGTCAGACGTTGTCTGGCTTGAATTTTGTTTTTTTTTTTTCAAGTTTTTCTTACTCGTTTTGTATTGGAAATGTTCTTTTTCCAGGTTATGTGTTCATGTTTTGCAAAGTACAGGTCCTTTAAGAATGTTATTAGTTGGTGTGGACATCATGACTGCACACAGTGTGGTAGATATGGATGGGAAGACATCTGAATAGTCATGACAAGGAGATGTATTAAATATATATCCTGGAATATAAATGGGAGTGGGAATCCAGTCAAAAGGCGTAAAGTGCTGTCATATTTGAAGACTAATAAGGCAGACGTAGTTTTCATACAGGAAACCCATCTAAATGAAGGGGAATCTGAAAAATTTAAAACAGGTTGGGTCAGGCATATTTTTTATAGCTCACTTTCAAGCTCACGTAATGGAGTAATGATTTTGGTCAGTAAAAATGTACATTTTGTGTTGCTTAAAGAGGTTAAAGACACAGAGGGACGAATGATATGCGTGCAGGCCATAATAGAGGGTTTACAGGTGGTACTGTGCAACATATATGCACCAAATAAAGGGGACCCGTTGTTTTTTCATGAGGTGAATAAAGTCCTAGGAGAAATTGAAGGGCAAATAATACTGGCAGGGGACTTTAATCAAGTCATGGACCCTATATTAGATAAAAGTCAGTTTAAGGGTCCATTGATGACTAAAGATAGGGAAGCAATACACATGTTAAAAGAAGACATGGCACTTGAAGATGTCTGGAGACTTACCAATCCTGGGGAGAGGGAATATACCTTCTTTTCTCATTGCCATAAATCACATTCCAGAATTGATATGTTTTTAATTGCAAGCCCCTTAATTAATAGTGTAAGTAGTTGTAATATACAATCTATTGCCATTACAGACCATGCAGCGGTCGAATTGTGTATGATGACTGGATCAGATACGGTTAAGAGTACTAGATGGAGAATGAACACCTCCTTACTACAAGATCAAGGCTTTAGGACACTGTTAGGTGAAGATTTGAAATCTTTCTTTGACCTAAACATAGGTAGTACAGAGAATATCTCAACAGTTTGGGAAGCTTCAAAAGCCTATATAAGAGGGAAACTGATAGCGCACTCAGCATTGAAGAAAAAGGAAAACTTAAATATGATTCGAAAATTGGAAGATGAAATTAAATTAAAGGAAAACAACTTGGCACAAAAATTTTCAGAACCTAAATATCGGGAACTATGCGAACTAAAGTTCCAGCTGCACGAAATCTACAATAAAAAAGTAGAATACTCCTTATATAGATTAAAAACAAATTTCTATGAGGGTGGGGAAAAGACGGGTAAGATATTAGCCAGACAGTTGAAAGGTAAAGACTCCTCGAGTTTAATTTCAGCGATTAAACAAGGGGATAAATTGGTAACTTCAGCAAAAGACATAAACAAAACATTTCAACAGTATTATGAGAAATTATATTCATCAACAATATCCTGTAATGATAAGCAAAGAGAGCAGGAACTGTTTTTTTCTAATATTGACATGCCCAAACTCGAAAAAGATCAAGCGAGGAAGCTAGAGTCGCCTATAACAGAAGGAGAAATAAGGAAAGCGGTATCACTGATGAATACTGGGAAATCTCCAGGTAATGATGGATTTCCTTCAGAGTATTACAAAGAATACATAGACATTCTGGCCCCAGTGTTGGTTAAGGTGTATCAGGAGGCTTTTGAGAAAGGTCATGTCCCACCAACATTCAATGAAGCTTTGATTTCTCTGATACAAAAAAAAGATAGAGATGCAACAGACCCAGCTAATTTTAGACCAATCAGCTTGCTTAACGTAGACTGTAAAATATTGACCAAAGTGTTGGCTCTGCGTCTTCAACAAATTTTACCTAAGATCATACATGAAAACCAAGCAGGCTTCATGAAGAATAGATCTTCCACAGACATGAGGAAGTTAATACATTTAATGTGGCTTGCACATACTAAGGATGTTCCCATAGCTGCCATCTCTTTAGACGCAGAGAAGGCATTTGATAAGGTAGAATGGGGCTTTCTCTTTTCTGCTCTGTCACATTTTGGGATTGGTCCCGGTTTCTCTCAGTGGGTTAAGATATTATATAAAGAACCAAAGGCAGCAGTAATAACTAATGGGTTAATATCACCCTTTTTTCGCCTTTCTAGAGGGACCCGTCAAGGGTGTTCCTTAAGCCCCTTTTTGTTTATTATTTTTTTAGAAACCCTGGCTGTCAGTATTAGAAGAAATACAGGTATCAAGGGAATTGAATGTGGTGGCCAACAGCACAAACTGTTGTTATTCGCAGATGATATCCTAGCTGTGGTGACAGACCCTGAGAAGTCTCTGCCATATTTGATGGAAACTATCCAGTCCTTCTCTGAACTGTCAGGTTACACAGTCAATTGGAATAAATCTGAGGCAATGCCATTGACTTCATTTTGCCTCCCCCACATGGTGGAAAAATTTAAATTTAAGTGGGTATCTAAAGGCATTAAGTATCTCGGTATTAAACTCAGTCAAGATCTGGGAGAACTGCCTGGGTTAAACTTTAACCCTCTGTTACAAAAAATTAAAACAAATCTGGAGAAGTGGGGGAAGATTAAACTTACATTGTGGGGAAAAATTAATATTATAAAAATGATAATAGCTCCTCAACTTAATTACTTATTAATGATGTTGCCAATCACAATACCCCCTGCCATTTTTAAGAAATATGATGATGTGGTCAAACAGTTTCTATGGGAAGGAAAAAAACCTTGGATTAAACTAAGTAAACTTTGTTCTCCTAAGGAAAAAGGGGGTTTGGGTTTACCGGACCCAAGGCTATATGCTATATCTTTTGAAATGGCTAAGTTGGCAAAATATTGGAAACTGACAGATAACAGGCCAGACTGGATGGATATTGAGAATGAGTTGTGTTTACCATTCAGTATAAAGGAGATACTCTCTCAGCGCAGTGACATAAAAAATCCAGTATTGGTCCATTCTAGAGAAGTATGGGCTAAAGTACATCGAATGTATAAGGTTTCACACTATGTACAGCCTTACGCTTCATTATGGTATAATCCTGCCATTCATATTGGTAAAGTGTCGGTGTACTGGAAGCAGTGGCATTTAAGAGGTATATGTACAATAGGGGATCTATACAAAAATGGGCAATTTATGTCTTATGAGGAATTAATCAATCATTATAAACTTGAAGGGAAACAACATTTTTGGAAATATTTACAAATTCGCAATTCTGTAAAATCTCAAATTAGTAACCCTTCAGAGAATGTTATTATGGACTATATGAAAATGCCACTGGAACGATGTACAGCTTCACAATTCTATAAATTAACAAACTTCTCAGTAAGTGAGGAGTCCACTAATGTTAAGTTGTTGTGGGAGAGAGATCTGAGAACGAACATTACTCAGGAGAAATGGCTGGATATGTTGGCAGGATGTGGGAAGTATGTAAAAGAAGCACGAGGGAAGTTCACACAATACAAGATTGTACACAGGTATTACCACACTCCTGTGAGATTACATAGAATGAAACTGTTGATCGACAATAAGTGTTGGAAATGTAAAGCAGGACTGGGAATGTTTTTGCACTGTATATGGGAGTGTACATTAGTGGCTACATTTTGGGTAGAAGTTGTGAACTTCCTGAGTGAATGGAGTGGTTCAGTAGTCCCCTTGACTCCGGTAATGTGCCTTCTGGGGGACAGGTCTCAGTTACCAAATGTGTCTAAAGGAACATTTTCTGTTATCATGGTGGGCCTCATTACAGCTTCCAGAGTGACTCTAAGACATTGGAAGACGGCCGTGTCTCCTAATATGAGGGAGTGGCTGGCTGCAATGGCGGAGACAGCATCCTATGAAGCCATGCTCTGTAGGTTGAAAGGTAAAGAGGAAGATGGGAGGAGCTCTTGGGAACTTTTTTGGAGCTACACAAAACAGACCAGAGACTAAATGCAGCAACCATTATTATTTCTTTGCTGGACTGCTTTCTCTCCCTGTGTATTCCTCATGTGTCATGCTTTTTTTGGATTTCATAACCTCTCCTTTTTATTTATTTCTTATGGGCGGGTGATGTCAGCACCAAACACACCAAAAACATGTATCATGTACCTGTACTTGTTTTCTTAAGTTTCTGAAAAAGTTAATAAAAATTTAAATGACAAAAAAAAAAATCAGCTGAAGCTCCCCGAGGAAACCGTGAGTAACATCTCATTTCACCGAGTCCATCGTTTGGGAGGTAAGAGGTCAGATTCAAGCAGACCTAGGCCAATTGTTGCTAAGTTTGATAACTTTAAGCTGAAAGAGCAGGTAAAGAACCGGGGCAGGGAGCTGAGAGGGACGGATTTCAGTGTCAATGACCAGTTTCCCAAAGAGATCCTGGAGCAACGCAAGGTCCTGTTCCCAGTCAGGCGGCGGTTCATCGAAGCAGGCTCCCGAGCTGTCATTACTGTTGACAAACTGTTTGTTAACAACCAGCTGTATCGTGATCCAGGTGTCACTCCTTGGCTCTATTAAATCCAGGTAAATAGCACCACTCATCAACACAACACACAAGATCTAAACACTTATGAGTTGCACGCAAGATGTTACAAACAATGGAAAGCTCACTGCTAGTCTCCACTTGTTGGATTTTGATGACTTCTGTCCTATTTGAATGTTTGTGTTGTTGTTTTTTTTTGTTTTGTTTTGTTTTTTTGCCATTTTTCTCTTTCCCCTGTTTTTCTTGTTCTTCTCTCTCCTTCTCTCTTCACTCCACAATTAGCTGTAACTTTAACCTTTTATGCTACACGAACAACAGGGTCTAAGACACATATAACCATAAACATGACACTCAGAGCACTCCTTCATTGCAAACAGCATGTGGCAACACATCAACACTCACTATGCACAGAAACACACTCACAGCATGTGGATGTACCAAACATAAACACATGTGGAAATATCACACAGGTGATTTCACTGGTACATATACACACATGGGTGTAACATGCATACTCACAGGGATGCACGCATATGAACACACACTTATATACCTGCTCATGCACACATGTACACATCTCTCTTAATCAACTCACTCTGCTAGCCTAGATATGTCACCACTCAGGTTTCTATCATGGAATATACGTGGAGCTGGTTCCAGGGAGAAGAGGTTGAAAGTATTTAATAGACTGAATGATCTACAGGCAGACATTATTTTGCTACAAGAGACTCATTTATCAGAGACAGCAGTGGGTTTACTCTCCACTGTACAATTTCCTCATGTGTATTCAGCCTGTCTCAATTCCAGACAAAGTCATCTTAATAAGCAGAAAAATGAATTTTACTGTTGAAAGTAGAAACGCAGACCCGGAAGGTTGAAATCTAATTCGTGAATTAAATATTCAAGATATGAAGCTATGCATTGCTAATGTATATGGACCAAATGTTGACAACCCCTCTTTTTTTCACTCCCTGTTCACCTCACTCTATGACCACTTAGATAACACACTCATCATTGGAGGGGACTTCAACATGGCCTTGGACGCGGGAATGGACAGGCTGAGTGCAACAGGGAACCATCGGCTCTGGCAATCCATTAAGGTCGTTAAACAGTACATAGAGGATTTTGGTCTTTGTGATGCATGGCGTTCACACCACCCCGCTCTTAAAGAATACACATACTTCTCATCAGTGCACCATTCATATTCCAGAATAGATTTTTTTCTAGTTAACAGCTTAAGAATGAGCGATATATCAGAAACTAATGTTCATCCCATCACCATCAGTGACCACGCACCAGTCTCATTCACTTTAATTGATAAAAAAATAAAACCACCAACGAGGAACTGGAGATTTAATACATCATTACTTAAAGATCCTAATTTTATCAGTTATTTTGAAAAGGAATGGTCTTTTTACATAGAAAATAATGACCTCCCAGAGACCTCAGCTTGTGTTCTTTGGGAAGCAGGAAAGGCAGTAATGCGAGGGAAAATAATCTCATTCTTATCACACAAGAAAAAGGAAGAGAAACAACGAGCATCTGACTTGGAGTTGAGAATCAAATCACTAGGAGAGGTGTACATGGAATCACCTGAAGAGTACTTACTGAACAGTATTGAGTTGAGTGAAATATTCGAAAAGAAAACTCAGTTTGTGCTGCAAAGACTACGCTTGGAGAACTTTGAACATAACAAATCTGGTAGATTCCTAGCTTATCAATTAAAGGCAAACAAAGAGAAAACAACTATCTCCTCTGTCAAGGATTCAGCAGGAAATATCACCCATGACCCTGACAGAATAAATAACATTTTTAGGGATTTCTATAAGACACTTTACTCATCACAAATTGACCCACCAGACAGCAGTATTGAAGAATTTCTTGGTGACATAAACCTTCCAAAATTGCAACAGGAACAGACAATGGCTTTGGACTCACCCCTCACAATAGGAGAACTCCACAAAGCATTACAAGGAATGCCTAGCAATAAAGCCCCAGGTCCAGATGGTTTTCCAGCAGAATTCTATAAGACATTCTGGACCACACTGGGACCTACATTCCAAAAAATGGTCGTAGAGATTAAAGGGAAAGGTAAAATTCCTAAAAACATGAATTCAGCTAACATAACCCTACTACTAAAACCAGGGAAAGACCCCACACTTCCATCCAGTTACCGGCCAATATCTTTAATAAATGCCGATCTCAAAATAATCTGCAAAGCCCTCGCCAGAAGATTAGAAACAGTAACTCCTCTTCTCATACACCCTGACCAAACAGGCTTTATAAAGGGTAGACATTCTTCCACTAATATGCGCAGACTAATAAATTTGATAGATTACGCCACCTCACACAATCTAGAATCCACAATCATCTTTTTAGACGCAGAAAAAGCGTTTGACCGCGTTAACTTGAAGTTCTTATTCGCGTCACTGAACAAATTTGGATTCGGCCCATCATTTATTGACTGGTTGAAGATTTTATATAATGACCCAAATGCATGTGTCAGGACAAATGATCAAACTTCTCCAAGCTTCAGTCTGCAGAGGGGCACCAGACAGGGCTGCCCACTCTCCCCCTCACGTTTTGCAATCTTTATTGAACCCTTAGCAGCAAGTATTTGACAAAATAAGGAAATTAAAGGTATTCATGGTAAAAGTATGGAACACAAAACAAGTCTTTATGCTGATGATGTATTACTTTTTCTCCAGAACTAACAATCATCTCTCTCACACACAATCGCACTCATCAATAAATTCTCATCAATTTCTGAATACTCCATAAATTGGTCTAAAACTACCTTCCTACCTATCAACTACATTTTCCAGAACATTTCAGATTTTACACTACAATCAGGGAATATTAAATATTTAGGAATAAACATTTCCTCCAGTCTTCACGAACTAATAAAACTAAACCATGTCCAGCTTTTAAAAATAGTTGAGGACGACCTCACACGATGGAAATCTTTACCCATATCACTCATGGGGAGAGTTGCCACCATAAAAATGATGATCCTACTCAGAGTAAACTATCTGTTCACAATGATTTTCACGAAACCTCCTTCCACCTGGTTTGAGTCACTGGACTCATTCATCAATAAATTTCTCTGGAAAACCAAACCACCACGTATTAGTTTAAGAACCCTACAAAAGACTAAAAACAATGGTGGTTTAGATTTGCCAGATTTTCACCACTACTTCTTAGCAAGCAGTTTGCAATATATTTCAAAATGGCTACATCCCAACCGACTAGATGAACCATGGCTTGATGCAGAGCAGGTACTATGTGATAAATTAGTTATTTCTAATCTGCCATTTATCAGCTCAACTATTAGACATCATAAATGTTTCAAAAACATCAACATCAACTCCACTCTTATAGCCTCGTGGGAGTTTCTAAAATTAATCAAGTCTTCACTCATTCCGTGTAAGATTACACCCATCTGGAACAACCCCGACATCCTACAAAACAAGAAAATGATAAACTTTGCTCAGTGGAATAATAAAGGGATTAAACACTTTGAACATATTATTCAAAATAGAAATTTTGTGTCATTTGAGAAACTCACTACACAATATGGGATCAGTAACGCCAAATTCCTAGAGTACCAACAAATGAAATCTATAATAAGTAAAAAAATATAATTCTAATCAGCTAGATTTACAACTTCCTTCTAGGGTGGCAGAATTTATCAATCTCAGTGCCCCAAGATTGTTATCAAAAATTTATGGACTACTGTTCAAGCTAGAGGATTCCATCGCACTCCAAACGTTAAAGTGGGAAACAGATTTATCTGGTAGTTTTGATGATAACTTTTGGTCACAAATATGTTTGAATACCTTTAAAATTACTAAAAATTCAAACCTGCAACTCATACAATACAAAATTATCCACAGAATTCATTACACAGGACAAAGGATGTTCAAGATGGGTCTAACACAGTCAAACAACAGGTAAGGGTGGGTGGGTGGGGGGGTTAGTGGGCCAGGGGGTAAACCAGCCCCTGCACGGATGTGAGTGGGTGTATGTGTGTGTGTGCGAGCATGCGTGTTGGTACATATGGGTGTGTATCTGCATGTGCGTACATGCATGTGTGTGTATGTGTATATGTGAATGTATGTATACTTGTATGTATGTGGATATGTTTGTGTGTGTATGTATATGTGCGTGTGTGTGTATATGTATGAATGTTTGCATGCATCTGTATGTGTATATACATGTATGTATATATGTGTATGTGTATATATGTATGCGTATGTGTGGGTGGATATGTGTACATATATGTATCCATGTATTTGTATGTTATGTGTGTATGAATGCATATATCCCTCTTCTCTCTCTGAGATATGGCACGTGGGGACGAGGTGGGGCGTGCCGGGTTCTCTCCCTTCCGGCCCTGGGCTCCGGGCCTTGCGGGTCTCCCCCCCCCCCCCCTTTCCGCCCTGGAGGGGACCCTGGGGAACAGGGGTGCCTACTGCCTCCAGCTAGGTGGCTCATCCTCCAGAGGGGAGATCTCCCCTCTGGTCCTACTCTGCCCCACGGCCCTCACTCCCCCGCTCCTACAAACACCCACACACCTAGGACCTTGAGGGGTGTGTTCGTTATGTGCAGTGGAGGGGACCTAAGGGACCACTTCCGCTGCACACTAAAAGGACTTGCCCCTCAGTTTTCATTACACTTAGTCATCACCACATGGTACCAATCACCACACTACACAACATACACATAGGGCCTTGAGGGACAAGCTAAGTGGCATATGGCAGACGGAGCTCTTCAGGCTAACCACCTGAAGAGCATCGCCTCCAGAGCTGCACGGCTGTCTGCCCCTCAATTTTAACCACTTTAGGTACACAATCATCCACCCACTACTGAGCGGGAGAGGTGGGGCCAGGGGGCCTTATCACACCCCTGTTTCCTGGGCGCCCCCTGGAGCGGGGTTGGCTGGGGCCCGCTGGCTTGGGTTCCGGCCAGGTGATGCGGTGAGGGCCCTGTGGCGCCCCGGGAGTGTCCATGGCCCTCTGTCTTGGAGAGGGGGGAGTCAGGATGTCAGAGCGTGTTGTACTGTAGTGTTGTTGTACTGTAGTGTTGTTGTATTGTAGTGTTGTTGTGTCATTGTGATGGGTCACTGGGTTGTTTTGTTGTTGTGTTGATATGTAGGTGTGAATGAGCGGTGTGGATCGAGTGGCAGGTATATCTGTTTCTGTGAGTGTTGTTGACTTGTGGGTGCCTGGGGCTTGGTATCCTGTGGCCCACCTCAAGGGAGGTCGGAAGAGCTTGGGTTTGGAGGGTAGGAATAGGGGAGGGAGGTCTTGACGGGTTAGATCTTGCGGGGGGGGGGGGTGTCTTCATGGCTTTTGGAGCCTGGCTGGGGGCACGGGGCCCCAGGTCCTGCCCCCGGCACACAGTCGGGGGCCTGGCGTCTAGCCGGGCCTGCGGGCCTCTACTCCTGGCCCCCTGGGGCCCTTACCCTGAGGTGCTAGGGGTCTGCCTTTCGCTTCCCCTTGCCTCCTCTCCTGGCCTCCTCCTCCTGAGTTGGCCCATAGCTGTCTCTGCGGTGGACTGTCTTGGTTCTATGCTCCATTGCGACTGCTAGCTGCCCGGCACCCGGGGTCCTCTCTGTATACGTCTGGTCCCTGAAGGCAGTTGTGACACACCTGCACGATCACTCCTCGGCATGACCACTCAACACAAAACACAACTTAACCCAAATAATCTGCTCTCTCACCCTTGCATAGACACATACACATACAAGTATGTGTATGCGTCTATGCGTATACATACATACTTGTATGTGTATATGTGTGTATTTATTTGTATGTATGTGTGTTTGCATATATATATATATATATATATATATATATATATATATATATATATATATATATATATATGTGTGTGTGTGTGTGTGTGTGTGTGTGTGTGTGTGTGTGTTTCTCTGCAGGTGCCCCTAGTGAATGTTGTGTCAAAGACCTCAGGTTAATGTTTCTTTTCAGGCTCAGCAGCTGGTTGTTTGGTTCTCCTGTCTGTAAGCATTTGCTCAGTTGTTGTGGTTGTTCTCTACTGCTGTTTTGTTGTTTTTCTCTCACTTTCTGTCTTTTTACTTCTCTATATGCAATCTTTTTTTTCTGTCTTCTGCTATCACTCTTGTCCGGTCCGACTGTACATTTTTTTTTAACTTGGCAATACACATAAAAAAAAAAGAGAAATTGCAAAGCACCAATAAAAAGTATCATTTAAAACTCAAGGGGAGCCATTCCATCAACGGTTCCTTTTGGCAAAGCAAATCTGTTCTGCACAAATACGACAGCCAGACCACAATTCGGTTGTCATGATGCTGGACAGGACAAGTGGAAAAAAAAAAAAAAAAAAAACCTGTAGGGAACTGACTACCGGCGCTGATAACGACAACGACCTGTGTCCCTGAGTTAACTTCTGAACCAGTGAGTCATACCAACTGTTAGCGTAGCTTAGCTTAGCTTGGCCGCTCTCTTTGGGTTACCTGGAGCAGTTGGAACGGACTTTTATGCTGATTTCTCTAAATGTATGTGATTAAACCGAGTAAGAATCATATTGAAACAATGTGGTGCTAATGTTGTATGTGTATTTAAAGGCTGATAGCAATATAATGCAATTTAATGGCCATGCTTCATAATTGTTTGGAGCTAATGCTATGCATGCACTTTAAAGAGCCTCAGGTGATGTTAATGCACTTTGGAGCCATGTTATGTGCCTCTGATTGATTGATAGATTGATTGATGTGCTCTTTTATTTTGCACTCTTTTATATCTGAAACTTGAAATCATAGATTGCTTGATTCAATATTGTACAATATGGGAATTCTGATATTATGATGCGACTTTCATCATTGATCCTGTGAATTAAATGAATTGTATATGGTGTGCACACAGAAAGTTTATCCTGGCCCTGTTCCTTTTTATCCAGGCCAGAGATGATGGCAAGCTTAGAGCCTAGAGAATATCCATGAATGAATGCTGTGCAAAGGCTGGAGATGAGTCCATGGAATTCAAGGCTACGGCCTCAACGCCCACATTAATCAACTTTGGAGAATCTGTCCTCCTGCTCTGGTCGGGCCGGTAGGAGGCTCCTTTGCAGCTACCTTTTCTTTCTTCCTTTTCCCCCCTTGCGCTAGTCCATGCAGATTGCACTGCGAGCAGCTCTGAACCCCGTCACTCCCTCACTCACACACTTCCTCTTCCCCTGGACTATTTTGCTGCTCTGTTCGTGTCTGGTGGACTTTAAATGACATGAACCGAACTGAATTGTGCATTGCACTGGACTGAAATATCACATGATGGAGTGAACTTTAAATGAAATGTTAGCAATTATTATTGGCCAGTTATGGATTTGTATGTCTGTGTGTCTTTAATACATGGGAATATTGCAATTACAAATCCTGTCTCGGTCTCTCTCTCTCCACTCCCAGAGTCAAACCTTAAATCTTCTGATATCTAGCCTGTTACAGTGTTATTTAAGGACCCAAACTGTACTTAAGTATTTACACATATGCTACATCTGCGTCTAAGGAGAGTGCAGCTACAGGAGTATCAAAGTCCTTAGTTTTCCAGATCAGGTGTAGAAGGCGTCTGAGACTACCTGAAGAGGACCTACCCTTAACAAAACCAACCTGATCAGAGTGGATAATATTCGAAATTACTCTATTAACCCTTAGAGCGAAAATTTTTGTAAACAATTTCACATCACAACATAGGAGGCTAATTGGACGATAAGTACTGCACTCCAGAGGGTCCTTCCCCTTCTTTAGTATAAGGGTAATTAAGGACTCAGTCATTGATGGCGGAAGCTGGTTAACAACAATTGAATTATTAAAAGTCTTAACAATTTCCGGGGTGAGCTCAACCATAAACTTTTTGTAAAATTCATTAGGTATTCCATCAATACCCGGAGTCTTCCCATTAGGCAAGGATCTGATTGTTTTGTTTAACTCCTCTAATGTAATCGGTCCCTCTAAATCCTTGGCCATATCTGCTGACAATCTAGGAAGCTTAAGCTGTTTGAAAAAGGCTATAGTTTTATTTAAATCCATCTGGCCTTCCTGACTGTAAAGATTCTCATAGAATTCTCTAAAAACATGAATAATTTCCTTGTGGCAGGTTAATACATTCCCCTTTCTGTCTCTTATGCCGCTTATCTGGCGGGACACTACATGTGCTTTTAACTGACTGGCAATAAGTTTACTGGCCTTGTCACCAGATTCGTACCATCTTTGTTTTAACCTGTATAAGGAATATTCTGCTTTTTTAGAGAAAATGGTGTTGAGTTCATACTTGATCTTAACCAGCTTGGCCAAACAGACTGCATTTGGATTTTCCCAGTACTCCCTCTCCATCTGTTTTATTTCTGCTTCGTAGGTATGAATCGTATTTTGATCTTGTTTTTTAATCAGTGAAGAATGTTGTATCCATATTCCCCGTATATATGCCTTAAATCCATCCCATACAAAACCTTGTTTCGCAGACCCATTGTTGGTTTCAAAATACTGGGTGATTTGATTCTTCAGTTTCATACAAAAGGCCTCATCCTGTAGCAAACTTGTATTCATCCTCCAGCCCTTTATTTTTTCTCCAGATATTCCTGTAGAAATAACTAAGTCAACTGGTGCGTTATCTGTCATAGCTATTATTCCAATATCACATGCTCCTATCTTTTCAATTAGTGAATTCGAGGCCAAAAAATAATCTATTGGGGAGTACACATTGTGTCTGCTGGAAAAGAAGGTGGAATAACGAGAAGTAGGGTTTAATAGTCTCCAAGCATCCTGTAATCCAAGATCTTTACACAGTAATTTAATGGAAGCTTGTGTCTTAGATAGCCTAGACATGCGGTTTCCTGATCTGTTAACCCATCTAGCACTTCATTAAAATCCCTGCCTAGGATGACAAGAAAATCGCCCAGATCCAAAATTATCTTTTTAAGTTGTAAAAAGAAGTCTGGGTCCTCCAGATTTGGTGCGTATATATTGCCTAATATTAGTTTCAGTCCTGAAATATTGACCAAAAATATCAGTGCTCGCCCCTCTTTGTCTTTATATTCTTTTTGGATCTCTACATTTAGCTTTTTTGAGAACAAGATAGACACACCACGTCTCTTTTGGGAAAATGTGTTGTGATAAGCCTTATCAATCCATCTATCGTGTATTCTGCTTGTATCCTTCCCCAGGAGATGCGTTTCCTGCAGCATCACTACATCTGCATTCTTCTGTTTCAAATAGCTAAATATCTTGCGCCTCTTAATATATGAACCCAGGCCATTAACATTCCATGAAGAAATTTTAACAACCCTTGTATCTGTCATTATACATCTGTGAAGAAAAATTTATTGTGACATTCCAGATTAGATTAGGCTCAGACCCTGTTAGCCCTATCCAGTGCCTCCAACAAAACTCAGAACACAACCAGCTACAACTCCCAACACGAAAAGGAAAAACACCCCAACAAAGAAAACCCCCCATCATTCCTCCTCCCTCCCCCCTTACCAAAATCCTTGTCCGTATATTGTGTACTGAAGTTCCCTGTGATGCCATAACAGCCATAAAAATTAAAAGATCTTGACCCAATTCTTAAAGCAGAAAGATGAAAGTATGAGAGTACAATCTTATTTTAGCCTATTGACAATAGTAACAAACCCAAGAAATATGTTAACTTTACTATGCTTTACTTAACTTTTAGAGGCATTTCAGTCCCCATTGAAAAAACATAAGAGATGCCCAAAAATTGAGACTGATCAAAATAAACTAAGCCTCCAGGACCATGCTGTATTCAAATCAAATTAGGTCTTACCCAAAGGGTCTTCTATTTATTAAAACATAAATTAAAATTAAAACTAGAGACCTGTATTTTAGTAAACAAGTGATTAAAGCAATGTAATGAACCAAGCCAGGCAAAGCCAAAGAAGAAACAACTTCAGGTCCAGGAGATGTTTAAATGGAGTTAAACCCATTAGAGAATAAAATTAAAGACCAACTAGTTGTCAAGAACCCAGAACCAGAAGAGGACACAAATGCGAACTCAGGACCGAGATCCGTAAAAACAGAAAGGTTTATTAAACAAACCAGGATCAGAACACAGAGCAGGTAGTCAGCAAGACAGGGTTTGGTACACGGGATCAGGCAGTCAGACAGGCAGAGTTCGGTACACGGGAAAACAATCCAAAACAAGGCAAAGGTATCCAGAAAACGTGAGGCAAAGATCAAAGTCCAAAAAACGAGAGCAAGGTTCAAAAAGCGGCAAGACAAGACTGTGGAAAAAGGCTGGAACGAGGACGGTAAAGTGCAACGAACTGGCAACGAGACAGTGAGACACATGAGGTTAAATACAAGAGGTAATGAGGGGTGATGACACACAGCTGGGGAAGACAATCAGGAATCAGGTGTGACAGACGGGGCAGGGCAGACAGGAACAAATCTAAAAGACAGAGACAAGGGTTAGTGACTTCAAAATAAAACAGGAAACCAAAACAAGATTCAAAATGTGCAAAACAACAGAAACTTTACAGACATGACACTAGTAGTAAGCTCCAAATTAAGGCGTGGAAAATAAGCGGAATACATTTAATTAAAAGACCTTCCTATCCAGAAAATGTTTTAATCAAGTAAAGTATACCCTGAATGTCTTTGATTTATTAACTTAATTAAAAATCAAAATAAGGACCTGTATACAGTAAACTTATAGTCTGTGGTATCTTCTACCCTCAGGTAAGGCTCTCATGTGTCCAAAGGTTACCCTAACATCATTCTGTTGAGTGTTACCTTAGAAAAACACGCAGTAAAGTCCATTCTATTCAGCTTCTTCAGCAGGGTGATAGCTCTCCACACACTTTTTTGCAGCTGCGGCGTCCTCAAAGCGCTGCCGTTTTCCACCAAGTGTCACCCAAAACACTGCTGGATACTGCATGGAATATTGCAGGCCCCTTTTCATGCAGATTCGTCTGACATCTGTGAATTTCATTCTTTTTTCCTGTACCTCTCTTGTGAAGTCCGGGAAGATGTCAACTTTAGAGTCCTTCCATTTAAATGTTCCAAGCTCCCTGGCTCTGAGTCGGACTCTCTCTCTATCCGTGAACCGTAAGAACCTCACCAAGATGTTTCGGGGACCCGCAGGACATCCTGAGCCGTCTGGGTTGCGCTGAGATGTTGTGGGTACCCGATGGCCTCGATGGCCATGTTGTCCGCTGCCGCTCCGCTGTTTGTAAACAAGCACCGGAGTAAGTCGTTAACACAGTCCATCACCTTGTCTCCGTGCTCCGTGTTTTCTGGCACCCCTTTCAGCCGCAGATTGTTTCTTCTGCTGTAATTTTCATGATATTCCAAGCGAGCCTCGAGGCGTTCCACTTTACTGTTCATATTCTGCAGGCTGCTGCCTAAACGACCGCTTTCATCTTCAAGTTGGGAGACTCTTTCCTCCACTTCGGTGATTCTCGACCCCAGATTAGCCACATCCGATCGCAGAGAGTCCACATTTCCTTTAATTGTAGTCATATCGTTTCCCGCCTTCTGTATCTTCTCTTGCAAGTCACGATGGATGTTTCTGATTTCTTTAAGAATATCGGCGTTGTCACTCGTTTCGCTCTCCATCATGGGGGGAACAGCACTGTTGACGGTTTGGCCGCTAGCTTGGATGCTATTAGCCCTGTTAGCTCTCAGCGGTGGAGACAGTAACTGGTTAATTTTCAAACTTTGCAGTTTCTTTGCTCGCGTGCTTTTGGGATTCATGAGCTCAGATTATCTATACCTGCTTTATATTGTCGATTTGGGTCGTTCGGCGATAATATAATGCACAAATGGCTGTTTCACGGCTCCAGCTCCTCAGCACGCGTGTGCTCTTCGCCGCATCGTCACCGGAACTCCGTGATGCAACTTTTTAAACTTGAACCTGTTTTCCTGTTTAACATGGAGGAGTACGTGTGCAGGAATCCATGCAACGTGTGGATCCACAGGGAATTCAAGTCCGCATACTACAACTAAGCACTGTCAGGCGCAGAAGATATTCTATGCCATCTCCCAACAGTCTATGGCATATAGATGGCAACCATAAACTCATATGGTAACCATAAACTAGGAAGTACATACAGGTATAAGTCTAAAAAAATAGAACATAATGAAAAGTTCAATCATTTTTGTCATTCATTATAGAGAGAGAAACCTGTATCTGCGGACTAATTAAATTAGAGTGAAATTTTTCAAGCTTTTATGTCTTGAAATGTTGATAATTATGGCTTGCAGCTAAGAAAACCCAAAATTTAGTGTCTCCGGAAAAAAAAAAAAAAAAAGTGGTGAGAGTACTGAGATTTAAGTTCATCTTAACTACATTGGTTATTATCAAAATTCATCTGTTCATTTAAACACTATGGACAATTTTTGTAAGATATCTGAAAGATACTGTCTACAGAAATGGTGGAATTTTTTTATCAACCTCTAGATGTAAAACAAACAATTTTCATGTTTAAGTGAAAATAAAAAGTTTCAAGCCAGTGATAGACACTGGCAAAATGTACAGGAAATTCATTCAGTCATATACCATGAATGCAAATTCAAAATATATACACTTAAAATACACATTTCTGTATGGTATGTTTATGCAGCAGCCATTAATGGAATTGTGTGTCAGTTCCTCTTTACTGCAAATTCTGCCTCATTGCCTCCTAAGTTATTCCTGCTTCTTTCAATGTTTTGACAGATGGAGAGTTGTGGTCCATGGTGGAATTGATGGCTTTAGCCATCTAATTGTCTATCTTCGTGCTGCCACCAACAACCGTGCCTCAACAGTGCTGAACAGCTTCATGCAGGCTGTCCAAACCTATGGAGCTCCATCTCGTGTTAGGTCCGATAAAGGGGATGAAAATGTTGAAGCAGCATGGTATATGGTGTCACACAGAGGAGTGAATCGCAATTCCCACATTACCGGGAGAAGTACACACAACCAAAGGTATTAAAACTTTTCTTTAAATAACCTGTGTTACTTAATGTTATTATAGTTTGCCCAATCAGCACTGATATTGAATACATCTTTGTGTGACTTCAGTACATTTTTAGTTTTTATTTTGTGTGTGTGTGGTGGTGGTGGTGGTGTGTGTGTGTGTATGTGGGGGGGGGGGGTATCAATATCTGATTGGGGCATCCCTATCAGCACCAACCTTGACAGCATTTAATAGTCTTTGGTGATTGCAAAAGCTTACTGTGTATTTTGTGTGCTTTATTGTTTAAATTCAAGGATTGAGAGGTTATGGCGTGATGTCTTTGGGGGAGTATTAGACCTCTTCTACTCCTGCTTCTGCAATATGGAAAATTAAGGCCTACTTGACCCAGATGATGACCTCCACATCTATGCACTGCACTGCAGCTTTCTGCCACACATACAGACTCATCTTGAGTTCTTCAAGGATGGATGGAATCACCACAGGCTGCGCACTGAAAGGAATCAGTCACCTCTTCAGTTATGGACTCTAAACCAGTGTGAGGCACAAGACTTCCCCCAGGTTTTTTTTTTTTTTTTTTTTTTTTTTTCAGACAAATAGAAACCTTTAAAAATTTCATGTTGAAGTGTAATGTTACAAAAAAGTAATACTCAAGTGTATTCAGAAAAGTAGTCACTAGGGATGAGCGAGTACACCATTATCTGTATCTGTATCTGTATCTGTTCAAGTTCAAGAAGTAACTTTAAATACCAAACAAACCTCAATAGAGACGAGCAGAAGAAAACTGAGTGAGTAGTAGAGATTAGAGCAACGTTAACTACAGTCAACTCAAGCAAGCAAGAGAAGTAGTCGCTGTCACTCACTGCCTGTATGTGTGTGCGTGTGTGTATGTGTGTGTGTGTGTGTGTGTGTGAAAGAGGAGAGCAGGCACCTCCTCGCTGCAGCATGTGGGTGCAGGGAGGGGGGTGTGCTGTGTGTGACTGGCCGATCACAGAGCATGAAGAGTGAAGACAGTAGTTGTTGATACCCAGTGAGGATTCTTTTAGTACGGATACGAATAATCCTAAAAAAAAACTCGTGTTGTATTCGTATTCGGCAAAAATGCATTATCCGTAATGAATACTCGTTTGAAACGAATATCCGGCTCATCCCTAGTAGTCACACCTTTGTGTTGCAGCCTGGTGCTAAAACATTCTTCCTTTTAATCAACACTTTCATTGTCCAGGCACATGCAGGTTAGGCAAACAAACAACTCTAAATTAGCCATGTAGGTGTGCATCTTTAGTGTTACTCAGGACAAGCTGGTCTAGACCTAGTTTACATAGTTCTTAAGTGTTTAATGTTTTAAGAGATATTTTTTATACTAATTTTACACTTCAGGCAGATGCAGAATATGGAATTGACTGGGAGGGTCCACATGGTCATCACCATGTAGGTGTCACACTCCCTGAAGTGCACCTGCCACAGGCCTTGACTCCAGAAAAAAATCAGCAGCTGCCAGATCCCCGTGGGCCCTTTTCGAATGTGCTGAATGTGTACAGTGAGACAGTTGCCGTCATACGTCAAATAACTGGAACTATTTGAAGTGGCAGTGTCAGTGTCAGTTGTTGTAATTTTACTGATACCTAAAAAAATATTTAAAAAGTGATTCTGAAACCCATTCTGGACCAATCCCCCAAACAGGACATGGATCACAGCATGGCTTAGGCCGTATAGACGTGGGCCATCATTTAGAAAGCAATGATCCAATATACGGCCTGCCACCACAAACATGTAACTCTCCTGTAGCTCCTGGGAGGTGGACGGCACAAGGTGATCCTGCTCACCCTCAAAGAGCAAAGTCTTCACTCCTGGAAAAAAGGCTTTTGATTTCAAATCAGCAATTCACCCACTTTAAAAAAATAAAAAGCTTTGTATAGAAAAATTTAATTTGAACTTTGATATGATGAGAACAAAGCCTTACAGTCTGAATTATGGTATTGACAACATGTAATATCAATAAGAATATAAATATTATGATCAGGATAATTGCTATTGAGAATCTTTAAGCACCAATATTAAAACATGAGGCTTTAATATGGAAATAGTGATGAGTTTATAAAGAGTTCCTTGAAGAGATTGGACAAAATAGAGTGAAAAGGAGGAACAATGATGGAGAGAGGGGGTGGTTGCCAATAAGGTAGAGCAAGATGGAGAGATAGAGAGGGAAATCCAAATATAGAGGTAGAGTTCTGCTGAACAGACAATTTTCAAGTTTTTTGCCACTATATGGCAGCATTGCCAGGCAAAAGTCTGGGATCTCACACAAGTGAACCACTTGTTTGGTGCTTATTGTGTTTTGAAAGTAGTTTCATTAAATTTAAGTGTTTGATCTCCTGATCAAGTCATGTTTAGTTTATTGTGGATCATAAGTGGACACTAAGAAAATAGTTGGTATATATTTTCATCAATTGAAATATTAAGTTTCTTGACATATACATTACATGAATGCTATTTTATTGTTACCTCCTCCAAGGAGGTTATGTTTTGTCCAGGGTTTGTTTGTCCATTTGATTTTTTTGTTAGTTAGAAACATAACTCAAAAAGTTCTGGATGGATTTTGATTAAACTTTCAGGAAATGTCTGAATTGGACAAATGAACTAATGATTAGATTTTGGGAATTATCCAGATTGCTGTCTGGATCCAGTATATTTTAAAAGGATTCTTTATCACTAGGAGATAGGGCTATCACAGCCTGAGCTGTGAGAGTTTGTGCTCTCTGAGTGCTTTTCTAGTTATATGTACATTACACATTCAATCTTCTGACAATAATACATTAAAAAGGTAGATATAAACATTTGCCGCGTAAGAGACATGCATATTAATTATAAATATGAGGTCATGGGCAGGGTCCTTGTGGTGCAACCCTGTTTAAACTGCATTTAAAATCTACTTCAACCCAAAGGATAACTAAAAAAAAAAATCTTAATTCTCTTACCCTTTACTTCATCCAGCATGAATCCATTTTGTAGGTGGTCCATGACTGCGGCCAGCACATACCTGGTGACCCCCTCACCAATGGCAGCATCGCCTTGGAAAATTTTAAAGTGAGATAAAACAAGTCATTGGTTCCAAGGTCAATAAAATATTTCAAATTCTAAAATGGTTATCCAAATATACTCAATAATGGTCAATAGATTCTGAGGAGTAATTTACATCTTGAGCAACTAAATTAATGAACTCTGTTTTACCTCCTTTGTCTGATCACACCTGTACAACAAATAAATTAACTGTGGCTGCTTTTGAACATTACATTAACACATTTGGACTTGGCCTCCTGTAAGTTTGCACTGCAGTTGATTAGCCCACTGCACCCGTGGCCTCTTATAAAAAGATATAATGGCCCTGTTCCTGTCCTCCACTGAATCATGCAGACTTAGATTAAAAAACAGGTGGTCGCCATCTCTGTGGGCCTCACGAGTGGTTTGTGTAAAAAGTTGTGCTGCCTTGATGGGATCCAGCTCTGTAATCCAAGTTTAAGAACAGATCTTTAGCTTGAATGCAAGCATGAGCATATTTAGCAACAAGATAAAAATGAGTACACAAAGAATAAGAGAACTGTACAATAGAGACAAATAATGAACTGACTGAGCAAGTCATCCATTGCAGTGCATTCAGGTAGTATGGAGATCATTTTATTAATATTTCGAAATGTTGCAGCATTATGCTGACATAAGAATTAATATTCTTTTCAAACGTTTCTGTTAACATTAAGTGCCTCATGATTTTTTTGTATCCTCCAGATATGTGCCTCATGCCTTGTATGCCTCTAATCTTTGTCATCTGCAAAACCTTACATAGTCAGGTATGTTTCTGTCAACATCATGCTGTATCTGTTAAATTTACCACAGGTGGACTCCAGTTAAAATGTAGAAACATCTAAGAGATGTACAAGAGAAATAAATCTGCAAAAATTGTAAGATTCACAGTAAAGTGTCTGGATATTGATGTCAATTTGGTATTTGAATTAAAATTAATAAAAAAAAAAGTTTTCAGACTTTATTAATGCACTTTAGATGTTTAACAACTCATTGCTTCTACAGAGATAATGAATAAAAAGTTGGTGACTGCTGTGAATTAAAACAGAGAGATTAGTGTGATTTTGGTGGCTTGATTTGTGATGAACTTTAAATAGGTGCAAAACTTGCTACTTCAGACAAACGACCCAAATCATTAATGTTTAGCTTACCATCAACTGGATGTACAGGATCTCCTGATAGGACCCCCTGCTGATGTGATGAGCCTGCTGCTGATAGAAATATAGAACAAATATTATGATATTGTACTAGATGTTATGTATATTGAAAGTTAACTGAAAAGGGGAGAGTTGCATTATGTCCACAAATTATTTTTTTCTTTCATAAGAACAACAGGAAATTAAGTCTTATTTTGGTTATTAGAAGTGTTGCCAATTGTGAAACTTGTCATTCATCCACAAAACTAATCTGGAAAGAACACCAAATACAAACCCTGAGCTGAACCTGTGTCTAGGCTGTCCTCAACCAAGAGCACAACCCCTTGTGAGGCCAGTGCACCTGTCCCACCGGATCCAGTTCTAGCCTCATTCTCACCCTGTGATTGACTTCAAAGAATGCAAATGAGGTTTTGTTGATTAGTGAAGTATCATACAAATGCATACAGACATTTAACCAGTGCCATAAATAGCATTGGCCCAATAGCCCAAAGTTAATGCACACACTTAGTCATATGCACATAATAAATATCTATACAACCTCAGGGTTAAAAACAGTGTGCAGGTTACAATGTGTGTTAATAACATAACATAGGTACTGTTTTCAAGTTATGAGAACCAGAAGTAAAATAAACACAAGGACCTATCCTGCACTCTGTACATTCCAACACTATATAATCTGTTCAAAATGGTACAGTTAAGAGACAGTAGTCAGGCAATGGCAGGTGAGTTGAAAGACAAACTTAACTTGTTCATAAGTAAAAAAAAAAAAACAAAACAAAAAAAACACCAATGGTTGTAGGAACAGACAAACCAGCTCGAGCACTATACAATTAGCATAAATAACTCTGATTCTGGTTGTCAAATTCGTTCTCGTAAAATCTGAAGTAATTAAAGTTATTTCGCAAGCTTTTTTTTTTTGTTTAAAAGTGGAATGTTTATGGTCTCAATTATTCTTTTAAATTGTAATAATAAAGCTACTCTTAACAAAGAACTTTTTGCCGATATAAAATTGGACTAACTATTACATTTTCGGAAAAGTCTCCCCTAAATAGGTTATTATCACTAACTGTTGAGTAAAATTCACCTTCTGACAACGAATCATCATCATTATGACCATATAAAAATATAGGTCAATACCTCGCACAAGCCACATTGTGTTGTCTTACTTCTGAAAATGGAAACTCCTCTCCACACAAAATGCATGCAGTCTGTGGTCCAAGGTCAGTCTCCACATCACTCACTTCCTGTGTACAGAGAAATAAGACACACTTATGAATGTAATAAATGCCCTTGAAAAATAGTTTTCAAACTGTTAAATTACGTATACAACAGTTTTCTTGTTGACAACAGTCTTTAAATTAAAAGGGCCAGTTGATGATTATAAATACCATGAAATAAAAAATGCAAGAATTACCTGCTCCATGCTCAAGCTGATCTGCAAAGGGCGGATATAAATGGTTGTGTGGTTTATTCCAAGACTTGGGTCTCTCAGATAGTCCACTGTGTAGCCTTTGTTAGGGCAAGAGAGAGGAACCAGCTGGCGGCTCCTTGTACTTCCCCTGATCCTCATGAGTTCATACCCCTTTCCATCCTTTAACTTGGGAAAAGTTGACAGGATATGTTCTTGGAAATCCCCTGGGCTTGATGGGTCACCTAAGAAATAAAGTCCAGGGAAATTTCTTACAAAAATGACTATAGACTGCAAAGATTCTTGTAAACCTTGTCAATAATCTTAAAATCGAATTGAATACTGACATTAAGACCACACTAGAGAAAACAATTTGTGAAGATATGGGAGTGAAACTGCTGAAAATGTAGAATAAAAATACATCTTCAAAAATATTTATATGTTGCCTTTATATTTATTGATTTCACACATTTTGAAACACTTGAAGGTCTGATTGGCTGACTTCAAGTATGAGTCTCAATTTTATGTCTGTCTTGAATTGCATTAGTTGAAATAACTGACTGAAATTAGCTGCCAACTGTCTTGACAAAATCTGCTCAAGAACCAAGGAGCAATTTTCTTTAAGTATGGTATGGTGAAACTTGTCAACACACATACTGTGCATTGCACACTGACATGCACAGTAGTAACTGTGGAGTGGAAAACTGCACAAAATTACATAACTTACCTTGAAAGTTCAAGCGACTTGCACCCAGCCCTGCTCTTTGGAGTCGATCCTTCTCATACTGTGTGGGTGCAAAGGTGGAATCCTTCTTGGCAAGGCAACAAAACTGATGTGTGTAACTGGTAAAGCGATGGGGTAGATCTTGGCTCCCTTGACTGCTGCCTAGCTGGCTGCCTGGGCCTGGCGTTTGTGTAGGCAGAAAATAGTCTTGAAACTTCAGCTACAAAGAACAGCATAATATACAGTTTTTGGTATCAATAAAACCCACAGTTTGATGTAATGCTTAACACCAATGCAGCCTTCATTTAGGCAGAATGGGATATGGGCATGAGATATTAAAATTTCTGTATGTAAAACATATCCTTGCTTACCATCAACAGGGTGGTGTCGGCCAACCATGTGTGGCGTTCCAGAGGCCTGTACTACGAAGCTCGATTAACTCATCATGGATCTCTCTCCGTTTTCTGGGTTGACTTAACGAGACATCCACAGTCCTGATAAGCGGTACTACGAAGCTGGATATCAACTCGCTGAGTCAATCCAGAGTCTTCCAGCCTTGATCAGAGCGCGCTCACATTAAAGGGGTGGAGTCTGCAGCGTCTGACCAATCACAAACATGAAGAGACAGGAGAAAACCTGCAGAGCAGCCTACTTTACCAAGGAGGAGCAGAGAATTATTCTTTAGAAATACAAAGAATTTAAACACAGGCTAAAAGCAAAACTGTTACTGCAGCAAAATCTAGGAAGGAATGCGGGCAGCAAACTCTCTACTCTGTTAATGTGTAATTCATGAGATTATTCAAAATTAATTCATAGGACAATATAAACAGACAGCACTCTGATCACTCAGTTTGACTTTATTACAGCACAGACGTTTGGGGCAGAGCTCTTCCTCAGTGTCCAAACTTTCCATTGAGTTTTGAGGCTCACCCCGTCTGAGCGCGTTTTGTGTTGGAATATTAATAAATAAAATTAATATTAATTCTTAACTCCCACATAGTTGCGCGTTCGATAAATTCCTGTTTCTGCAGTTCTGCCATGTGTGACCATTATTATTAACATCATTATTTAAGACGCAAACAGTGGAGCTAAACAGACTTGGGGAACAAGTACAAAAACCTCCTTCAAAGCGGTCAGTGACAAGGCTTTATTTCTTCACTCTGTCTCTGATGTTTGGATGAAATCAACTGAATTTATTTATGGATCCATCAGCTGACAAATGTAGTTCAGTCCATTTGATGAAAATCTGAATCTCTTGTACAGAATGACCACGTGAACATTAAAAGGATTGCATCTCTCCCTGAAAACTCTCTCTCTCCTGAGCGCTCTGCGCACCAAAATCGGCAGGATCTTCTAAAAATGGGCAGGGTCTTTTACAAGAAGGTTGATTGGTCAGGAGGTGTCGTTTATCTACTTGTTGATCTCTTATCAAGATCTTAACCTGCTCCGGAGCAGGTTAGCCTTTCAGCATAAGTTGCCACGGCGATTCATCTCGGTAAGAAGTGAACCAGCTTCGTAGTACAGAAAATCCAGGGTTAACCCAGAAGTTACCTCGTTAAGAGAAAATCCAGCTTTGTAGTACAGGCCTCTGGTATGGCAATGGCTGTAAATATTTACACAAATATTGTTAAAACAGGGCTGCACGGTAGCGCAGCTGTTAGTGCTCTTGCTTCACAGCAAGAAGGTCGCCGGTTTGAATCCCGGTTCGCCTTTCTGTGTGGAGTTTGCATGTTCTCCACGTGCATGCGTGGGTTCTCTCCGGGTACTCCGGCTTCCTCCCACAGTCCAAAAACATGCTCACTAGGTCAATTGGAGATTCTAAATTGCCCGTAGGAGTGAGTGTGCGCGTGAATGGTTGTCTGTGTCTCTGTGTGTCAGCCCTGCGATTGACTGGCGTCCAGTCCAGGGTGTACCCTGCCTCTTGCCCTCAGCCAGCTGGGATAGGCTCCAGCCATCCGCGACCCTGAACAGGAGAAGCGGTATAGAAAATGACTGGATGGATGGATTATCAAAACATACTAAAAATATTGGTACACAGACTTAGAGTAAAGTTCTTGGACCATGGCATTCATGACTTCAACTACATCTATTGCTGTTGCACATTTTGTACTAATAAAATCTGTGACAGCACTTAACATATACTACTTTGTTTTTATTTGGTGCTTCAACATTGAGTTAGATTGATTGCTGCTAGTACAAACATGCATGATAGTAGCAATGTCGTATCGGGCAAATGTATTGGTATTGTGATGTAATTCGGCATTATTGTGTTGGACAGATGAGAAACTGATGTGCTGCATCCATGGCAGTGGAGGAAATGAGTCAACTCAAAGCCTACTGTCTAGCGAGGTTTCTTACACAGACATGACCTGAGCGGGGAGTTTGGATGGAAGTTTATGTACACTGTGGATCGGTGCACAGCGTCATGGTTTAAATTTACAAATTTTAACTTTCACATCGCGGAACCATGACTCTCCCCACCGACTCTCTTCACGACTACACCGAAAACAAACGGTTACGAGCGTTAACCTTACGTACTGAAATGTGTAAATTTAGCACCACTAATATGCGTGAAAGCACCACAGAAAACCTGTCGTATTGGATACGAAACTTCAGGGAGCTTAATGCTGTTGTTAGCAAACTTACATGTGCCCCGCCTTCCCTCCCCTTCTTGAGATTCGTCCGAAGTAGAAGCTTGTGGACGCAGAAAGTAAAGAGAGTCAACACAGCTGACCTGGACCTAAGAAAAAACATAGCACATCAGTCATTTTACACTCACCGCGTTCCAAATCATCCAAACGATTGGCAGCATCCCGGAGAAGCTCTGACACCGACCTTCTTGTTAACTCCGCCATTATTGTCCCGGCTTCTTACTGTGGCTGTTAGCAGGTATATATAATGGATTTCTGCACTCACCTGTTGATTAACCAATAGGCGAACAGTTCAATCCAAGACACACTAAAGACCGCCCACTCATCTGAATAACATTTCCTTCTACAGTTAATGCTGCCATTGTCTCCAGTGTGAAATAAATAAATATGAGAGCAGTGTGCTTTTATTTACGTAGTAATATATAATTCTACTTGTATATTTATTTTTGTTTTATTTCCACATTTATTTTTGGATTTATTTTTTGATTTTTTAAACTTTTTATTTATTTTTATATTTATTTTTACTTTTATTTATATATTTATGTATATATTTTTTTATTTTGGTTTTTATTTCCATTTATTTTTATTTTTTTGTATTTCATTTTTTTAATTTTATTTTTTATATTTGTTTTTATATTCGTTTTTATTTATTTATTTATTTATTTATTTATTTTTAATTTTGGCAGTTTTGATTCTCCATACATTCACCTCAAGAGGGATGCTGTCATTAAAAGTCTCTTTGTATACTTGAGTGAGGACAGCAGCTCTCTCATAAAAGAGCACTTGGTAAGATATGGCAATCAGTTAAGTTTAGATTTTTTTTCTTTTTTATAGATTTGTGTTTCTCACTATTTGACATCAATGTATTTCAATCAAGGAGAGACTTAAACACCTGTTCAAATTTGTGAAAAGATTTAATGCAACAATTATTTAACAATACAGATTTGGCGATTAGACCCCATCAAGCATAAAATAATAATAGGGGTACAGTGAAATGAAAATATGAATATCCCCCCCAAAAGAATTAATACTTACCCACGCAGGCTGATGAATCTAGATACATGAAAAGAGAAGTCATAGAATCAAATTAATAACACAATGGGCTAACCACCAGAAGATAAAAACCCACCCATTATGTCAGCAATGACATGATACTGAAGTCCGAAGACTGCTGACAGCAATGACAGTGCAACCAAGGTTCGACGACCACTAATGTCAGCAATGGCATGATACTAAGGTCCGACGACCACTAGTGTCAGCAACGACATGGTACTAAGGTCCGAAGACCGCTAATGTAAGCAATGACATGATACTAAGGTCCGACGACCGCTAATGTCAGCAATGAAATGGTACTAAGGTCCGACGACCGCTAATGTCAGCAATGACATGGTACTAAGGTCCGAAGACCACATGAGACAATTAGAGATACAGGTGAATTAACCACCACCTGTTATCTGCTTACCAAGGATTAGGTTGCAGAGATCTTTGATTTGCGATGATTGTGTCAATGTCTGGGTGGATGTATGAAGCATAAGCAGATGAAGTCCAACGCCCCAGTCGTTGCAGAGAGGTAGCTGAAAAACCTTGATTAGCAGCAGAACTAGCAGCACCTATCCTAAATGAGTGCCCTGAATACAACTTGGGAGATAAGTTGCTTTTGATGAGCACCTTCTCTAAATGGTGATTAAACCAATCTTTGGAGAGGGGAAGATTTCCAGGTATGCAAAACAGAGGCGAAGAAGGACAGGTGTTTGATCAAAGATTAAAATATTTAACCATAGACTTGAATGGGCAGAAAGCAGTATCAGTTCGAGCAACAATTACAAAGCAAGCACCACCACATTTAGAATGCTTGAGATTTAGTTTGTAATGGCTGGAAAAAATCGGAAAAAGAATATCTAAATCTGGATTAAAGACTTTAGTAGCTGATGTGAACTCGCCACTTCTGAGAAAAGCATAAAAGGCTAAAGAGAAAACAGATTAAAAAAAAAGTATTAAACGTCAGAGGACAGCTCCTTGGTTTAACACAAATACTCGTACACTTAAGCAAACAACCCGTAAATTAGAGAGAATGTGGCGCTCCGATAAAAGGGAGGAGTCACGCATACTCTGGCGGGAAAGTCATAATCACTACATGACAGCCTTAAGGCATGCCAGAGCTGCCTACTACTCCTCACTAATTGAAGAAAATAAAAACTGTCAAGAACCATGAACCAGGAAAGGACACAAGTGCAAGGACAAACTCAAGTTCCGTAAAAACACAAGGTTTATTGACAAGTCCAGGTTTCAATGCACAAATCAGGTAGTCAGCCAGGCAGGGTTCGGTACACAGAATCAGGTAGTCAGACAGGCAGGGTTCGGTACACAGAAGCGGGTAGTCAGACAGGCAGAGTTCAAAACACCAAAAGGGTAATCCAAAAAACCAGGCAGAGGTATCCAAAACACGAGACTATAATCAGGGTCCAAAAACGAGAGCAAGAATCATGAAACAGCAAGACTAGACGATAAACAAGGCTGGGACGAAGACTGTGAAGTACGACGAACTGGCAACGAGACAGTGAGACACATGAGGTTAAATACAAGAGGTAATGAGGGGTGATGACACACAGCTGGGGAAGACAATCAGGAATCAGGTGTGACAGACAGGGCAGGGCAGACAGGAACGAATCTAAAAGACAGAGACAAGGGTTAGTGATTTCAAAATAAAAGCGGAAACAAAACATGAATCAAAATGTGTAAAAACAACAGAAACTTGACAGACATGACAGTACCCCCCCCTCAAGGGCCGGCTCCTGACGGCCCAGGAGCACCAGGATTCGAGGCGTGGAAATCTTGAATGAGCGAGGGGTCCAAGATGAAACGGGACGGGATCCAGGAGCGCTCCTCCGGACCGTACCCCTTCCAGTCCACCAGATACTGGATCCCCCGACCCCGACGACGTGCAGACAAGAGCTTCTTAACAGTGAAGACAGGATCGCCGTCCACGAACCGGGGGGGTGGAGGGGGCTTGGCCGGAGGGCACAAAGCGCTGGTCTTGACTGGCTTGACGTGGCTGACGTGAAAAGTGGGGTGGATCCGCATTGACCTTGGCAACTTGAGCTGGACCGCTGCAGGATTAACCACCTTAGAGATGGGGAATGGACCCACGAACCTGGGAGCCAACTTCCTGGACTCCACCCGGAGTGGTAGGTTCCGGGTGGACAGCCAGACCCTCTGACCTGAGACGTACTTGGGGGCAGCAGACCTCTTCTTATCCGCAGCAACCTTGTAGACTGACGAAGACTTGAGGAGGGCCTGGCGAGCCCGCTCCCAGGTTCTCCTGCAGCGACGGACCAAGGCCAATGCGGACGGAACTGAGGAACCAGAGTCTGTGGTGGGAAAAACAGTGGGTTGATGACCATGAACAATGTGAAACGGAGAAAAACCAGATGATGATGAAGGGAGTGAGTTATGGGCGAGTTCAATCCAGACCAGTTTATCAGACCATGATTCTGGGTTCTGTGATGCCATGATGCGCAGTCCTTTTTCTAACTCCTGATTAGCCCGCTCACACTGACCGTTGGACTGGGGATGAAATCCAGACGACAGACTGACTGTAGCTCCCAACAGTTTGCAGAACTCTTTCCAGAATTGGGAGATGAATTGAGGACCCCGGTCCGAAACAATGTCCTGTGGGAATCCATGGATCCTGAACACATGAGATAACATGACCTCGGCCAGTTCCTTGGCCGAGGGAAGCTTTGGCAGGGGCACAAAGTGACACATCTTGGAAAAACGATCAATAACTGTGAGAACCACAGTGTTACCTTTTGAAGGTGGAAGTCCCGTTACAAAGTCCAAGGCAATGTGAGTCCACGGTTGCTTGGGAACCGAAAGAGGCCTTAACAGTCCCTGAGGCCTTTGTGAAGACCCCTTGTGAGTAGCACACACCACACATGCACCAACATATTCAAAAACATCTTTTTTCATCCCTGGCCACCAGAACCGTTGCTGGACTATAAACAGAGTTTTACCAGAGCCAGGATGACAGGAAGCTTTGTTATTGTGGGCCCACTTGATGACCTCCCCTCTGAGATGCTGAACAACAAACAGTTTCTCCTTAGGACATTCAGAGGGAATAGATGTACTCACAGAGGCCGCTTTAACCTTGTCCTCGATGTCCCAGGTGAGTGAAGCAATGAAGCATGATGGAGGCAAAATGGTCTTGGGTGCAGAAACTAAATTAGGAGGGTCAAATTTACGTGACAGGATGTCGGGTTTGGTGTTCTTGGAACCGGGTCTGTAGGAGAGGACAAAGTTAAAGCGGCTGAAGAAAATTGCCCACCTTGCCTGCCTCGCATTAAGCCTTTTAGCGGTCTTTAAATATTCCAAATTCTTATGATCAGTCCAGACTTGAAACGGAAGCTGAGCTCCCTCCAACCAGTGACGCCATTCCTCCAGGGCCACCTTCACTGCCAGCAGCTCGCGGTCTCCAACATCATAATTCCGCTCTGAGGATGACAATTTCTTGGACAAAAAAGCACATGGATGTAGTTTGCCATCTTTTACGCTTACTTGTGACAGGACCGCTCCGATACCAAGATCGGAGGCGTCCACTTCGACCACGAACTGCTGGCAAGGGTCCGGGAGGATGAGCACTGGCGCCGACACAAAACTGTCCTTGAGACTCTGGAAAGCCACATTACATTCAGTAGACCAGACAAAAGATCTGTGGGGTGAAGTAAGGTCATGCAGAGGCGAGGCTTTGGTGCTAAAATTCCTGATGAACTTTCTATAAAAGTTGGCAAAACCCAGAAAACTTTGAACATCTTTACGTGACCGAGGTGTGGCCCACTCGGCCACGGCAGACACCTTTTCAGGATCCATCCTGATCTCTCCCTCAGCGAGCACAAACCCCAGAAATGACACTGAGGACTTGTGGAACTCACACTTTTCAGCTTTCACATAAAGCTGGTGCTCCAACAGCCGCTGAAGCACCATGCGAACATGCTTCGTGTGTGTCTCCTCATCGGGAGAAAAGATCAGGATATCATCTAAATATACAAACACAAAAACATTCAGCATGTCCCGAAGAACATCATTAACTAGATTCTGGAAGGTAGCAGGAGCATTAGTCAAACCAAATGGCATCACCAGATACTCGTAATGACCAGTGGGGGTATTAAAAGCAGTTTTCCACTCATCACCCTCCCGAATCCTGACCAAATGATAAGCGTTACGTAAATCTAGCTTGGTAAAAAACTTGGCCCCCTCCAACAATTCAAAAGCTGTGGAAATAAGAGGAAGGGGATATCTGTTCTTGACCGTAATATTATTGAGTCCACGATAATCAATGCAGGGACGAAGTGACTTATCCTTCTTCTCTACGAAGAAAAACCCCGCCCCAGCAGGAGAAGACGAGGGACGGATAATCCCCGCCGCCAACGACTCTGTTACATACTCCTCCATGGCCTGACGCTCAGGAGGAGACAAAGAAAACAGGCTACCCCTAGGGGGAGTAGATCCAGGCAAAAGATCTATGGCACAGTCATATGAACGGTGAGGAGGCAGAGACTTAGCCTTAACTTTACTGAAAACCTCAGTTAAATCATGATAACACTGAGGAACACTAGACAGATCAGACTCCGAGGATTCAGTGAAAGTAGATTTCACAACCAGACAGTTCTTATGACAAAAGGGACCCCAAGAAGTAATTTTCCCCCTAGCCCAGTCAAAATTAGGGTTGTGTTTCTTTAGCCAGGGGAGCCCCAGAATAGCCTGATGTGTCATTGACTCGAACACATGAAAACAAAGTCTTTCAGAGTGAACATTCGCGATGGTAACCTGAACCGACTGGGTTAGATGAGTAACTTTTCCCAAGAGGCCCCCATCAACGGCCTTAACTTCAACGGGGCGATGAAGCCGGAACATTCTTAGGCGTAATTCCCTGGCGAGAGAGGAATGGATGAGGTTAGCGTCGGAACCTGAGTCAATGAATGTGGAGACAGACAGTGAATTATCCGCCGATGTAAAGACGGCCGACATCATCCTCGGCTGAGACGGATTGTCAATGATGATGTTTTGGCTCACCGTAAAACCCACCTTGTCCTTCATCCTGGTCTGCTTGACCGGACACTCAGAGACTAAGTGACCAGGGTGACCACAATAAAAACACCGACCATCCCTCCTGCGTCGCAGTCGCTCCTCCTCAGAGAGGTGAGTGCGCCCGAGTTGCATGGGCTCCTCCTCTCCGACTCCGGTAGACACAGGAGGTGCAGGGGATGACCGATCAGCAGCCCTAAACCGACTCCCAGGAGAACGAGGATGGAACCGGTTCTTGTCCTGTTCCCTATCGATGAGGCGTTTGTCCACCTTGATAGCCAGGGCGATGAGGGAATCCAAATCCGTGGGTAAGTCCAAGGTAACCAGTCGATCTTTCACGTCATCCGCTAAACCTTGAAAAAACGCGTCAGTTAACGCTGCTTCATTCCACTCACTCTTAGCTGCGAGTGTAAATCAATAGCATAGTCCGAGACTCTCTTCTTGCCCTGTTTGGACCTGATCAAGGTTCGAGCCGCCTCTCGGCCCGGTGCGGTGTGCTGGAAAACCCTCTCGAAGGCTTGAACAAATCCGGATAGAGAAACACACGAAGAAGACCTGCCGCTCCACTCTGCAGTAGCCCACGCTTCCGCCCGACCTGTCAGATGTGAAATGATGAAGGCAATCTTGGCTCTTTCAGACGGGAAGGCAGCTGCATGAAGCTCAAAATGCATTTCACACTGTGTAATAAAAGGACGAATGTCACCCGACTCTCCGGAAAAACGTTCCGGCCGAGAGAGCTGACTACAATCTCCCGAGGAAACAGATGGTGCAGGCAACTCAGACACTGCCCCAGGAGGCGTGGAGGAGGTACTGGAAGGAACAGAATTACTTGAGTCCAGCTTCTCCAGAAGCAAAGCAACCTGTGAGCCAAGCGAAGTGATCATAGAATCCTGGCGTTCAGCCAGGCCCTTCAGACCAGAACACAGGGCCGCCAGCTGATCTTCTTGCTGCGCAAGACGTTGGCCCTGAGCCCGGAGAGCTTGGCGGAACTGGTCCGAACTTGCTGCGTCCATATCTGGCCAGTTCGTTCTGTCAAGAACCATGAACGGACACAAGTGCAAGGACAAACTCAAGTTCCGTAAAAACACAAGGTTTATTGACAAGTCCAGGTTTCAATGCACAAATCAGGTAGTCAGCCAGGCAGGGTTCGGTACACAGAATCAGGTAGTCAGACAGGCAGGGTTCGGTACACAGAAGCGGGTAGTCAGACAGGCAGAGTTCAAAACACCAAAAGGGTAATCCAAAAAACCAGGCAGAGGTATCCAAAACACGAGACTATAATCAGGGTCCAAAAACGAGAGCAAGAATCATGAAACAGCAAGACTAGACGATAAACAAGGCTGGGACGAAGACTGTGAAGTACGACGAACTGGCAACGAGACAGTGAGACACATGAGGTTAAATACAAGAGGTAATGAGGGGTGATGACACACAGCTGGGGAAGACAATCAGGAATCAGGTGTGACAGACAGGGCAGGGCAGACAGGAACGAATCTAAAAGACAGAGACAAGGGTTAGTGATTTCAAAATAAAAGCGGAAACAAAACATGAATCAAAATGTGTAAAAACAACAGAAACTTGACAGACATGACAAAAAACAACCCCAGATACCTTTTCAGCACTGTAGCCAGGCTGACACAGAGCCAGAGCTCGATTGAGCCTGTGATTCCTCTAGCACTGGGCTGTGAGGACTTTATGAGCTTTTTTAATGATAAAATTTTGAAAATTAGAGACAAAATTAGCAACTCCCTGTCTTCATCTGAACCTGCCGTACCACTAAATGTAGAAGTAGTCAGACCTGAGTTAGACTGTTTCTCCACAATTAGCCTTCAGGAGTTAAATTCTCTAGTTTCCTCCTCTAAATCATCAACCTGCCTTTTAGACCCGATCCCAACTAAACTGTTCAAGGAGGTCTTTCCCCTAGTCTGTCACTCCTTATTGGAGACTATAAATATATCTCTATCAACAGGCTATGTGCCACAGTCTTTTAAAACAGCAGTAATCAAACCTCTCCTTAAAAAACCTAATCTAGATTCAGGAACTTTAGTTAACTACAGGCCTATTTCAAACCTCCCATTTGCCTCAAAAATCCTGGAGAAGGTAGTGGCTGACCAGTTATGCTACTTCCTTCAAGATAACAGCCTGCTTGAGGACTTTCAGTCAGGATTTAGAGCCCATCACAGCACAGAGACTGCTTTAGTTAAAGTAACTAATGATCTACTTTCCGCTTCAGATGAAGGATTTCTCTCTGGACTTGTTTTGTTAGATCTTAGTGCTGCTTTCGACACCATTGATCATGGTGTTCTTATACAGAGATTAGAGACATTACTTGGGATCACTGGGACTGCCTTAAATTGGTTTAAGTCCTACTTATCTGATAGATATCAGTTTGTACATGTTAACAACAAATCCTCTGTGTACACTAAAGTAAGTTATGGAGTTCCTCAAGGCTCAGTGTTAGGTCCAATTCTCTTCTCCATATATATGCTTCCTCTTGGTAATATCATGAGGAAATACTCTGTTAATTTTCACTGTTACGCTGACGACACGCAGCTTTATGTATCTCTGAAGCCAGGTGAGACAAACCAATTATCTATACTAGATGCTTGTTTAAAGGACATCCGAACCTGGATGGCCAGGAATTTTCTTCTTCTTAACTCAGACAAGACAGAGATCATTGTGCTGGGCCCTCGACACCTTAGAGAAGCTCTCTCTAGTGATTTAATTGACATAGATGGCATTAGCCTGGCACCAAGCACAACTATTAGAAATCTCGGGGTCCTATTTGATCAGGATTTATCCTTTAATTTTCACATAAAACAAATTTCAAAAACAGCCTTTTTTCATCTTCGTAACATCGCTAAAATCAGGCCTATCCTGTCCCAGAGCGATGCTGGAAAGCTAGTCCATGCTTTTGTTACCTCTAGACTGGACTATTGTAATTCCCTGCTTTCAGGCTGTCCCAGCAAGTCGCTTAAGATGCTTCAGCTGGTCCAAAATGCTGCAGCACGTGTACTGACTGGAACTAGGAGAAGAGACCACATTACTCCTATATTAGCTTCTCTGCATTGGCTTCCTGTAAAATATAGAATAGAATTCAAGATTCTTCTCCTTACCTATAAAGCTCTCAGTGGACAAGCCCCAGTCTATCTTAGACAGCTTGTAGTGCCATACAACCCTTCTAGAGCATTACGCTCCCAAAATGCTGGCCTGCTTGTAGTACCATCAATCTCCAAAAGTAGTATGGGAGGTAGAGCCTTCAGTTATCAGGCTCCCCTTCTCTGGAACCATTTACCAACCGTAGTTCGGGATGCAGAATCCCTCTCTACCTTTAAGGTTAGACTCAAAACATTCCTCTTTGATAAAGCTTTCAGTTAGGGACCAGTCTATAATCCATAAATTAGTCCATAAATTAGATCATAAATTAGACTCATAGTTTAGTTTAGATGCAATAGGCCTAGGCTGCCGGGGGGGATCTGGCACATTGGACTCTATCTCTCTTTCTTAATCTCTCTCCGCATCTGCTTTTGCCCCTTTTGTCTGCTCCTGTACTCGTCTCTGGCTCTTGTCTTGTAGGTGGCCTGGGATCCTTGGTGGAGACTGCCTGCAGCTGTGGAGTCATGGAGACTCATTAACTGCACCCATAGACATGACACATTATTTGGCCATTTCATAATGAACATTCATTCCCACTATCATATAGCTTCTAATGTAGATATTAGCCTGATCTCTTTATCTATGATCAATACATCTATAGTATCTATTTTTTATCAGCACATAGGCATGAGGTTCCTCTGAAAATGGGATGTCACATCTCAAGAGGCCTTTAACACACCTTTACTTAACGGAGACAAATATGGTAGGGATGCACTTGTGGTCTGGGCATCCATGAGTTCATCACTACCATAAATTCTTATTTTCAGTCAGAACATCATTGATTATACTTCTATAATATGATCACTACACCCATTCAAACATGAGGTCCCTCCCGAAAACGAGATGTAGCATCTCAAGAGGCTAACCTCTAATAAATCAGACGACAGGTCTATGGTTCATGGATCTGTCACTAACTTTAGTTCTTACTTTAGTCCACATGTCTCCTCCTACCTCCCTTCCTTCGCCCACACACCCAACACAGCATCGTGTGGATTTGTTGTTCATCATGAGACTGGGGTCCACATTCGAGATTTCCTGCTGCTTAACAGAAGGTTTTTTCTTGCCGCCATGATGGAGGGATTCATGATTGGCTATTTGGATTCATGTTGGGTGTTGGATGTATATATTTGTATATATATGTATATGTGTATCTTTATATGTATATATGTATCTATGCATATATGTATATCCTTAAAATGAGGAGCTTTGTGCTCTATTGTAAAGTGTCTTGAGATAACACTTGTTATGAATTGGCGCTATACAAATAAAGATTGATTGATTGATTGATGATTGATTGATTCAAGTAAAGCATCAGTATAAGGTGAGAAGATACCTTTCCTAAGAACAGAGAGCATTTTATGCAAAATGGCCAATGTGATTGGCAATCTGCGGTCAGATGTAGAGGGAGAAACTTTAGATATGCCTTTCAGTATTAGTTTTATAGCAGGATTTGAGAAAATACTTGGGAAGACAGGATCAAAACATCTAATATTAAATTGAATGCCAGAAATTAAACCACAGATGTACAGAGGTTTACAATGGCGAACGTCCATGCAATAGCAGATGAAAGCACAAATTGTTTTTAATAGAACGGGTTTAAGTGGCACATCAATGCTAACACAAAACAAAGCAAAAGTCTTCCAAGCAAAATCATAAGATTTAAGGGTAGAAGCAGCTAAGCCTTTCCTCATGTATTTTTTAGCTGCCACCATATATCTGGACATGGAGGCCTGCCCTAAAAGAGAGCTATCTCTTTGAGAGGAGGAATTTGAGTTGGAGTGGGACAGGCCTCTGGACAGATGCTCCGGAATGTCTGAAATTTGAAATGGGAGAGAACATCAGCTGACCGGTACGTGACGAGCAGTGATGATGAAGTTGTGAGTGACAGCAGACCACGTGATGCTCTTTATGAATGGCATGATGTCACAAGAGGAGGAGCGCCCTTTATTGATAATACCTACTACTGCCTCATTATTACAAAGCACTGCAATGCGCTTGCGATGCCGGTGCCGTCCCCACACGTGACATGCAACTGCGATAGTGTAAATCTCATACAGTGCAGAAGATGAAACGAGCTGCGGAAAATCTAAAGGCCAGTGACTAGCAAACCACTGGCCTTGAAAAAAACCCTCAAAACCCACGGATGGAGCCGCATTCGTGAAAAAACCGAAGGGAATTGGAGGATAGCATGAGTTCATTGTAAAAGAAAGAGACACCATTCCAGTGCTCTCACAGGTGAGACCAGAAGTGCAAATTTGAGCAACATCCTTCCTTTAATGAGATGAAGCTGTGCAAGTATGGCACTGATGAAGCAAAGTTTAAAAGAAGGGAGATAAACGAATGCCCCTGAGGAAAGACGAGCATGGCAAAGTTAAGGTGACCAAGGAGAGAGGGCAGCACTGCTTAGTGATACTTTCTTTGGAGCAAAAGGAACCCACTACTTCGTATGTATGTGCTCCGATTTCTTTTTTTTTTCTTTTTTTCTTTTTTTTTTTTTAAAATAATGGCACTCTGACATTCGAAGTAACTTTTAAAATTGCCATGCAGGGATCTATGAGAGGAAAATCATCGAGCAGGTGTAAGACTGCAGGTACTCTGGCTCTGTTAACAGGATCCAGCAGAGCACCTTAGAAACCTGTATAATATAGCCCCCGTATATAAAATATACAGGGGCTGCTTCTGCACCCGAAAGTCAGTCGAACAGCAAAGAAAAATCTTGACTCTCATTTCATCCCGAAAAGATGCCACTGGGACGGATGAATCAGAACAATTTTAAAAGCGTCTGTGATGTCTGCCTTAGAGAGCCAAGCGCTTTTCCCTGCGAGCTTAATAAGCTTGATGGCGTGATCAACAGTTGCATGAGGCAGCAGAAAAGGTTCAGGAGGGATGAGACTATTTATGCTCGCAACAGAGCCGGAGCGAGGCGCTGATGGTTCAAAATTTCTTTTCTTTTCTCTTCTGATTATTTTCTCGTGGCTACACCGAGTGGACTGGTATGAAACTGAGAACGGATGAGTTTAAAAGGGCAGATGACATAAGCTTTATCCGCCTCTTTCTTTAGAAGCTGAGTGACTGTAGCAGGATCTTCAATGGTTGACTGGAGATTATTGGCTACTAAAGTTGTGGATGGAACAGACAAGACCCCTAACCCTGTAAGGAGATGATTAACAAACACAGGATCAAGATACAAGGCCAGCTCTGCTGCTAAATGTGCAATGTTTATTGGAGTGGACGGGTGATTTAAGAAGTCTTTGAACCTCGCCGGTTTTGTTGCCGCACAGGGATCCAAGTGTTCCGACCGCGCGGGGGGCAAACAGACCGGGGGTGAGCATCTTTGCAATTGCTGCAAATGTGGAGAAACAGGCAATTGGGATACAAACATACATTTTCGTTGAAATTATTACAAATGGGCATATTATTTAACCGATGCACCTGCCGCCCTCGGGCGTCAGTTGTACGCAGCGGTGGGAGCGGTGGCTGCGACGTAGGAGGGAAGGCTCTGGAGAAAGGAGTCTGGAACGGCACTGAAGGACACAAGAATTCGGAATGACCAAAAGTTCCACAAGTACCACATGACAAAGCTTGAGAGCCACCGGCGAGCAAAACCAAAAGCTCAGTGTCCAAAACCGACCAGTCCAGGCGAGTATTATACTGAGTTATGAAAAGCTGCCGTATTTCAGGTTCAGATCACCTATCAGAGCCAAGTAACGATCCAGCTCCACCCTTCTTTCGGGATAAACTGAGCAGATAACGTCCCTGTGGATACCGAAAGCTACCAGAAATTCACTGATGGACAGGTCTCTGATTAGTGGCGGATCTGCGTTTTTAATTGCTGCAGTGACGTTTTCCCCCGAAGAGAGCTTTTTATCATACTCCGGAGATGGCAGGATAAGGGTCACTAGATTAATGTCTTTGCCTTGCAGAATTTTTGACCTTAGACAAGCTGAAATGTTTGCAGCTTGAGGAATGAATGGCAAACCTAGAGGTGGGCTGGGACGGCGGTGGCCAGAGAGTGTTGAGCTGCGGACGGCGTGCCAGAAGCCTGAGTGGCAGACAGGGAGGAAGATGGAGGAGCTGCATTTTCCAGAATCTGCAGGCGAGCATCGATGGATTTCATGGATTTTGCCAGAGACTGGATCGAAGATATGAGGAGGTCATCCGACATAGACGGCCCGGGAGTCGCTGAAGTGGCTGGATTTACCGGGGAGCACTGTGATGGGGACACGAGACTTCTCTTCTGGGCCGGGGCTCGAGTGTAGTTAAATGTCTGAGCTCTTTTGCGCCCGCGAGCTGAAGCGGCAGGGGGAGCCGGAACATCAAGAGCCAAAACATCAAGAGCCAAAACATCAGGACCCGGTCTCTGAGTGAACTCTGCGGGGCTCACGGGGGTAGTAAAATCTGCCAGCTGGAGGAGGTGAGAGAGCGGAAGGTTGGGATCTGGATTAATGCCGAGCTCTCTAAGATGAGACCTTAAAACCGTCTCATCAGGAGGGGCGATGCCACGAAGACGAGCGCTTCTGCGACAGGAGCCCGAGGAGGAGGAAGAGCGATGAAACGACTTCCTGATCAGAACCATAGGAGTGAGAGCGCCAAGACAGTCTTCCTGATTGAACTTACGCTAAGCTTCATTTGTTGTTGGGGTTTTTTTCCAATTAGAATGTCAATTCTGCACCCACATGCTGCAGCGAGGAGGTGCCTGCTCTCCTCTTCCACACACACAGACAGGCAGCAAGTGACAGCGACTACTTCTCTTGCTTGCTTGAGTTGACTGTAGTTTACGTTGCTCTAATCTCTGTACTACTCACTCAGTTTTCTTCTGCTCGTCTCTATTGAGGTTTGTTTGGTATTTAAAGTTACTTCTTGAACTTATTCCTGTCATACGCGATGCATGTGACAAGACAGGGCTGAAAACGGCTCGTGTCACGCTGGTCAGTGCCTCTTGCTTCAATTCGGGACGGTTTTTTAAGGTTTTCGTTGTCTCGTATCTCTTTAGTTCTTTTTTTATATTTAAAGTTACTTGATTACCTGTTTTGAAACGTACACGCAACGCATTTGAAGGCTTAAAGCTGTAAACTCCTTGTGTCGCGTGTCCCCCTAGTTTCTCCACGCCGGTCATTTCTTCTTTTTTTCTTTTTTTTAACTGGCTGTGTGATTTTAGTTTGGCTGGTGAGAAAGTTGGTTGGAAAGCTTTGCCAATTCTGAGCACAGTGTTTTTGAAAATACAGTGAACAACAAGGCATATTTTTTATTTTTTTCCCACTGAATGTTTGCACAAATCAGGGGCGGCTGTGGCTCAGTAGGTAGAGTTGTCGCCCCACAATCAGAAGGTTGTGGGTTCGATTCCAGCTCCTGCAGTCACATGCAGCCCTTGAGCAACCACTGAACCCCAAGTTGCTCCCACTGTTGTTCAGTGGTGCATGAATGTGGTGTGAGTGTTAGTTTTAACGGTGGTCTGATTAGCTTAAGTCGGCCATCTGTGTGAATGTGGTGTGATTGGGTGAATGAGGCTAGCAGTGTAAAGTGCCTTGAGTAGTCGGTAAGACTAGAAAAGCGCTATATAAGTACTGGTCCATTTACCATCACCTATTAAATTTACACCGATCATAAATAAAGAGACAGTCTTTCACACCACTACATACACATTTTACCAGTTGTACATAAAACATATCTGAAAATAAATGGCTCATTTTCACTGCATGAGTAAGGTCTATTGTGTTCATTTCTAAAATTTACAGAGTTTTCAGAATAATGTTAACATACTGCTCTGTAAAATAGTAAATACGTTGTGCTATTTATTAGTTTACACTTTAAACGTAAGGATAACTCCTAGCTTTTTGCAGGTAACAGTACCATTGCCTTCAGATAACCTGTGTGTCTAAGCGGTACCTCGTCCCATGTTTTTGCCAACTGAATTAAAATAATCATAGGTATCAAGTGACAACCCATGGCCAGTGAACAGTGGGGTGTCCGCCCCGCCCCGTCCATTTTTATTTGTGAGTTAAGCCCAGTGTTTAATGTTAAATGTGACCCTTTAGTTGTCACGTTAATAGTTTCCTCAGCTAATAGTGTCCATGTATTTTTAGCACCCAGCAAGTTTAGAATAGAATAGAATAGAATAGAATAGAATAGAATAGAATAGAACTTTGTCATTGCAACAAGTACAACGAAATTACAAAAGCCCTTCAGTCGGTGCAAAACGGTGCAAGAGGGAATTGTAGAGGGAAGAGGGAACTCTTGATGATGGTTCACAAAGTTTTATTGAATCCGTTCCTTAGTCCTTTTACATAGTGAACACACCATACCCAGCTAGCAGGGAACATTCCCATACCATTGGCTAACATTCCTGGCAAGTTCTATTTATGTTAGAAAGAAAAAAATAAACTATAACATCTTATAATATGATTCAGTGTCAAAATGAGAACATTGTAACTGAAACTTTCTAAAAACATTTCTGGAACATTATTGATGTAGAATGTAATTTATAAAATATTCTTATAATATGGTTTGGTGACAAAATGAGAACATTCTAACTTAAACTTTCTAGAAATATTTCTAGAACATTATTGATGTAGAAACAATACAGATATGTCGCATATCAGCAGAAATCTCAGAATCTCAGCAAAAGCCCATAAACCTACCGTATGTCCATCAAACACTGCTCAAACACCAAGCTATAAAAGCAGCAGTGGCGAAAACAGAGCAAAACATACACAAAGAGAAAAGAGGCTCATATCAAGTCTCATAGTAAGGTTACATGACAAGCATGGATGTCTCCAGAAAGCTGTGACTCCACAGAATCCAACAATATCATGTTTATCCGTGTATGACCATGATTCACTGATCCAGAAACCAAATAAGACACACTTTAAATACTGTAATTAGCTGATTTTTGAAGTTCCTTTCTCAATTGTTTAAATCTCCTTTGCTGTTCTTGTTCTTCTTCTTCTTATTATTATTATTATTATTATTATTATTATTGCAGTGAATAAATCTGCTCCTCTTGCAGACAACCATTATAAGGTTTTCTTTGGAACAAGTTTTTTTTTAAAAACCTATAATGAAGTTCAAATGAAATGAAATTATTATAACAACTTTGTACCAAACAAATCTCAAATAGCACAGATGGTACAAATTGTGCCAATGTGTGCCAATCTTGAGATCACCTGGACATGAATTTACTGAAGCCTCTGTAATTTTTTCATACTTTACTTCAGCAGCATCACCCAGCTCACAGGTGATGTCCAGATATTGTTTGATGGTTTTCTTGTGTCTTTAGGCTACTGTTAGCATATTTTAAGGAATTTTTATACTATAATTTTTTTTTTATTTCTTTTTTGGTGAGGAAAAAAATCCTTCATTTATACTGTGTTCCATCTGCATTTACTCTGACATAGTTGCATCTAAAAAAAAGTATCTGTGTATATAAAAACTAGGGCTGTCAGTTTAACGCGTTAATTAGATTAATTAATTACGCTGCAAATTAACGCGCTATAAAAATTAACGCAATTAATCATGAGTGGCAAGTCAGTGCACAAGCATTTTAAATTGGGCCCATTGAGTGACTCGTAGGCTGCAGTGGCACTTCACTTCCTACCTGCGCCACTAGTCAAAAGCAGAGTGACAACAGACATGGACGCGACACAGGAGAGCGAGGCAAGCTTACTTGGACCTTTGAACGGCAAGTTTATTTATAAAAAGAACAAAGACGGGACTATTAACAAGAACGCAATGATTTGTACCTTGTGTAAAAAAGAATTTTCCTATCACCGAAGCAGCTCCAGCCTGAATTATCATTTAAACGCAAAACATGTCCGGACAAGTTCCACTGTTAAAGTTGCTGCTAGTGCTGCTAGTGCTACCGTGAGCTCACTCCGCCAACGCACGCTTGCGGAGTTAGGAAAACAAATAAGCAAAGCCACGACAGAAAAACTGACGAACTCAATCGCAAAGTGGGTTGCTGCTGATTGCAGGCCAATTTCAATCGTGGAAGACGAGGGTCTAAAGGAGGCGTTTCAGATAGCGTCATCTGACTCTAATTACCAGCTACCGTCGAGAACTACGGTGATGAAAAGAATTCACCAGCTGTACAGTGATGAGAGGTCCGCAAAAGAAGAGTTGTTTGCAGGGGCCTGCCATGTCGCCCTAACGGGCGATCACTGGACATCGGTAAGCAATCAGAACTACCTGGGAGTCACCGCACACCTCATCGATACAGGGTGGAAACTCAAGTCTTTTGCATTAACTGTGAGCAAAACTGTGACCCGCCATTATGCTGATGCATGCGCCGAGCAGTTTGATGCTGTGACAAAGGAATGGGAGATAGAAAACAAAGTGACAACGATAGGAACCGATAGTGCAAGAAACATGGTCGCAGCAGCACATCAGCTGCCTTTTGAGCACATTCCATGTGCTGCACATATGCTGCAAAGAACCATCACAGTCTGCCTTGAGAACAGCAGCTTTGACACCGCCCTGGCAAAGTGCCGCAAAATAGTCGGGCACTTCAAGCATAGCCCTGCCAGTACAGAAGAACTGCACCAGCAGCAGACTGCCCTCGGACAAGCCAGAGAGCCCCTGGTTCAGGACGTACCCACAAGGTGAGACTGTTTACTATCTATTGGGGTAACTGATTCTGGATAGTTTTCTTGCTCCTGATGTGTGTGAGTGAGTGAGTGTGTGTGGGTGTGTATGTTTGGTTCAGTGCAACTACTGTATGTACAGCATGCTGCTCAAAACTTACAGCCCCCCTGCAGGACTAATGCAGTTTTTGTTTTACTTTATTGAAAGATGGAATTCGACGTTCTTGATGATCTCACGGTACCTGAGGAACCACGAGGTTGTGAATGCCACTTTGGCCACACAGAAGCACAAACTGGCCACACTGACCAACCTAGAGTGTGACAAACTACAGAAGCTGGAGGTCGTTCTTGAACCCTGCAAGTATGTCCCTCTCTCTCGCACGCACACTCCACACTCTCACTCGCTCACATACACACACACACACCTCACTTCCCCTCACCTCTCATTCTCTCCCCCTTCATACACTCACCTCTCCCTCCCTCCATCTCATACAACTCTCTCTCTCTCTCACTCACACACACAAACACCTCACCTCTTGCTCTCCCCCTTCATACACTCACCTCTCCCTCCCTCCCATACACCACTGTCTCTCATTCACTCACACACACAAACACACACGTCAGTAATGATGTGAGTTCATTATTACCATATTTTTGTTCCACTGCAGATATGTGACCGAGCTGCTTGGAGGTGAGAGCTATGTTTCATGCTCTGTGGTGCTCCCCGCACTCTGCCATCTCAACCGGGTCATGGATCCCACTGATGAGGATCAGGGCTACATGATAAAGTTCAAGACCACCTTTTCAAAAGACATAGACGCACGCACGGCCAACATCAACAACAGATGGCTGAAGGTGGCGACAGCCCTCGATCCGCGATTCAAGGACTTGAAGAGCATACACAGGAATGAGAGGGATGAGGTATGTGTGTGACTGAGAAGACCAGTGTTTACGAGTGCTTTGGTTAGAAAGTTTTATGCAACAAATTCATTTTCCCTCTTTTAAGGTGTGGACCTGGATTGAGGAGATGCTGCGAGGATCGGAAGCGGGACCTGCTGTCCCTCAATGCACAGAGGACGAGCCAGCAGCAAAGAAGAGCCTCCTCCTGCTGTCTTCAGACTCTGACTCGGACAAGGAGGAGCAGGGGCCTCTAGCCTGCTACAAAGCTGAGCCGTGCATTGGAATGCACGAGTGTCCATTGAAGTGGTGGGCAGCTCACGCAGGAGCTTACAGACAGCTGTCCTCTCTTGCTCGCAAATACCTGGCTACTCCTGCCACGTCTGTGCCATGTGAGAGACTCTTTTCACTCGCAGGTAACATCATACAAAAGAAGAGGGCAGCCTTACACTCAGACAATGTAAAGAAGCTTGTTTGTCTGAGCAACTGGCTCAAGGAGACATAGAGTTGTCTGTTGTCAGATCCTGTAACGTTAGCTTGGGGTGGGTTTTTGATTTGAGGAATTGACACTGTAGCCCCAGTTTCTCTTTTGGGTTTGAGTTGTTATGCCCCAGATAGTGTGTTCTCAAAAGAGAGCCTTATTTTATTTCTGAATTTTATTTATTTATTTTATTTAACTGCATTTGTATTGCATTTTTTTAATAATGCACCTGGCCTAATTGGTTTGCTGATGTACTTTCTTTTGAATTTCATTGATGAAGCACACTTCACTAATAAAAATGTGGATTTCAAATCTTCTCTTCTTGGTGTATTCAATTGATTAGTCAAGCACTGCAATTTTGTAATGTCCTAGAATTCAAATTTTTTATTTTGGGACCTTTAGCAGATATGAGATTAAAATGCGATTAATTAGATTAATTAATTACAAATCCTGTAATTAATTAGATTAATTTTTTTAATCGCCTGACAGCACTAATGAAAACATGTCATACAATATAGTATCAAATGTGGTAAGCAGGTCATATGTAATATAGTACTCTATTGGTGAAACTCTGTGATCCTTACACAGTATTTTGCTGTTTTTTGTAAGCAAGCAAATTTGATGTACTGAACTGTACAAACATTGCCCTTCTAATCTTTGAATCTAATGCAGTATTTGTCAAATTCACTGCATTTCTTCTCTCCATCCACAAGATGTCACCACTGTGGCTCGGGCCGAGTTACCAAAACAAACCATAGTATAAAATATGCATGTAGTCTCCGCAACGTCATCCATCTGTTCCTGATACAGTCAAATGAAGCCAATCATTGGACAGGGCCATCATCTTATTGTCTAATCTGCCAAAACGTGCTGTTGTGATGTTCTCAATATTGTCAGTGAAGTTGTCTGACAAGTCGGGGTTACCTTAGCTACGTTGGTCAGCCACGCAGTTTCTATGGCCGTTTCCATGATGATGCACGGCTATCAGCTTTTGGGAGGCGTGTCTCAATATCAACAAACCATCCACTCGTTTTCAACCACATCACTGACTACACCTTTAACCATAACACTGTCCTTATTATTACTACAAGTTGAAAGAAGATATAAAAACACCCTGAGAGAGTATGAGGTTGAACTCTAGCCTCCCATGTTGTAGTCTTGTGCATTAACTGTTTGGCTAAGTGGTGATATATATATATATATATTTATTTATTTATTTATTAGTGGTGGGACTTAAATTAAAAAAATTAATTGAATTAATTATGCCGTTTGTAATTAATTAATCGTAATTAAGCGCATTTTAATCGTATCTATATTCAACATCAGAAGCAACACTTTTCAAACAGATTTTGGTAGAAGACTAAATCATTGAATAGTCACACACAGAAGTTTAAACTACAAAATTCTGTTTATTTTGCACAAAAGATGTTTTTTTGAAAACGTGTTAATTTCCGCAGAGCAGATCGTACCAAACAGGAAAACAGACACGAAAAACGATCAGAGTTTCCGGTCTTTTCAAAATAAAGCACCATGTTCAGCCTGTCGATCGTAAAATTATCCTCGTATATCAAAACTTCGACACTGGCACAGGGCCAGCAGTCATCAGCGGGTCAGACCCAGAGGAAATCTTTCTAGAGGAAAGTTTATATTGGAGTGGAAAACCAGATAATTGTATACAATACAACACATCGTTTATATAAGGACACCAACAGAGACTAAAAGGGAAGGACTGAATTAATGAAGTTCTGGGAGGGCAGGTGAGTTTAACATACTAAATATCATGAAAGTAGTTGTCATGGGTGTGATTCCTGCAGGAACATGTGGTTCTCCTGTGATCTTGTGTATCCAGCTGCTATGAGTACGCTGAGCTGCGCTCCGCTCCTGAGACGGATGCAGTGTGAATTGGCTCACGCTGACGGACCCGCTCACGGAGTATGAGTGAATCCAGGCTTCCATCCGACTGTTTTTTAAAAGTAAATATTCCATCCACCGAGCTAAGCAGGGCGCTGTCAACAGTAGTGTTATCCATCACTCAGTGCGTCGCTATAATCCGTCTGCCAGAAACTCGTGCACTGAGAACCGTTCTGTGTGATATAGACTATAAAATAAAATATGATAAAATGCGTCATTCTTTTAATGCCATTAATTTCCCCCCGTGTTAATTATCGTATTAACGCGACAAAGTCCCACAACTAATATATATATATGTATATATATATATATATATATATATATATATATATATATATATATATATATATATATATATATATATACATATTAGTTGTGGGACTTTGTCGCGTTAATTATCGAATTAACGCGACAAAGTCCCACAACTAATATATATGTATATATATATATATATAAGTATATATATATATATATATATGTGTGTGTGTGTGTGTGTGTGTGTGTGTGTGTGGATTTTATTTATTTATTTATTTATTTTGTACACTGGTCAACAGAGAGTAATAAAAACAACAGCTTACAGCCTAGAGCACAATATACCAATGGGTCACTAAAAAAAAGAAAAGAGGTCTTCACTTTGAATCCTGTTTATATTTTCTGTCCGGAGATTAGTCTTTTCAGATATTTGAATTAAGATGGGTATGCCCCTAATTGGTCAATGTGGCCTCCAGTAATGGCAACGGGTTTCAAGCTGCCATTGGTTGTCAATCCCATGTGACAATCAAAATGACGAAATTGAAACTTAACTCTGCCAACATATCGACCAGCCGGCGCCCGCCATTCTTCACTGACCCTTCCGCTTTTGCAGATGATTAAGGTAAGACTGCTACATTAACGTGTTGAAATGATGTAAATTGACATGCTTATGCCGTGTCGCGTGTCGCGTCGCCCCGGAACGTCAGCTCCGCGCATCGGGAGGGCCCGGGTGGGCCGCGGCGGTCCATATACGCTTTCGGCCTATCTCACGGCCATTGTGTGAGAGTCTGCAGCCCTGACTGTTTAACGCGGCTCATCCAGTGGGGATTGACGGTTGGAGCAGGAGCGTGCACTCGTCAGAGCCGCGGAGTACCACGCCGCGGCTCTGACGAGTGCAGTGGAAATTGGGGGTTATTGCCATACTGTTTTATTTAATGCTATATGTAGCTTGTCCCTTTAACCGCATGATTAACGTTACTTCACTGATTTAATGTTTAACGATAGCCGCAAGCAAGCGCCACAAACACAAGGCCTAGTCCAGAGCAGCCAACCCAGACCCCCTCTGGTCGTATCTGCAGAGCCGGAGAGCCAGGCCTAGACCTGCAGCTGCTGGTAGGTCAGTGCTAATGCAGTCTGCAGAGCCGGAGAGCCAGGCCTAGACCTGCAGCTGCTGGTAGGTCAGTGCTAATGCAGCTAATGCAGTCTGCAGAGCCGGAGAGCCTGGCCAAGAAATGCAGTTTAGCACCCCTGCTGGTAGGTCAATGCTAATGCAGCTGCAGTTCTAGACTTCTGCTGGGCAGAGTACATCACTGCTGCTCCACATTAAGCTAATAATAAAAGGGAAAAAATGATAAATACAGAACAGTCAGTATTGAAATAAAAATGTTACATAAAAATGAAGTAAATGGAAATTAAATTTTCAGATCAGTCTCTGAAATGGGGGGGGGGGGGGGGGGGGGGTGCTTTCTGCTTGATCAAAACGCCATTTAATCCCATGTTGCTTTAGTTGGACTTCTTTACATGGATAAAACATTTTTTTATTTTTATTTTTTTAAAAGAGTAATTTTAAGCTGACAGTCAATTTTTAAGGTTTGGGTCTACCCAAAACACCTTTAGAATTTGCAATATTTTCCATAGTATTTAATTATATTGAATTGAGTCTAACTATGATATTGAGGGTTTATACCACCCAAATGGCAAAACGGTGATTACATCTTTATGTTTATTCCATCCAAAACAGGGAGGAGTGATGCCATTTCAATATATCAAAATTTTTTTTAGACCAGCATGATTTTGAGACTCCGCCCCAGGCCTAGAACTGCAGCTCCATTAGCACTGACCTACCCAGAGGGCACTAAGGCGTTGCTGCTGCTGCAGTTCTACGCCTGGCACTCTGGCTCTGCAGACACACCCTTCTGAATGCACTTGCACCCACCCCTGCTCAGATGAACGGGGAGGTGTCCCATTTTTGCGGCTCTGGGAGTTGGCAACCTTAGTGATAGAGTGGGGACATATGACATAATTCACTTGAATGTTACTCATCATAATTGCCACATACTGTGCTCTCTCTTTACAGTGATGGATTCCCAATCTGGCCTGGTATGTGACGTGACCTTTTAATTTTTTCGTCCATTATTTTTCATTTTTTGCATCTTTTTTTTTCCTGGGGTGAATTTAAGTTTGAGAAAATGTCAAGTAGAGAATACACTGCCCGCTGGAAAAGAGCAAAAAGACTTGAGGAAAAGTATACATTTGACAACAAAGCAGCATCGGTGATTCTACCAGCAGACATTCCTCTGCAGTGTCCTATATTGAATCAAGCCAACGAACATCTCGGAGAAGGGTCTGATGTTGAACACAATGCAGATTTTGATGATTTTGCCCAGACCAGGGATGCAAACTAACCCCCGACTCCAACATGCCATTGCAAAGTGGGCAAACAGCTATCATGTAAAGCATAATGCAGTTGATGCTGTTAATAATTTTGAGAGAAAATGGACACCCAGAGCTGCCAAGGACAGCAAAAACGCTGCTTGACACCTGCCAAACAGTTGAACTTGAGGTTAAATCAGGAATGCAGTACATCTACCTTGGCTGTAAAGACCAAATCCTGAAACAATTGAAAAGGTATCCACAGAACATCTATGAATTATATGCCATTGATATTAGCCTCAACATTGACGGCTTGCCCCTTTTCAAAAGTCGCAGGAAGACACTCTGGCCAGTATTGTGCCAACTGCATTTGCTTCCTCCCTCAATATTTCCTTTGGCCTTTTGTTTAGGAATGTCAAAGCCAACTGATCTTAAGTTTCTTGATGACGTTGTTGATGACCTGCGCACTATTTTGGAGAATGGTCTACAGACAGACAGTGGTTTGATTCGGGTGAAGCTGCGTTGCATTGTATGTGATGCCCCAGCCAAAGCGCTTGTGAAATCCAGCAAGTTGTGTTCAGGCTACTTTGGGTGTGACAAATGCACCCAGAAGGGAGTGTGGGATGGCCATCAGGTGATCTATCCTGAAATACAAAATCTGACATTGAGAACTGATAGAACATTCAGAGATCAGTCTCAGGAAGAACACCATCTGCAGTCCTCTGTATCTCCATTTTGCCAGCTCCCAATCAACATGGTTGAGCAATTCCCTATTGATAACATGCATCAATGTTGCCTTGGGGTTATGCGCAAAATGATCCTTTTGTGACTCAGAGGACCACGGGGAGTGAGGTTGTCATCTGGGCAAGTTAGCCAAATCAGTGGTCGGCCACTGAAGCTTAGACCATGCAATCCAAGCATGTTTGCCAGGAAACCAAGAGGGTTGGAAGAGATAGACAGATGGAAAGCCACAGAACTGAGGCAGTTTGCCTTGTACACAGGAAAAATTGTGCTTGAAGGCATAATTTCAAAGCAGCTGTCTGATCCCTTCCTGGTTTTCAGTGTTGCATTATGTATCCTCATCTATCCAATACTGGCAAAACAGTACAATCACAATGCAGAGGAGTTGCTGGTGTACTTTGTTTCACAGGGACGGCATTTGTATGGTGATGAGTTCCTTGTGTACAACGTCCACAGTCTTGTGCACATTGCATCGGAGGCAAATCTTTTTGGCCGTCTTGATCAGTGCAGTGCTTTCTCTTTTTAGAACTATTTGCATCGACTGAAGCGATTGGTCCGCTCTGGACGGAATTCTCTCTCACAGATAGTACGGCGGCTTGATGAAACGCATAAATGGAGAGAATTACTGCCTAAACCCAATAAAGGTGTGGAAATTAATAAACCCAACAATATCTTTACTCCTAGCGACTTTGAGTGCTGCGAAGTTGTTGGAGTCACTGGTGAGGCAGAGCAGAGAAAGAGGAAGGTTCTCTGTAGAGTTTACAAGCTTGAGCTATGCTTCATGCAGCCTTGTGACTCAAAGTTGATTGGTGTGTACAAAGCCAAAGACAGTCAGGCTAGAATGAAAACACTGTCACAGAGGCATTTGTGAAGGCAGGCATTTATGACTGATGCAGATAATGGCTTTAGGATTGTTCTTACCTTGCTCCATTCATTCTGAGGAACTCAAACATTTTAAAGGGCTTTTCCAGTCATAATCTATGTTTGTCTCAAAAATCACCTATTATCAGTTCATTTCATGCCATACAAACACCCAACCTCAGCTTGTGGAAGTTTACATTCAATTTGGATTAAAAAATCCATCCTTTCGTTAATGTTAACATATGGACACAAAACATATTTGAAAATTGTTCTGTAGTTGCAAGTTTCAAAACGTCAACAATGATTTTTCTCCAAAAAAAAAAAGCAATGCCATAGAAGCTGAATGTTAGACCGTGTAAAAAAGCAATACATTAATTTTCACACTTTTTTGTACATTATTCAGCTTGTATTTCAACTTTTCGTGTTAATTAGACGCTTTGCTAACGGAGTTCCTTCCTGTAATGCCAGAAGGCAGGGCTTGGCCTTTATACATTCATGGTAATACCGGCAGGCAGGAAGAAGCTACATAGGGAAAGCATCTAATTAACCTGAAAAGTTAAAATACGAGCTGAATAATGTGCAAAAACGTGAAAATCAATCGTGTATTGTTTTGTTACACAGTATAATATTCGGCTCATACAGTGTTGCTTTGATGAGGATTAATCAAATTTTGAATGAAAAAATCTCCATCTGGAGAAACTGAGAGAAAAGCTGCCAGAATGATGAAGCCAGTAAGTTTGAATTTGGTTGAAATTATCTTTTTAAGATGAATATTTTGAGAAAAATGAATGTTGATGTTTTGAAACTTGCAACTACAGAACAATTTTTAAATGTGTGCTGCCGCTATGTTGATATCGAAAAAAGGATCAATTGAGACAAACAGACAGATTATGACTGGAAATGCCCATAAAGACTTTTTTTTGAGAGAGGGGGGTACTTTTCTATTTTCCCTTTTTGTAATGAGCACTGGAGAAGATTTGATTTTTTTTACTCCAATTTTTCAATGTGTGGATGAATACGTCACCTTCAGATTCTTTATACCCAAGTTGTAAGTATATGATTATGCAATAGTAATAATTTTGGAGTCAACTTAAGAAAGAATAGTATGTGAAATATATATCTTATTTTCTTCCAGAATAATTTCAAGAAATTTGCAGTGGTCAAATTTCTGGATGACAACACTGTGGATGCTGTGCCCACTAACTGGATAGAGAAAACAGATTAAGTATGTACTGACTTACGTATAAACGTTTATTCTAAACTTGAAGCATCCTCACAAAAGTAACATCCATGCTTGCTTACATGCTGATCATTTATTCTTCAATAATATTCACAAACATGTACTACAGTACATCGCACGATTAATGATAAAAGGATACGAGGACAAAGTAATGATTGTCTACCGCCAAGGATTTATTGATCTAATAGTTACTGTCTGTATTAATACTATACAGCATACATGTTTCCAATAAGCTATTTTACATAAGAGGTTACACCTGATTTGGTTACATCTCTAATATATTTGTATTGGTGTAAATTGTATAATTTTGTATTTTCTACAGGCTGTGTATTGTTACTGGCCACAGAAGAATGTATCTGCCAAAGTGAAAAAGAGAGAGATACCAGACAAGACACGTTGGGCTAGATGCAAAGTCTCTGTTTTAACGTGTAAAGGTATTGTACTCTTTCATCTTCAGAAGAAAGGAGCCTTCACGTGTCCCCTGAAGTCATGTTGTGATCTCAGTTAAAGATATGCATTTTTTTGACCATGGAAGTGAACTTCACCTGTCAAACACACAACACCCCCCTTGAGTTTAATCAGCACAAAACAGGAATTTATTAACTTAAACCACTAACTGGTGATGATGCTGATGAGTGGAAATGAGAAAAAAAGTTAAATGTCCTGGATAAGCTTGAGTTGTCCTGGAAAATGTTGTCTCCTCCTCTGCTTTGTCAGTGAACGCAAACCGGTTAAGTATTTTGTGTATATAATGTCTGTTTTCAGCTGTCTTTACTGAGCAGATTTAAGCTGTAGAACTTCTCTGCTTCTTACTGGCACAACACCCCACGTGACGCTACCAACATAGCAAGTTGCTTGCTCCCTCAAAGCGGTCCTGCTGCCTAGTGGTTTTGTATGACTTTGCTGTTAGATTTAGTGACTTTTCAGACCCCAGTAAAGATTTATTCTCTCCAAAAAAGAGCAAAAAACTGGCAACTCAATTAATGTATGTTGCGACTTTATTAATGTTTAATGATTATAACTTTGTAAATGTTTGTTTATTAATTAATTTTAATATGGTACGTCCTTATTGGTTTTTATCATCGCAACCCAGTGCTAACTTAACACTGTAAACTATATCAATTGACCTAGCATATATGTAAGGATTACAGTATTGTACCGAATCCCATTTTTCAAGACACATTATGGGAAAAAATAGTTGTAAAACGCACAGACGTGCAAATGTAACCCTAATCCTTATATTCAGAACAATATGGTACATGCAATTGAACTCAGCCAGGACATATATGTTTTCACCAGAGTTTGTCTGTTGGTTTGTTTATCTGTTACTGTGCAACATAACTTAAAAAGTTATGGACAGATTTGGCTGAACTTTACAGGAAATGTCTGCAATGGGACCAGGAACAAGTGATTAAATTTTGGTAGTTATCTGTACACGCTTTCAAATAATAATTGATTGATTACACACACTTCCTGCTGCAGTATGGACACACTGCTACACAGCTCCCTGTGCAGAGAACACTACCTTTTGCATGAGAGACATGCTACAGGTTGGCGAAGGACTTCGCTCTCTGAGTGCTTTTCTTCTTGTACATATTCTGCCTCTGATCTATCCTGTATTCTTTAGATGACTACAAAAAGGCCAGAGAAAAAGTCAAACAAGCAACTGTGACTTCAAATATGGAAAGTGATGAGGAGGTCCCTCTTATCTGGAAGACTGGTGCTCCGGTGCGGTACCTTGACTCAGGTAAAACATTACTTGAAGGCTGTATGTTTTGTTTTGAGTTTGCATGTTAAAAAAGAAGGAACATGACTGTATTATGCTCAGCTGATGGAACATACAGTATGTAACAATATGTATCTGTTAGAAACAGATATGGATGAACCATCAACCAGTAAAATTAAGAGACAGACTCATCCATCTGGCGTGAAGAATCAGACCCTCTCCGAGCCACAGATGCCAACAATATCCTCATGTGAGTTAATGATTCAAAGCAATCACAAAGTATCTAATGTCTGCATACAATCTTTGTGTCTGATTGTTTGATTGGTAGAATATCATTTGCTCCTTAAATTTCCCCCATCTGATGATTGCTAGTGGCGTGTGGGGGCGTGTCACGTTGCTCGTCACACAAGAGTGACGTATGCACCTACAGGTGCATATGTCACTCTTGTGTGACATTGCACGCACACAAGAGTGACGTATGCACTTAGGTGCACTTGTTTTATCTCTCTATGAGAGAAAGAGACGAGAGAGAGTGTGAAAGGCCCAGAGTTAAATGTCCGGGGCTGAAAGCAAATGCGTGACAACGGATGCTCAAGTTTCACGGTATAGGGATTTTCAACACCCCACAGACTACAAGCCGCGTTACATCGAGTATATTCGATATACCGCCCAGCCCTAGCTGGTTAATTGTTTGTCTCAGCCAGTGCCAAGTTTACAAGAAAAAGCACAATGTTTACATGTGCTATGTGTTAACTAAGCTTAAGTGAGTTCAACAACACACTGATGGCTTTTTTTAGCTTGTAGGAATTTTTTGCACTGCTCTTAATATGAAAAGTGGTGGATAAGAGCCAGCAGACAGAACTTTATGTCTGCATGTTTGTTTGTTGAACAGTTTTATTGACTCCACAAAAACTTAACTAATTGTGAACTGCATTGACCTTTTATCTTGCTGTGATTTTGTGTCCTTTAGTCAACCCATCAAAGGATTTATTTGCAGCCACAGACAATGACAGTAGCCCAAGTAAGTCTCAATTTATACCTGGACCACAATCCCTATTTGAGTGTTGGGTGTTGATTGCTTTTTATTTGTCAAAGTCAAGTCAAAGTCAACTTTATTGTCAAATATGCTATACATGCTCGACATACAGCATAAATGAAATTTCAGTCCTCTCAGACCCACAGTGCAGCAGAGTGATAATAAAAAAATTACAATAACTAAACTAAATAAAGACTACCTTAAAATAAAGACTACCTTAAAATAGGGACTACCTTAAATAAAGACTACCTTAAATACTACAATTAACAATATAAACAGTATAAACAGACCTGAGGAAAACAGTAGTGAAAATTCTAGCATGGATAAAATGAAATGAACAGACATGAGGTATTGGAACAATAATGAAAATAGTGCAAATAAACATGTGTAAAGTGGGTATAAAGTGAAGTGTGCAGTCCTGAGATAGGATGTGCATGGGCAGAGTCTGTGGCCCAGAGTCAATGGTGGGGGCCAGTGGGGGGGGTGAGGGCAGAACAGGGAGGGAGTTAAGAGTCCTGACTGCCTGGTGGAAAAAACTGTCTTTGAGCCTGCTGGTTTTGGCCTGGAGACTCTGCAGTCTCCTCCTTCCCGACGGCAGCAGGTTAAAGAGACTGTGGGATGGGTGGGTGGGGTCACCTGCATGCCTTGTGGCTTTGCGGGTGAGGTGGGTGTTGTAAATGTTCTGTAGGGAGGGAAGAGAGACACCAATGATTTTCTCATTGGGTGCCCATTTGGGTGCCCATTTTAACAGATTATTGCACTGTATTATGTATAGTGATAATGATTTGATTGACTATAAAGAATCTTCTGGTGTGTTCTTGGATCACAAAGGACACTTGGACTGAACAACTCTAAAGAATTCACCATAATGACTGTAACTGCCCTGAAATCTTAACTCCTTTTTGGACGACATAAATTCACCACTCAAAATAGTTCAACAAGAATGGTACTTCTACATATGGGTCATAGTGTGAAAAGGCAATTGATGCCATTTATAGTGATGGATCCTTATAGTGATGATTATACCTGTAAGATATTACTTTTTTTTTTTTTTTTTTTTTTTTTTGTCAGCTTTGCCCACAAGAACCACAGATATGAGCACATCCCAAACTGGGGCTTCAAGCAGTGGCCAAGGTATTCTTCATCACCAACTTGCATATGGTGACATAATTGATTATCAATTGTACTCAACAAACTTCTTTTGCACATTTTTAGGTCCTGCCATCATCAGCACACAAAATACAGCTCCATGCATTCAAAGTAAGCCGTGATAAGTTGCACTGGTGGAACATAGGGCAGGGTATCGTTAAGAACCTCACGATTTGATTTGATTTCGATTCTTTAGGTTTCGATTTGATATTTATTTAAATGCTCTGATATCAATTCAGTAAGGAGTAGAAATACAAAAATAATTAAGAGTACCTGTTGGCAATTAGTTAAAGCACCAGTATAAGATAAATATGGAGTTTTTAACTGGAAATCATGCAAAGATATTCCAGTAGAGCCCCGGGATATAAATATACAGCTGGAGAATGTAAAAAATGTGTCCCCTTTAAATTCAATCAATTTTTTTTTATCCCAAATGTATTCGTTTAAATACAGAAATAAACCATTTGAATAAAAAGCAAATCACCAGAAGATATTGGTGCACAGCGCCCCCACTGGCCAGGAGGTGAATCGATTCAAAGGATTTGCTTTCAATTCAATTTCAGTTGGATTAAGTTTTCGATATTTTCAGCCACCCCTAGTGGAACATAATTTCTATACTAATATGGATTGTATATTGGTATTTCTGAGAGCGAGCAGGACTGTGGTGCAGTGACAGAATGCAACCAACCATACATTTGGCAATGCCCAGAACAATAGTGATTGGTTAAAAGAAATACAAACAGCCAGGGAAATTTTTCCTCCAATCTCAATGTGGATTTATACCTTGGTTCAATAAATTCACCTGCTCTTGTGACATCTTCTGCATTTGGGTCCACCCACTTCCCGCACACTGACAAATGTATTTTTATATTTTAGATGACACCAGCACACCAGCATTCATAAGAGCCATCCTTATGAGGCTAGACAAAATTGAAGAGTCTTTGGAGACGATTAAAAGCATTTTAACCAAAGACATGAGGTCCGATTACCCTGAGATTGAAGAACTCACTAGGCCAGTGAGTACTCCAGGAGAACTTGAAATACTGTCAGAGAAGCTGAAGGATGCAGCTCACAGACAGAAAGTGGTAAGTGAAAATCAATGTATTAATGTAATTTATTTGTCATTATACAAGACAGGGATGTATTTTGTTAGGATTTTCACGGTATCGATACCGCTTATCGAAAAAAACAACATTTTTTTCCCCCCGCAACATTTTTTTCTCTTTCCGCTCCACTCATACATTGTGACTGTATTTTCTACGCTGAAATTCTGGCCACCACAGCTATATATTATTTCACCGTAAATCATACAGATTTTTTTCTTTTTTCAGTGTACCAACCAATCAAATTTTATGTCTTCTGCTGCATAGTTTTTCCATATTTTTTGTTGCTAAATGTAGGGACTTTTCAGACCTCAGTAAGCTGAAAAAGTTCAGTAAAATAATTTCAAGAAAAGAGGTGGAACCCTGTAACCCTTGTAATTGTGTCTGAGGTGGAAGCCAGGACAGCTACTTACTTTTGAGAGTAAAGATGGTAAAAAAAAAAAAAAAAAGGTGAGGTGCGCACCGTGGCTCAGATTTTTAAAAAAAGGTGGTTTGACTTGAAAGTTGATGCAAAAAAAAACCAAAACAACGCACTGTTTGTGAAGAGCCAATGTCTGTTGGGTGTAGACTTTGGACTATTTGGTATTTATATTTCAGTTAAGTCTGATGTTCATTGTTATTAAGCAATGAAAATTACATCTTCGGAATGCAGAATTTAGCTTCTGATGATGCTTTGGAGAAAGATATGTTGTTGCCACACTTGCACCATGTTCAGACAAAAGCAATAAGCATATTGGCAGCACTGTTTTCTGGTTTACAAGCGCCTTTTTTGTTAACTGAATTATCAGTGGTAACAAAATAAACTAAGCAGTAAATAATTGGACAACATGAGCCTCTCTCCCTCCTGGGAGGTAAATCTACAGGAGACTCAATTCGAAGAATCATGCGAAAAATTGGTACCAATGCCCTTTGGGCCAACTACAGCATGAAGGGTCGCAAGGGGAAGCAAAATTTTCAAGAGCTTGCAATATGTCAAGTCATAATCAGTAAGTGTCTTTTTTTATATTTAGATATTATGACTATCTGAGATCTCTGCCTACTGATAGTCTGGGGACAACATAATTCAAAAGTGTGGTTAAACCACCTGCAAACGGCCGGCAACAAAGCAATGCCCCTCAAGTGTGCTCCTCTTTTTGTGTGTGTTATATATCATCTTAATTGCTGATTTGAGACCTTTCCAACAGGGGCAGCACGGTATACATTGGGCAATCGTGGAATGAGTAACATAGGCAAACATGTGGGGAATGCCAGCCAAACAGCATTACAGGCCATTTTGGCACATTTTTGGCTGGCACTCGCCACACGTTTGCCTATGTTTCTCATTCCACGATTGCCCGATGCATATGGTGCAGCCCCTCAAATTTTCTACTGCTTATCTCTGTCTTTTTCTTGTGTCTCTCTCTATATCTTCTGTATATTTAGTGGCATGCCGAAAGAACCACCCACAAGTCCTTCAGAAAGCAATTGAAGAAGCAATTGCAGATACCCTCAGATATGCTCCCCACCGAGGAACCAAGGTAAGTTTTAAGCATTTATACAAAAAGCACAAAATGATAAAGTGAGCAGATATTGCATGTTCTAGCTTGTACTAGGCAGTCGCCTGTGCTGGTCTGGACTTGAAAAACATTATTAGTCAGACATTAAGCAGATTTTTCATTCATGTTTTTGTTATTTAGAGGGATCAGGATACGTCTCGGGAGGACAGTACAATTTGCCATCAGGAAGATGACCCTGAAGAGCACACACCATAGCTGGATTCTGATTAGAGATGTTCATTTAAAAGTGCAAGTTGTTTTTTTTTTCAGTTAAAGGAATAGTCCACCCATTGAGGATTGAAAAACTACACCTGACCTCTTATCTTCTCATTTTGAGTCTGACTTCTTGTCTTTTCATTTTTGGGTGGATAATTTATACAGTGGTATGAAAAAGTATCTGAACCTTTTGGAATTTCTCACATTTCTGCATAAAATCACCATCAAATGTGATCTGATCTTTGTCAAAATCACACAGATGAAAAAACAGCGTCTGCTTTAACTAAAACCACCCAAACATTTATAGGTTTCCATATTTTAATGAGGATAGCATGCAAACAATGACAGAAGGGGGAGGAATAAGTAACTAAACCCTCTGCCTAAGGAGACTTAAAGAGCAATTGAAACCAATTTTTACCAAACAATTTAAGTCAGGTGTGTGCCCAATCACTGATGAGTGGCTTAAAGCTGCCCTGCCCACTATAAAACACACACCTGGTAAGAATTGTCTTGATGAGAAGCATTGTCTGATGTGCACCATGGCTCGCTCAAAAGAGCTGTCTGAAGACCTGCGATCAAGAATTGTTGATTTGTATAAAGCTGGGAAAGGATACAAAACCATCTCTAAAAGTCTGGATGTTCATCAATCGACAGTCAGAGAAGTTGTCTACAAATGGAGAAAGTTTGGCACTGTTGCTTCTCTCCCAAGGAGTGGCCGTCCACCAAAGATGACGCCAAGAGTTCAGCGCAGAATACTCAGAGAGGTAAAAAAGAACCCTAGAGTGTCTGCTAAAGACTTACAGAAATCACTGGCACAGTCCAATATCGCTGTGCACACATCAACTATATGTAAAACAATGGCCAAGAATGGTGTTCATGGGAGGACTCCACGGAGGAAGCCACTGCTGTCTAAAGAAAACATTGTTGCTCATTTAATGTTCGCAAAAAGGCACTTGGACACTCCACAGAAGTTTTGGCAAAATATTTTGTGGACTGATGAAACCAAAGTTGAATTGTTTGGGAGGAACACACAACGTCATGTGTGGAGGAAAAATGGAACAGCTCACCAACATCAGCACCTCATCCCCACCGTGAAGCATGGTGGAGGGTGCATCATGGTTTGGGGCTGTTTTGCTGCCTCAGGGCCTGGACAACTTGCAATCATTAATGGAAAAATGAATTCAAAAGTTTATCAGGATGTTTTGCAGGAAAACCTGAGGCCGTCTGTCAGACAGTTGAAGCTAAAAAGAGGATGGATGCTGCAACAAGACAATGATCCAAAACACAGAAGTAAATCAACTTCAGAATGGTTTCAGAAGAAGAAAATACACGTTCTGGAGTGGCCAAATCAAAGTCCAGACTTGAACCCAATTGAGATGCTGTGGCATGACCTCAAGACAGCGATTTATGCCAGACATCCCAGGAATCTGACTGAACTACAGCAGTTTTGTAAAGAAGAATGGGCCAAGATTAGTCCTGATCGATGTGCCAGGCTGATCTGCAGCTACAGGAAGCGTCTGGTTGAAGTTATTGCTGCTGTTACCAGCCAGCCCTGCCCCTTTAAGACGGTGGCCGTGCGTGTGGGTGTGCGTGACGTTGTATGCGAGAGAATGACTGGGAATGAATGAGAGACGGACCATGTGCAGGTGATTATGGAGTACTGAGTTACGAAGTCAGTCTGTAAGTAAGTAAGTAAGTAAACTTTATTTAATATAGCACCTTTCATAGCACAGAGTCACAAGGTGCTTTACATGAAATATTAAAATGACATCATAAAGCAAGAAACAATAAAACAGAGTAAAAGACAATAACATTATTAAAACATTAGTCAGTAAGAAGAGAGTTAAAAGCCTGTTTAAACAAATGAGTTTTTAGGAGCTTTTTGAAAGTGGAGGTGGAGACAGCAGAACGAATATTAATGGGCAGATTATTCCAAAGTTTTGCTGCCACCACTTCAAAGGCTCGATCCCCTTTAGTCTTTAGGCGGGCTCGGGGAACAACCAGCAAGCCCTGTTCAGAAGACCTAAGTGGCCTGTTGGTAAGGTAGGGGTGGAGCAGGTCAGAAACGTAATCAGGAGCCTGCCCATGCAAAGCTTTGTATACATAAACAAGAACCTTAAAATCAATTCTGAATTTTACTGGGAGCCAGTGCAAGGAACATAAGATTGGGGTCATGTGAGCAACCCGACTGGATTTGGTCAGTATCCTTGCTGCAGCGTTCTGAACTAACTGAAGACGATGGAGGGATGACTTACTAAGGCAGGTGAAAAGTGAATTACAATAGTCCAGGCGGGATGAAACAAAAGCATGAATGATCATTTCCAGTTCTGAGTGTGACACGATGGACCTGAGTTTGGCGATATTGCGTAGGTGGAAGAAGCAAGATCGTGACAACTGTTTAATGTGGTGATCAAAGGACATGGACTGGTCAAATATTACTCCCAGATTTCTGAGTTTGGACTGGACAGCGGAGGAGAGGGAACCAATGCACTGAATAACGTTAGAAACTGCAGTGTCAGAGCCAATGATGAGGACCTCTGTTTTGTTGGCGTTAAGCTGCAGGAAGTTATGAGCCATCCAGTCATTAATGGCTGTCAAACAATTCAACAGTACAACCACTTTGTCTGTATCAACAGGCTTAAAGGATATATACAACTGTATGTCATCAGCATAGCAATGATATGAAACCCCCTTAAATTTGCTGATAATATGACCCAAGGGCAACAGATACAAGGCAAATAACAGAGGACCTAAAACAGAACCTTGGGGGACACCACATGAAAGAGCAGCAGGTTCAGATGAGTATGGACCCAGTGATACAGAAAAAGATCTGTCAGAAAGATAAGAGGAAAACCAGTCCAGGGCAACTCCAGAGATACCCGCCCACAGCTTCAGTCTGTCAATAAGAATACAGTGATCAACTGTATCAAAAGCTGAACTCAGGTCTAGTAGCACCAAAACAGAGCAGTCACCTTTGTCAGAGGACATCATAATATCATTAGATACCTTCAGAAGGGCCGTTTCAGTTGAGTGCTTTTGTCGGAAACCAGATTGAAATTTGTCAGAAATGTTATGTGAGGCCAGGACGGCAGTGAGCTGTTTGGCAACAACTTTCTCTAAAACTTTAGAAATGAAAGGCAATTTAGAAATGGGCCTGTAGTGGTTGGGTAGAGAGGGATCAAGGTTTGATTTCTTTAAAAGAGGCTGAACAACAGCTCGTTTAAAGTCAGCTGGGACACAACCAGAGCTCAACGAGCAATTAATAATATCAACCAGACATGGGCCGACAGAGTTAAGTACTTTTTTAAGCAAGGAGGTAGGAACCACGTCTAACGGGCTTGACACATTGGAGTTATTTAGCAGTGTCCAGATAGCATTCCGGCCCCACATTAAGTGAAGTGTTGTGCAGTTGTGAAGAGATAAAATAAAACGTGCCGTTCGCACAAAGAGAGCATCGCTTCGTCTCCCTTCTCTCCCTCACTTGGCCCGGACTCCTTGACGCCGGTTACCAGCAACGAGCCAAAGCAACCACAAAATCAGCCAGCTCTCCCAACTACGGTTCGGAGGTATTTCTGGAGGTTAAAAAGGTAACACTGCCAAAGGGGGGGCCACAAAATATTAAATGTGATGGTTCAGTTACTTATTCCTCCCCCTTCTGTCATTGTTTGTATGCTATCCTCATTAAAATATGGAAACCTATAAATGTTTGGGTGGTTTTAGTTAAAGCAGACACTGTTTTTTCATCTGTGTGATTTTGACAAAGATCAGATCACATTTGATGGTGATTTTATGCAGAAATGTGAGAAATTCCAAAAGGTTCAGATACTTTTTCATACCACTGTAAGTTCATTTAAAAACAAGGCAATGTCAAAAATGTGGACCCATTAAAATAATAAAACATGCAAAGGTCGTTGGTCATGTTTTATTAAGCTTTAGTAAATCTGAGAACAATTGTAACAGGGACAAGTTAAAGAAACCCACTGTCACGCTGACTGCAGTTTGATGAGTAGTTACAGTAAGTTTGCGGGGGAGTAATTTCTTCATTTATTTATTAAAATAAGAAAAAACACACTCAAAAGAAAAACATGCTGCATCAGTATAACTAAAAGTGATCTTTACACTTGAAAAAAAAATTGTCCTAATTTTTTAAAACAATCCCAAAAGTTGACAGTTTAATGTTTTAAGAAGGTTGTGGCAGCATGCTTTTACAACATTTATGTAATATATTCTCCTACCATGAAGGGAATGTTCTAGGAGCTAAATAAAAACTACCCACTAAAAACATTACCAGAACATTTCATGTTAATATTCTAAGAACATCTTTTGAATGAGCACAAATTCTAGCTGGATAATATTCTAACTACGTTATAAATATCATTTAAAGGGTGTTTGCAAAAAAAAACTTTCAAGAATGTTTGAGCATCACGTTACACAAATGTTAGTGCCTAATGTTTTAAGAAGCTCATGGTAGAATGTTTTTACAACATTTATGGTGAATATTCTCCTACCATTAAAGAGAACGTTCTAGGAACTGGATAAAAACTTGCCACTAAAAACATTACCAGAATGTTCCTGGTAACATTCTGAGTATGTTCTTATAACAAAAAATTTCTAGCTGGGTAAGAACTAAAAGAGAAACATAAAGAAAATATCGGAATATTTGTACGTTTACAAATCATTTCAGCTCTTAAAAAGTAACATGTTCAACCAATTCTTAAGTATAAGTTTTGAAAGAAGCTTTTAGAATATTATGAGTAAAAACTACTCACATTTATGAATTCTTACTATTAACTTTACCATATACAAGTTTCTGATTTCAGTACTTTAACGTTCTCTAATCAACACAAAAATAACACATTTAATCATTCATTTAGAACCGAGTATAACAATCCTGAATAGCCTTTAGCATGATGGACGTAACTGTTATAGCGTTCCCGCTCACTTCAACACTTTGACACAAAAAACCTCAAATAAACGGCCACAAAATTACTTCAAGTCAATCTCAATAAATCCCAAAATATATATACAGACCTTGTGCCTCTGTCAACCAGGTGCTTTTGAAACATACAACACTTTAAAAACGTAACTTATAGGTTCACTCCTGCCGTTTTTTTTCTGATCCGTTGCACAACACTTCCGGTTTTCCGTCTTTTCAAAATAAGAGCATTCTGACGCATGGGAAGCGGTGAGACCAGTCCAAAAAACACTTTCAAAATAAAGGTAACAGAGTAAACCATGTAGGACCTTTACAGGAATGGAGTGGAATGATACAGGTACAAAATAGCTGCCATGTTCTGGTGCAGTAAATGACATGAGGTAGTTATTTTCCGTAATTGTCCAGCAGAAGCGGAACAATAAGGCAATTTTGTGTCTTTCATTATGTGAAAGCACCATAATAGCTCACAGTTGTAAATTAAACATACATTTACATTTGATTCCTCATAAATGTTGGAATGTGGGAGTTTTCCAAAAATAGGTCCTTTTCACAGAAGAAGCTACACACTTATTTTTCCCCCTTTTTCTTTTGTGCTGTGTGATTTACTGAATACTGTATGTCTGTATTATTTTAGGAAACCGATGAAGATGGTTGGCAAACTGTCAAGCAGTGAGCAACAGCCTCTAACTAAGGCACAAACGAGCAGAGAGCAGAATCGTCTAAAATGGCACAGGTAAGGCAAAACAACGACAATCTCTTTCTCTCAAACTGAAATTATGGTCTCCCTGTATCTGTCCCTATTGAATCTCTCTACTTCCTTATTTTCAATTTTCAATAAATAAATATGTGGCATAATTTATTATCAGGAATGTTATAAGGATGCCAACCAATCAAAAAAGCAAGGAGCAGAACCTTCCACAATAGCACACATGAGACATCCATCATCATTTGCTCCAATTTGTATCTCAAATTTCAGCCTCTTGGACCTCTGTCCCCTCTTTCTCTTATTTTTTTAATAAGTGAAAGACGTGGTTGTTTGCTCTAGGAAAGAGATAAAAATCTTAACCAGACAGAAAAACAGCAGAAATTCTCACAACAGCACAGGTTTTACAACAGTTTTTTTTATATCTTTTACAGCTTCTAAAACTCTGCCTCTACTCCAGATTCATCTGTTTCCTTCTTTCTCACATTTGCAATACCAATTAATATGCATACATGTTCTCATACAACTGTAATACAGATGTCGGCTAAACAGAGGAGCAGAGAGCAGAAACCTATGCTGTAGCAACGTGAAACATAGCTACACCTTTACTTTTTTATCTTCAAATCAATCACCTACATATTTGACTATATGTTCCTGGCTGTCAGGTTCAATGACATCGAAGGGAATGTCAGGTTTAGAGACATTCAGAAGATGTCAGGCTTAATGACATTTGTAAGATGTCAGGCTTAATGACATTTGTAAGATGTCAGGCATAATGACATTTGTAAGATGTCAGGATTAATGACATTTGTAAGATGTCAGGCATAATGACATTTGTAAGATGTCAGGCTTAATGACATTTGTAAGATGTCAGGTTTAATGACATTTGTAAGATGTCAGGCATAATGACATTTGTAAGATGTCAGGCATAATGACATTTGTAAGATGTCAGGTTTAATGACATTTGTAAGATGTCAGGCTTAATGACATTTGTAAGATGTCAGGTTTAATGACATTTGTAAGATGTCAGGCATAATGACATTTGTAAGATGTCAGGCATAATGACATTTGTAAGATGTCAGGTTTAATGACATTTGTAAGATGTCAGGCATAATGACATTTGTAAGATGTCAGGCTTAATGACATTTGTAAGATGTCAGGCATAATGACATTTGTAAGATGTCAGGCATAATGACATTTGTAAGATGTCAGGTTTAATGACATTTGTAAGATGTCAGGCTTAATGACATTTGTAAGATGTCAGGCTTAATGACATTTGTAAGATGTCAGGCTTAATGACATTTGTAAGATGTCAGGCTTAATGACATTTGTAAGATGTCAGGCATAATGACATTTGTAAGATGTCAGGCTTAATGACATTTGTAAGATGTCAGGCATAATGACATTTGTAAGATGTCAGGCATAATGACATTTGTAAGATGTCAGGATTAATGACATTTGTAAGATGTCAGGCATAATGACATTTGTAAGATGTCAGGCTTAATGACATTTGTAAGATGTCAGGCATAATGACATTTGTAAGATGTCAGGCATAATGACATTTGTAAGATGTCAGGCTTAATGACATTTGTAAGATGTCAGGCATAATGACATTTGTAAGATGTCAGGCTTAATGACATTTGTAAGATGTCAGGCTTAATGACATTTGTAAGATGTCAGGCTTAATGACATTTGTAAGATGTCAGGCATAATGACATTTGTAAGATGTCAGGCTTAATGACATTTGTAAGATGTCAGGCATAATGACATTTGTAAGATGTCAGGCTTAATGACATTTGTAAGATGTCAGGCTTAATGACATTTGTAAGATGTCAGGCTTAATGACATTTGTAAGATGTCAGGCATAATGACATTTGTAAGATGTCAGGCTTAATGACATTTGTAAGATGTCAGGCTTAATGACATTTGTAAGATGTCAGGCTTAATGACATTTGTAAGATGTCAGGCATAATGACATTTGTAAGATGTCAGGCTTAATGACATTTGTAAGATGTCAGGATTAATGACATTTGTAAGATGTCAGGCTTAATGACATTTGTAAGATGTCAGGATTAATGACATTTGTAAGATGTCAGGTTTAATGACATTTGTAAGATGTCAGGATTAATGACATTTGTAAGATGTCAGGCTTAATGACATTTGTAAGATGTCAGGCTTAATGACATTTGTCTCAAATAAGAACCAGAGTCAAGAAAACTCACAAACTCAATGCTCTAGTTTTTCAGCTTCTGCAGAAGGGAAGAGTGATATGCTCACCACTCAGGGTGTGATCAACATCTTCAAGGTTCTTCCCTCTGCACAATCTTTTTATTCAGACACAAGCATGGGTGTGATCATATTACAAAAAGGGGCGTGCAAAATAATGTCTGTTGCTGGGCAGTAGTGATGGGCACGATTAATCGATGATCGATTAATTGATCGTTTAGAATTGCGTCGATTACGTAAAATTTTAATCGATTAAAAACAGGCAGTGTAGTCCAGTCAGTGTGTGTTGAACTTGAAACAATGCAGTGAAGATCACTGCGCGGAAGGATTATGACATTTTACAGGCGGAGTAATACAGCGTCAGTGGGTTTCGTAGAAATAAAAAAAAAAACAAGAGGATGAAGGTTGAAGGTTTTAGAGACCTGATCAACTTTATTGAACCAGCATATCACATTCCATCACGACGAAACATCACCGGGCTCGTTGAAAGTCACTACATGGAAGAAAAGCGGGAGCTGTTAGAAAAAGTTATCCATAGCTGACAGGATTGCCATAACCACAGGCTGCTGGACCGCTTTAACAGCCGAGAGTTACATGACCATCACCTGCCACTACATCAGTGATGACTGGTAAGTCAACTTAGCGGTCCTGCTCATCGAAAGCCTACCTGGCTGCCATACAGCCGACACACTGGCCAAAAAGCTGACTGAAGCTGTGCAGCAGTGGGGACTCGACAGCCGAGTTGTCGCATGCGTCCACGATAACGCGGCCAATATTGTGGCTGTAAACAATCCGACCAGAGTCTGCTGGGTTTCTGTTGCCTGCTTTGCACACACTCTGCAGCTCACAATAAATGACGGATTTGCACTACATCTCCGCCGTGTTATCTCTGCGGTTGGCAAACCCGTTAGCCATAATGTGTGACATAATGTGTTCGTTTTTTTTTCCTCATTCTCTCGCCTGGGTTACAATTTGTGGAGAAAAAAACTCACTCCTAAATAATATAGTTTCTTTTACCATGTCTTCATTCCATACTGATGTCTTTTGGAGTTTTTTTCCTAGAAGATGCTCATTTGTGTTAAATGGTGCAGCGCTTTGGCACGTTAATTTGTGCAGCGTTTGATCCAAAATCCGCTGGCTGCGGCACGGCCTTTACGCGCGCGTTGCACTTATTTTTTGTTAAACAGTTCAATTTTGTCATGTTTAAGATGACTGTTGTTGAGCTGTAAATTCTTCGTTGAATCAATATTTCAATGAGGATTTTTTGTGTGTGTATTTTCTACCATTTGCATAGCAATTTAATCGATGATTGATCGTTAGTTTATCAGATTAATCGATCAAGGAACTTTCTTAAAATGCCCATCACTACTGGGCAGACAGTAAATCATATATGTCTAAAGCATCACACACAATATAATAGCATAATAAATTAGTAAAAAAAAATGTGTGAGTAAATACTGAAAATGTAATTAATGAGTAAATACTGAGAGAGTGATAAAGGCTGGAAGAATGATAAAAAGTTTATATAATTCTCACATTTCCCTCCTGTTTATCATTTTGACAGCAATTCATCAGCAATGTGTATCTGGTTAGCACATTTTTAACACATTCATCATTAAGGCATGTCAACAATCAAACATAGGTATCATCATCTCCATTTTCCTCTGGAGGTACTTGGTTCATAATCATGGTTCTGTAAAAGAAGTTTGTGTTGCACAAAAGCTGCTCCTACAGCTCTCATTAGCATAGATCTCAAACATGATAGGATACAACTTGTGAATAGGCAAAATAACAGCATCACAGCAAGCACAGGAATCAGGAACTTCATCAGCACATGCCACCAGCTTCCGGTGGTTAACCATGACCATGGATCGAAACCTGCAGTGGTGCCAGGGGTCCTGCTCTTTATGAACTCCTGTAAAGCAGTCAAGTTCTGGAGCGTTTCATAAATGGCACCACCAGCAGCAGTCTCATCAGGTACATAGGTGCAGCATGTGTCTCCAATGATCTTACAAACTCCTCCTTGTGCCGCTGTGAGCAAGTCCAGAGCCATGCGATTCTGCATAGCCAAATCCCTTAAAGCCTCGATTTCCTTTGTAAGTCCTTCTCAGACATAGTGGGGATGTTACGTTTCCTTCGTCGTTGTGAGCGAGTCGTTTCCTGAGGTCCATCTGAGTAAATCCTTTTCTCTGGAACAGTTAGTCTCTGTCACCACTCCCGCTGTGGTGGACATGTTTAGTGGCTGGGAAAAACTTGATGCCACTGGTTTCCTCTCCCAGAATAGGTCGACAGGCCAACTAGGCATTTTGTCTTTCTCCTAGTTACCTTGTATGGCCAGAGTCCAGGCATTTGTGCTGATGAGGGTAGATGTGTGCACACATAGCAGTGAGTGAGTTTCTTCTTCTGGGCCGTATAGTTTGCATATTTCCACCAGGTGTTAGTGGCATATGCATGTGGAAATTCTGGCCCAGCATCCTCTCTTTTGTTGATTTTGATAGCTGATTCCTGTAGCAGCCACCATACCAGTCCTCCAAGTATTAGAATCACAATCACAGCCACAGCACAGCAGCCCTCAGCGCACCGACGGTGGCAGCGCCTCCGCTGTACATCCTCGGTCGACAGGGGCATTGCTGTTCCACTACAGAGCCACCAGAGGGCCTCCGCTAACCAAGTAGGGATCTGTTGGTTTCTTCACAACCATTGAGACGAATCACCACTATAAGGTGAAACCCCTGTGTAGGCTGACTTCCCCACTACTCGTCTGGAGGCTCCAGCACTCTCTGTAGCTTACAGTGGCTGAGGTGTATCCAGCTGGGTCTCTTAGCGATCTTCACAGCAGTGGGTGTAGTCAGAAGCACCTGGAACGGGCTTTCCCAACGTGGACTTGACCAGGTTTTCCTTTGGATGACTTTAATGAACACCCAGTCGCCGGGAAACACCTTCAATGGTTCCTGCAAGGGAACAGAATCAGATGGCAGTAAAATTGCATTTGACACTTCTTTACTTTGTAGCAACTTTTTTCATGTAATCTGCCAAAATTTCTTCTTTGTCTGCCTTATCAATGTCTTCAAAAAAACGCAGGTAATCTGTATGGTCTTCCACATAAAATCTCAAAAGGGGTTAGGCCATTTTCTCCTGGCATAATTCTCATATACATCTTTATTAAGTCAAGACATTCATTCAAGACACAATAACAATAATAATAAATAGAACAACAAGTAAAAGAAGGCTAAAATATCTACAATACAATTTACAAAGTGAGAAACATTATCGCTGTAAAAAGTCTCTGGGATGCCATGGTTTGGGACGATGGTCTTACAAATGGCTTTTGCCACTGTTATTGGGTCTGTTGATTTTGCTGGAATAATTTCCACCCATTTGTAGAATGCATCAATAAGCACTAAACAATACTTATAAGTGCCACCTCTGCTTAATTCAATAAAATCCATATGCAGCATTTGGAATGGATATTCTGGTTTTGGGAATTTACCTCTTTTAGGTCTGATGTTTCCCTGTGGATTGTGTCTTACACATGTTTCACAAGCTCTACAAAAAAAATTTGAGTAAGAATTAAATCCTAAGGTATCTAAATGTTGGTTTATTATTGATACCATCCCTCCTGTTGAGACATGGCAAGGCCCATGGCTCAAAATAGCTGCTGCTTTGTATAGTGATTTAGGTAATACTGGTTTATTTTGTATTATGTAGAAGTCATTGTGTAGTGTGGCTCCATTTTTTAACCAAGTTTGTTTTTCAATTTTAGGTAAGGTTAGCATGGGTCACTGGTATTCCCTGTTGAGGTGGTCATACCTCGTCTTTCCCATTGTTTTGCAAAGAAAAATACAGTAGAAAAAGCATACTGACTATCTGTAAAATGTTCACTTCTTTTCCTCTTGCTAATATACATGCTTTAGTCAGTGCAATGAGTTCTGCTGCTTGGGCAGAATGTTTTTAATCTATTTGTTTTGCTTCAATAATCTCTCCATTCTGCGTAACAATAGCATATCTAGACTGAGTTTTTCCTTCAGTGTTTTTTTTTTTTTAACAGGAGCCATCAACATACCAAGACAGAGAAGTAGGTAAAGGCACATCTAGGAGGTCTGATCTTGGTAGTTGAAGCTGCTCTGTTTCATCAAGACAGCTGTGTGGTGTTCCATCAGTTTCAGTGGGCAACAGCTTTGCTGGATTCAACACTGTGCATCTTTTAGTAGTAACATGTGGCTGTGACAAGAGTAATTCATTTTAGTTTGCAATAGCAACACATCCACTGTATGTGGTACCAACAACGTCAACTGATGGAACAACACAATATCTGCAGTCATCTGTACTGCCATTGCTGCAGCACAAACAGCTTGCACATAAGGTGGAAGAGATGATGCCACAGGGTCCAGTCGCTTGGAGAAAAACCCTAGAGGTTTGTATTTCATTCCATGAGGTTGGAGTAAAACTGAGGTCATGAATCCCTCTCGGCAGTCCACAGTCTGAACAAATGGTTTTGAGTAATCTGGTAATGATAAAACTGTGCTTGACATGAGCTCCTTTTTTATTTGTTCAAACTGTGTATCTGCTTCAGGGGTCCATAAGATCACATCTGACATAGTCATTGGTCCACCATGGATTAGTTGTAACAGCTTATCTGTTTTCTCAGCATAATGTGGACTCCATGCTCTACAGTAAATACAAAGACCTAAAAAGACCATCATTTGTTTCTTTGTCTGAGGTTTTGGAGCGTCTGCAATAGCCTGTTTCCGAGGAGGCTGTATTTTTCTGCCGTCCGCTGATAAGAAATGTCCTTCATACTGCACCTGTTTTCACCCACTGTAACTTTTCTCTTTTGACCTTGTGTCCAGTTTTGCTAAGATGATTCAGTTGTGCAAGAGAATCAACTCTGCATTGTTCTTCTGTTTCTGCTGCTACCAGTAAATCAACTACATACGTGAGAACTTGACTCTCTTCGGAGGGATGAAATGTAGATAAGCATGCTGTTTGGGTTAAGTGAGTTCAGAAGTGTGTGGGGGTCTGGTACAGAGTGTGCTCATTTCTGTATCGCTTCATTCACTGCTCTTAGATGCTGCACCATTCTCCAGTTTGTACCATCAGCTTTTCTCACAGGAAAAATAGGAGTGTTGCAGGGGAAATCATAGCATTCTTTTAAAACTCCTGCTTTAAGCAAATCTTTAATAACAGGTTTAATACCTAGTTCTGCATCTGGTTTGAGAGGATACTGTTTCTGTCTGGGTAGGCTGTTTAAGTTTTGTTTGTCCCATTTAGAGAGAAAAATATCACTCTGTCACCCATTGGGCAGGTCGTGGAGTTTGGGAGTCATGGACAATGCTAAATTGATCGTTTTTCTGTAAATCTTTGCTCGTGGAATCCAGGACCAGCCATCCTCATCACCTGGCCTATAGTCTTCCACTCGTGTGGCTGCAGTGACGACATCTTCCAAATCTCTCCATTTAAGGTCATGTGGTTTAGCAAGTGAAATGTGAGGCTTTCCCCACGTATAGTTGTAACATCTTATATCAGATCTCAACACTGCAGAACACACGACGGTTGATTTTTTTGTCAGAAAATGTAAGGGATTCTAACTGTGGTGCTAGGCTGCATCAGAACATTCTTAAAATACACAGAAAATGGTTCAGAGAGAACCCACAACATCACATGCAATTTGTCTTTGTTCATAACATCTTCTTCAGTGGTCATGACGCCTCTTGCTAATTTCAACAGTTCCTCTGCTGTCTGTTGGGGTGGGTTTTTATCTACATCGAGGGAGTAGAAGACTCTAGTGGGCTCAGTGTTTTCACTCACTAATATATCATCTTCTGAGAGGCGAACGGCCTTCATACCGCTCTGGGTCAGCACATTAGCTATTCCTAGTGCTTTAGTGGATTCACTGGGCATAATGGGGAAATAACTACTGGAGCTTTAACACCTCTTTTTGTTTCTGGGTCTTGGATGTATAGTGGTTTTAAGTACAATTCTACATGCACCAGATTCACAAAGGAATTAAATCATTTTACCATTAAGTTGTAAAACCACTTCAGATTTCTCTTCTAAAAGTGACAAAATGCTCCAAGCTGAGCAGATATCTACAGTGTCGTCATCCTCCTCATCATCAGCACCTCCCTTGGGTGGTTCTGGTGAAAATGAGGACTTGCGTCACTTCTGGTCCCAATCAGGACTCCTGTCATGTCTCAGGTTGAACGAGGGCTGTCTGTGATATTCCTCTTTTCTAATTTTTTCGTCCTGCAATTGTGGGCGAAGTGGCCAGTTTCCCCACAATTCCAGCACATATCATCTTCTCTCCCTTTAAAGTGACCCATTCGTCCACCCCGAGAGTGACCTCTTCCTCTGTGTCCTCCATGTCCTTTAAAAGGACTTCCTTTTTGGTAATACACTATGCTTTCTTCCCAGTTTCCACTGGGATCTGCCAAGAAAACTCCTCCATCACTCTCTTCATCATACTCTCTGAGTTTATGGATCTGAGTTTATTTATTTATTAATTAATTATTTTATGTATTTATTTAAAATATATATCTTTTCTGTTTCTTAATACCTTTTTAAGTATTTCACTGCGGGTACAATGGACCCATGCCAGGAGGAGGTGTTGGATTCACGAGCGCTCGGTGAAATCCACCAGCCCCTCCTGTTGCACCTCTCACACTCCTCCTTTCTCACAAACATTTCTGCTTTGCTGTACCAAAACTCTGGGCACAGCTAATTCTTCCTCCTTCTTCTTTCTCGCCCTTCCTGTTTTATTGCTAGACTTACTTGTCACAGTTCAACAACTTTCCCTGTTTCTTCTATCTTCAACCTCCCTAAAACATTGTACTTCTTTTTCCATTTTCCCATCTGACCTGACATTCTTTCCCAAAAGTGTTCTCCATATATTTTCATCACCCTGTGCCTCCGGGCCCTTGGAGGAGTTACCACAACTGTAACAATTTCACATTATGACAACGTTGTTCTCCTTAATCCAGAGGTCTCACAAACTACTTCGGCTTGTGTTAACACTGTTAGGTTTCCACCAGTACTGCTGCTTCATTCATGAGACGTAGCATTCATATCTCAGCTTTCACACACATTCACACTTTTTTCTCGAGATTTGTATTACACTGTCTAGACCTTCTGACCTTTCACCTTGTGAAATTCAGGTATCACTCTTCTTAACAATGTTCTTCCCAGTCCAACTGGGAAAATCCTTTATTTAAACCTCAAGTTTAAATCTTCTGACCTTTCTCTAAAAGAAACTCAGGTAACTCTTAACATTGTTCTTCCCAGTCCAACTGGGGTAACCTTTATTTAAACCTCAAGTTTAAATCTTCTGACCTTTCTCTAAAAGAAACTCAGGTAACTCTTTAACATGTTCTTCCCAGTCCAACTGGGGTAACCTTTATGCGTATCATACTCACTTTTGCATTGAGGTTTTGTTGACTCGGCTCGATCGCCTCGGATCCCATCAATCCAATCCTGGCGAGCGGAGAAAACCCCTATCTGCCAGCCTTGCGAAGAATGTCACCTCCCAGGGCTTTCTTTCAGCGCTGTCCTATGCAGGCTGGCCGTCGACGGGCTTCAGCTGGTCTTCTCCTCACGTCAGGAAGTGAATATGTTGGGATCCGGGTCACGGCACCAAGAAATGTCAGGTTCAATGACATCGAAGGGAATGTCAGGTACAATGACATCGAAAGGAATGTCAGGTTTAATGACATTTGTAAGATGTCAGGCTTAATGACATTTGTAAGATGTCAGGCATAATGACATTTGTAAGATGTCAGGCTTAATGACATTTGTAAGATGTCAGGCTTAATGACATTTGTAAGATGTCAGGCTTAATGACATTTGTAAGATGTCAGGCTTAATGACATTTGTAAGATGTCAGGCTTAATGACATTTGTAAGATGTCAGGCTTAATGACATTTGTAAGATGTCAGGCATAATGACATTTGTAAGATGTCAGGCTTAATGACATTTGTAAGATGTCAGGCTTAATGACATTTGTAAGATGTCAGGCTTAATGACATTTGTAAGATGTCAGGCTTAATGACATTTGTAAGATGTCAGGCTTAATGACATTTGTAAGATGTCAGGCATAATGACATTTGTAAGATGTCAGGCTTAATGACATTTGTAAGATGTCAGGCTTAATGACATTTGTAAGTTGTCAGGCTTAATGACATTTGTAAGATGTCAGGCATAATGACATTTGTAAGATGTCAGGCTTAATTACATTTGTAAGATGTCAGGCATAATGACATTTGTAAGATGTCAGGCTTAATGACATTTTTAAGATGTCAGGCTTAATGACATTTGTAAGATGTCAGGCTTAATTACATTTGTAAGATGTCAGGCTTAATGACATTTGTAAGATGTCAGGCATAATGACATTTGTAAGATGTCAGGCTTAATGACATTTGTAAGATGTCAGGCTTAATGACATTTGTAAGATGTCAGGCTTAATGACATTTGTAAGATGTCAGGCTTAATGACATTTGTAAGATGTCAGGCTTAATGACATTTGTAAGATGTCAGGCTTAATGACATTTGTAAGATGTCAGGCATAATGACATTTGTAAGATGTCAGGCTTAATGACATTTGTAAGATGTCAGGCTTAATGACATTTGTAAGATGTCAGGCTTAATGACATTTGTAAGATGTCAGGCTTAATGACATTTGTAAGATGTCAGGCTTAATGACATTTGTAAGATGTCAGGCTTAATGACATTTGTAAGATGTCAGGCATAATGACATTTGTAAGATGTCAGGCTTAATGACATTTGTAAGATGTCAGGCTTAATGACATTTGTAAGTTGTCAGGCTTAATGACATTTGTAAGATGTCAGGCATAATGACATTTGTAAGATGTCAGGCTTAATTACATTTGTAAGATGTCAGGCATAATGACATTTGTAAGATGTCAGGCTTAATGACATTTTTAAGATGTCAGGCTTAATGACATTTGTAAGATGTCAGGCTTAATTACATTTGTAAGATGTCAGCCTTAATGACATTTGTAAGATGTCAGCCTTAATGACATTTGTCAAAGTGTCTGAACCCCAAATTGCTCCCACTGTTGTTCAGTGGTGTGTGAATGAGTATGAATGTGTTAGATAAAAACTGATGGCTTTCAGTACTAGATCATTCTGCCATCAGTGTGTGAATGTGGTGTGGATGGGTGAATGACACCAGCAGTGTAAAGCGCTTTGAGTAGTCGATAAGACTAGAAAAGCGCTATATAAGTACTGGTCCATTTTTACCATTTACAGAGGAAGACCCTAATCCAAAATGTTGCCTGAACTGTTTCCAGATGTTAAGTGAAGAAAGAACAATCAGACTGTTGGTATACTGAGAAGGTTGTGATGTAAATGGAGCAAAAAGCAGTGCAGGTAAAGATGAAGTGCAGGAGTTAGCTTCTATGCAACACCATATGGTGTCAGGGGAGTGATACCAAGTTTTAAGCTTCTGGAGGTTGGCAGCCCAGTAGTAAAACAACATATTAGGAAGTGCCAAGCCCCCATCACGTTTGGGTCTTTGGAGGATCGATATTTGAATCTTGGTGGGCTTGCCCGCCCAGATAAAAGAAAGTAAAGAGGCATTTAGAGATTTGAAAAAAGATTTAGGGAGGAATATAGGGAGAGTTTGAAAGAGAAATAGAAGCCAAGGTAGTATGTTCATTTTAATTGTTTCAACACGGCCTACCAATGACAGAGGCAGCACACTCCATCTCTGAAAATCCGATTTGATCTTCTCAGTTCCACAAAGTTGTTCTTATGTAGTGAGCTGAAGGAGTGGGAGATGTTGACACCTAAATATGTAAATCCACTTACAGATAAACAGAAGGGTAGTGTATCAGGGGAAATGAGCTTTGCTAATTGGTTAACAGTAAAACATATACTTTTTGCAATATTTAGTTTGTAGCCAGAAAACACTCCAAAGGTCTCTAGCAGGTTCAGCACTCCGTCTACACAGTTCACTGGGTCCTGGACATACAACAATAAATCATCAGCATACAATGCTACTCTATGCTCAATGCCTCCTCTGATTATACCTGAAAATAATGTGGACCTCTTCAGGGCTATGGACAAAGGTTCTATAGCGAGTGCAAAAAGCAGGGGTGAAAGTGGGCAGCCCTGGTGCGTGCCGCAGGAAAGAGGAAAAGACGGTGAAATTCGTTTTAACTCTAGCCACTGGAGCAGAGTAAAAGACGGAACAAGGTAACCCCACTCCACCCGATCAAATGCCTTCTCCGCATTGAGCGAAATAACCATCTCAGGAATCGGGGAGGCAGAGGGAGTTAGAATCACATTCAGAAGTCTACGCACACTGGATGATAGCTGGCGGCCCAGAATAAAACCTGTTTGGTCCTCGGAAATGATGTCAGGGAGGCAGGTCTCCAACTGGCGTGCCAATGTCTTTGCCAATAGCTTGACATCATGGTTAAGCAGGCTAATTGGTCTATAACTACCACACAAAGTGGGATCCTTGTCTTTCTTTAATATAAGAGAGATCAATGCCTCATTCAGAGTTGGTGGCAAAACACCTCGTTCCAGTGAGTCATTGAAAACCTCTAATAACAAAGGGGCGAGCTGATTAGAAAACTTCTTTAATAACTCCGCTGGGAAGCCGTCTGGGCTGGGGCTTTTGTTGTTCTGCATCACGGTGATCCTAGAAGTGATTTCTAACAGACTTAGTGGTTTATCTAAATGTTCTGCTGTTTCTTTGCCTATACTTGGAATATCTAAATGACTGAAAAAAGATTCCATAGCCGAGGCATTGGGGGGAGGTTCTGATTTGTAGAGGTTAAAATAAAAGGAAGAGAACTCAGAGTTTATGCTTGTTGGGTCTGTGGTCAATTTCTGGTTGGAGTGTAATATTTGTGAAATTAAATGGGAGGCATGTTGATGTTTAAGCTGTGAGGCTAAAAGACGACTGGCCCTGTCCCCATGCTCATAGTATGTAGCTCTTGTACGTTGTAAGAGGTATTCTGCTTTATTTGTTGACAGGAGATCAAATTCGGTTTGTAGCTGCAGACGTTTAGTTGCCAGGGCAGGATTCGGCGAAGAGGCATATTGTCTATCTATGTCTAAGATGGACTCCATAAGTTGTTGCTGTTTCATCCTTCTGGTTCTAGATAAACGTGCATTGAAAGAGATGATACATCCACGTATAAAGGCCTTTAACGTTTCCCATAGGAGCGATGGGGAAATGTTATCAGATCTGTTAGTTTCTAAAAAGAAATCGATTTGCGCAGAAATGTAGTCACAGAACTCTGCGTCAGCCAGCAAGCCTGTGTTCAGCTTCCACCCTCCGGGGTGCCTAGGTGAACTCGAGGGAAGACATAACTCAAGTATATGAGGGGCATGATCGGAAATTACTATGGCAGTGTAGTCTGTAGATCTAACGAAAGGTAGAAGGGCCTTATCAATAAAGAAAAAATCTCTGTGGGAATAGACATGATGTACAGCAGAGAAAAAAGAATAATCTTTTGCATTCGGGTGGAAAAAACGCCATGGGTCAACACACCCCACTTGATCCATTAATGTTAATAAAGTTTTGGACATTGCTGTTGGTGAGGTTGATCTGGGCTGAGAACGATCAAGGCCTGGATTAACCACACAGTTAAGATCTCCTCCTAGTATAAGATGATGAGTATCTAAATTTGGCAGATGGGAAAATAATGTGGACATAAAACTTTGGCTCCTCCTCAGCTTCTCAAGTTCTAGGACAAGCGTCTCTGTCGTTAGTGGCGCTACTGGGTTTTCCACCATGTTGTTACTAGCTTTAGCAGACGTTTGTTTTTCTGCTTTACCGCCTGTCTTTCCTGCTTTGCTCATCTCGCCTCACAGATATCGTAAGAAAACGAAGAAGCAATACCAAACTGAAGCTCTATGTGGTTAGCAAAGGTATTAACTGGATAAGATAAACCGAAAGTGAGGAGGGCTGACAACGTGCGTCCTACCCCAACATGGCTTAACCCGGAAGTCCGGCTAAACCTATCCTTAAAGAGAAGCAGCATCTTCTCTGTAAAAAGTCAAAATAGACTTAACTTAGTGCAATGGCCCATGGCCGTGTTGTACCATTGGTGTACAGCCAATGGTGCAATGGCATTCCTTTTCACTGGGAAAAGGAATGCCAATATCATATTTTTATCTTTTTAACATATTTATTTGTATTTAAAATTAGGATTGTAGGTAATGTTTTTAACTATTTCTATGAACTGGCTTTATTTATTGTCTATTAAAGATGTATTTATTATAACTGATGGTTTTGGAAATTATCATTGTTAATGACATAAGAATGTAGTCGGGAAAATATGTATTTGCCAAGGAATAACCGAACAAGGTGATCATAATTCTGTTGTGTGTTGGTCATTTTGCAGCCTAAAGCTGCTCATCACACGCCCAGCAGGTGGTGTATAGTGGTATCACCATGGATATACAGGTGTTTGTGTTCATTTTTTTCATTCACTGCCGCTCGGTTTGTGTCATGCAGCTGGTGATAATGAAAACACTTCAAAATAAAATAAAATACTTCGCAGTAACTTGGAAATGTGAAGGGGGGCTGCTTCTGCCCGGTGTTTACAGTATGTAAATGGAAACACCCACCAAGCGGACGCTTCGGTCCCCGAAAACGGCGAGACATATTAAAAAACAGTCCCTATTTCAAACAACTGGGCTCATAATTGTGATCTACATAATTACTTTCTCGCTAGAAAATATATTGTGGATGCGGTTGTTTTCTGTTGCTTGTGGTCGGACTATTTTAATTTTCCCGGCACTGCTTCTCGGCCGACACAAAATGCATTCTGGGATATTGAGTATGCTCTGTGTGTAAACGCTCAGGTAGCCGCAGTATACTCAGATCAACTTTGAGTATTCGTAATGCAGTATGTACTGATTGAGTAAGTAAGTAGATAGTAGGCAGTACGCCATTTCGAACACACCAATGGTACAACACGGTCAGTCTATGGGTCAGACACCGGCAGAAGAAGAGCTCCACTGATGTCGATCTCCTGCGCCGCTCAGAATTGCGAATCTGAATTGAATTTTGTTACATTTTTTGCAGGGTGCGGGCAAGAAAATGAAAAAGCAATATCTCCTCGTTTTCTTTTTAGTTTTGTGACGAAATTAGCAGAATAAAATGAAAATGTAGTTTGGATTATATTTATTACTAATTTTATTTATGAGTCAAATAATGCAGTCATGATCTTGAAATGAAAAAGCATTTCTGCTAATGCATTTTAATTTTCAAATTTGACATTTCAAATTGAATTTTGGGGCATCTTTTGAAAATTAAATCTCAAACATCCTTTCCTTTTTTATTTTAATTAAGTTACAAAATGAGCGGTCTTGAAGAATAAAATGAAAATGCAATGTGGATGATTTATTACTTATTTTATTTATGAGTCAAATAATGCAGCTATATTCTGAAATTGAAAAAGCATTTCTGCTAATGCATTTTGATTTGAATTATGGTACAGATTTGCTTCCAAAAGTCGCCCCCAAATGCATGGGATTTGTACACAATTCAGCTTGTGACAGTGACCAGTGGATGTTAAAGTTATTCATCCCACCTGCCACACAGTGTTGTACAAAAGCGCCTTTTCAGAGCGTAAAAACGCTAAAATGGACAAATTTACAATTTTGTCATTTTAAACTGCAGAAACACAAGGGTTTTTAGTATACCACTAAAAATTTCAATGTTAGTCATGTGTTGGATGTTAAATTTGACTGCTTTTGCACAAATCGCTTTAGAGGACTGCTACAAGACCCAAACAAGCCCCTACTTTATCCCCAATACGCACACACACAGCATGTCGCTGTGTGAACAGCAACATGCAGTGTGTGTGCATATAATGAGTCTATAATGTTTTGGTCTTGCAGCATAACTTCTAAAGCGTAATGTGCAAAAAAAAAGTCAAATTTAACATCCAGCACATGACTTGCATTGAAATTTTTAGTGCAACATTGAAAATCTGTGTGTTTTTGCAGTTTTAAATTATAAAATAGTAATCTTGTCCATTTTAGAGTTTTAACGCTCTGAAAAGGCGCTTTTGTACAACACTGTGAGGCAGGTGGGAAAAACCATTTATTAAATCATTAAAAATAACCTTTTAGCTTTATTTTGCCACCTCTGTTTGCGGATGCCTCGCACAAACATTTCAATTCAAACACTATATGTCTCTGTTAATGTTGTTTGTGACCTCTAAATTTATCTTCTCTGCTTCATTCATTTCATTCAGTTAGGACATCTAAGGCATTTACACGTAATTTAACTATAAACTATCAGATTGCAGTAGGGGTGCTCTTTCCCACTGGACCCAAGGTCTGATCTCTGCCCTGGGGTCCAGTGGCCCATGGTGTTGCCCCTCGGTGGTGTGTGTACCCAGCAGCTCTCCCAGTGTTCTCTTGGGTTGCCGTGTCTTCGTGGTTCTTCTGTTTCAGGGCACGGTTCCAACCAGACCCTCTGCATTGGCCTTGACCTGTGCTGGGGGCCCGTAATGTCTGGGCTCTCTTACCACTCTGCGCATGGATGGTGGCCCTGGTGGGCTCATCGGGCTCCATGGGTCCTATCTCGGGGCCCTGCACCCTGGCAGCCAGGATGTTCAGATATAGCACAGCACCTGGTCCCCCCCTACACTGACTGGACCCATGTCCCTATGTTGGCCCGCCTGGTATAGTACTTTCCTCTGCCTGCTGGAGGTGGTGCCCCATTGCCTGCAACTGGGCCCGTGGGCTTGGGGGCATCTGGCCCTCCGTGGGGTGTAGAGGGGGTGGAGTGGGGAGGTGGATGGGGTGAAGCTTGGCGGGAGGTGGATGGGTTGGGAATGGGGGGTTGGGTGTGATGGGTGGTGCTGGCGGTTGGGTGGAGGCGCTTTGTGGATGGATGGTGTGGGCCCTCTTGCACTGGGGGGTCCACGTTGCGTCTGTGACCTCCAGGATTCCCGGTGTGTTTTGTCGTGGGTCCTTGCATGGCCCTGGGGCTTAGCCACCGAGCCGTGCGGCTCATCAGGGCTTAGAGTAGCACCTTGGGTCTTTCGGTGACTGGCTTATAAGCATGCGTGTCTTAACTACACAGCCCCTGCCAGGGCCCATAACAAAGATTAGATGGGCACCGACAGGATGAGCTGAGTCACTTTGTAAGCCCAACATACAGCTTGGTGCCACTATCACCTCCTCTCTACATCAACTTTCCTGACTGACCCACTTCTCTCTATTGGATTATCACTTTTTAAGTGTTCGGTCTCTGGTACACTTCTGACTTGTCCTTTCTTGTTCCTTTCCGTTTTTTTTTTTTTCTTTCTCTGTGATATTGCTAGGGATAGCAAGCAGCTTACTCAAGATTGTATGAATAGAAGTACCGTCCTTGTCTACCTCCTTGGATTCGCCCCCATCATCTGACACTTGCTGTGTCCCAATTCAGGGGCTGCATCCTTCGTGGGACGCATTTGAAGGCCAGTTATGTCACAACGCTGCGCGAAGGCCGTCCCAATTCAGAGCAGATTCGGAGGATCCTCCAAATGCGGCCCACAAATGCGTCCTCCTTTGCCTCTTTTTGGAGGACGCACCGCTACTATCCTTCGCGGCCCTCCATATCCCAAGATCCTTTGCCCACAGCTGCTCAGTCCCGAAAAAGAACGGGGGAAATTGCACAATAGTGACATTAGATGGTGTTAATTTTACTTTTAAATGTAAGTATTGGGTTTATACCCGGTTTTTACTCATTTTAACATCCAATGCCAGATACGGGGAATCACACATTGAGGTAGATGTTTTACTTATCGGTCATTTTGACAGATGGGGTTGTAAAAAAATTTGTCATAATGAATAATGATCCCTCAATGAAAAAAATCGATAACGGGACATGTTAATTATTTATTATATATTTTAGCATGTCATCATAAAAGCAACTCAAATACAACTTTAACATTAACTATGCAGGGAAATGTATTGCTTATTAGGCAGAAAGAAAATACAAATTATAATACCGACCCTGCTGTCAGAAGCTTTGTAAAGAAAAATAGTCGCTCTTTATTGCAAGTGAAACTTTTTTTTTCTCGGGTCATCGAGCGAAAGAGCGGCAGAGAAGAGATCACAGCATCAAGTTTTGCGTCTCTGCCTCAGTCAGCTGACTTTGGGCGGCTGTTTTTTATTCTGGAGGCTGAAGCCCCGTTCTGCTACACCTGGAATGAGCAGCGCTGCTTCAGCGCGCGTTATAAAGTCTGGAAACATTTCACCCAGTGAAGCAATGAGCAGTCGGCAAAACTATTTGAGAAGACGGGTTTCCTGATCCTGCCAGACTCTGCCTCACCGTGAGGAAATCCTGGAGCATTTATTTGATCTTAATGTAAAAAGAGAGGCGGCTTCAGTCCCGTGAAGCCAGCAGGTCAGAGAATGAGAGATCATAAACAGGACAACACCATACCTCATTAATTATGCACGCTCTCCACTAACTGTACAGGGGGTCTGCTGCAGGTGAGATATGTGATTAATGAATGACTGTGTGACAGTTGAAGTGGACTGAATCATTGAGGGGGTTACTAATCCCTCAAAATGACCTTCAGATTTGTCCATCATTGATCAAAAAATTCTGTCAAAAGACGGAGAATAATCAGTTAACGCCACCTTTAAGGGGAATTGGAAATTTTAACTTTCAATTAAAAAACGTGAAGCTGGTAATTCATTAGCATATGTCATAACTTAGCATTATGTTAAGTTAAACATTTTGATTGAATAAAAACTAAGTTTAGGATTATGAATTGGGTGGCAGAAATCGTGACGTAAGGATAAGGGCGGAGACATGACGCAACCAGGAAATAATCCGAAGGATAGGACTGTCCCATTTAACAACGGTGTGACGGCCTACCCGTCCTTCGGAGGACGGGCCTACCCATCCTCCGAAGGACTGGCCTTCGGAGGACGGGTCCTTCGGAGGATGCAGCCCCTGAATTGGGACACAGCAACTGTGTCATTTTGTCCCCCTTTCTTTTCCCTTTTCTTCTTCTTCTTTGTTTCTATTCTTTTCTTTTCTTTTTGTCACTTAGGTGTTGCACTGCCCCCTCTGGCTTAGAGTGGGAATTTCCAATAAATAAAGTTTGTTAGTTTAGTTTCCAGAGAGGGCTGGTGACGGTCATTTTAATGCAGTGAAAAACAAAACTTTCAGCTGCAAGATAAAAACTGCATTAACCTCAGAATTAGTTGATTCCTCATATAATACTAAACTATGAGAAGAATGCAGACAAAAAAAGAAGCAGTGTCAGAAAGAACTGCAAAATTATCCCATTCATGTCTATGCCAAAATGAAAGTACAAAATGATTTTTAATGTACACAGTTTAACTGTTAGAGTTGGGAAAAATAAAAGCACACTTCTCCTGAACATGCTGTATTGCATAATTTTTTTTGTGAAAATCTGCTGAAATTTGGAGTTTGTTAAAGCTGCCAAAATACGGCAGAAGAGTAATAATAATAAGAATGCGGAATAATAACTAGAAAGATTGCATTTCCTGCAGGAAATGCGTTGAAATAAAATGAACTCATACATACATATATATATATATATATATATATATATATATATATATATATATATATATATATATACAAAAAAGTAAACCTATTTTCTTAGCTTTTTTCCCCTTTTGAAATATATCTCAACAACCAGGTTCAAGGGGTTGGCCAAATGGTAACATTATCACTTTTTGCTGCTGGAACTGTAGGGGATTGAATCAACCTGTAAAGTGGAATAAAATACTGCATCACCTCAACCACTTTGGAGCCCAAATAATTTTCCTGCAGGAGACACATTTAAAGGTTTCTGATCATTTCAGGTTACTGGAGGGTTGGATTGGCCAGTTATTCCATTCTTCTTTTCATAGCAAACTAGAGGTACTGCCATCTTAATTCACAAATTTGTGCCTTTTGTTTCGCAGATTTTACAGTTCTACAATTTTATTTAGCAGACGCTTTGTTCCAAAGTGACGTACAACACAAGCAAGAATTTAAACAAGAAGGAGAAACCTTATTAAGTGTGAAGAAATGTTTCAAGTTAGTTGGGTCGCAGGTACTCTGCCATAAAGTGCGCAAAGAACCCCCCCCCCCCCTCTTTTTTAAGTTATTTATCTAAATAGTGGCCACAACTAGAATTCAATATCATCCACGCAGTTTCATTCAACAGTAAGCAGCATTCAATATTCAGTGCTTTCATTTGTTAAGAGCTCAGTCTGAGACCTTCTATTCTGACCCCTGAGGACAAAGAGGAGAAGGGTCAGATTAAGTGCCAAAGTGTCCCTGAAAAGGTGAGTCTTCAGACCTCTCTTAAAAGTAGAAGGCGACTCTGCAGATCGTATGGAGTTGGGCTATTCATTCCACCATTTCGGAGCAACAGAGAAGAGTCTGGCCAGGGATTTTCAGCCATGCTGGGCTGGAAGTGTGGTGTTATGTTTATCATAACTAACGTATCACTCCGCAGGTGGAGAAAAAGTAATTCCGGTTACACTGAGAGGGAGCAGTAACTGTTACTCCTAGCATAAGTTAATGTATGTGGTTGTGTATGTTCCTGAATCATATCTACAGTAAAACTGACTGTAAATTAAGCTCATCGTAGTCGTCATTGAGAACCTAACACAACAGGAAGCACCAGGCGCCTCTCACAGACAGAGCGTAGCAGGCAGACCTGGATGAGGGACTCGAGGTAGGAAGGAGCTGTTCTTGTCACTGTTTTATGAGCCAGAATACATTATTGTTGAGCCAGATACATTAATGTTCTTCAATAACCACACAGGTGTTTCTCCAAGAATTTTTTGTTCTTGACTCTTGGCATTTCTTTAACCCTACAGGCAGGGAGTATACCTTTTTTTCTCCAGTTCATTCCACTTATACTTGCATTAACTACTTTTTTTTAGATAATAGACTCCCATAATGCTCTTGTGAAATCGGACCACACGCCTTTAACTCTAGATCTAGTGTTGGGAGGAGTCCTCGATCTCCTACACCCTGGCGTTTTAACCCTTGTTTATTGTCTGATGACAAATTTGTCTCTTTTTTGTCAGCCAGAATAGATCTTTTTATAGCTACTAATAACACCCCGGACATCTCACCCTCCCTACCCTGTGAGACTTTTAAAGCATCATCAGGGGAGAGATCATGTCCTACACTAGTTTTGACAAAAAACAAAGGAAGAAGAAATTGACCTTTCAACCCGGATATCACAGCTTGATAGTATTTATGCAGCTTCTTCCTCTCTGGTCATATACAAAGATTGCTAGTCTTCACAGTAGTCTTCACAGTTGTCTTCACAGAGTTTGATAATCTCTCAGCTGTTCAAGTTGAAGAAATGTTGCTGAAATCACAATATTCCCTTTATGAGCATGGAGACAAAGCGAGCAAATTATTCTCTCATCAACTGTCAGTTATCGTCTGCTCATCAGATTCCTCAAATTTCAACTCCCAGTGGTATAACAACCGATCCATAGGAAATCAATAATCAATTTAGAGATTTTTACTCCTTCCCTTTACAGATCAGAATATATGACTGACTCTCCTTCCATCGGTTCTTTTTTCAAAACCCTTGTAATCCCTACCATTGATACATCATCTAAACTGCACTTTGATGAACCTTTCACTATCAAAGAGATTTTGTGAGCAGCAGGTTCTATGCAGAGTGCCAAATGTCCTGGGCTGGATGGGTTTCTGGTACAGTTTTATTGAAAATGTATGAGTAAAACAGCTCCTTTCCTCCTGAATATGTTTAAACATTCTTTGATACTGACTCCCTTCCTCAATCTTCACTCCAAGAGTCCATCCAATTAATTTAAAAAAGACCCCCTTTGTTGACCCTCTCATTACGAGCTCCTAAATTCAGAAATCCTGTCTTCTGGCCTTCTGTTGTAGATGGAGCCTTTGCTATCTGGTTCAAACAAGACATAAAATCCCTTGATGATCTTTATATCAATGCTACCTTTGCCTCCATTCAATAACTCTCTTTAAATATTTCATATCCCAAATAATCATTTTTTCCGGTACTTGCAGATCCACATTTTTATATGAGACTCATCTCCTCAAATCTTTCCCAAACCTCATCACACAGAACTGACACACTTTTGCTCCCTCTCCCTCTATCAAAAGGTGTTATCTCAAGGTTGTATGAGAGGATCTTTTTGATTTTAAAACTCTTCACTAACAGCACTTAAACTGTCTTAGGAGCTGGATATTGGTGAGAGAATTACTGAAGATCAGTGGATTCAGATCCTTTACCGTGTTCACTCGTCCTCATTGTGTGAGAAACATGGTTTAATTCAGCGTAATATCATCCATGAGGTTTATTGGACTAAACTCAGACTTTCCCATATCTACCCTGATGTCAGTCCTGCCTGTGGGAGATGTGAACAAACACCTGCTTTACTGATTCACATGTTCTGGTCCTGCTCATGTCTTCAGAATTTTTAGTCACAGGTTTTCAATATCTTATCAAGGGCACTCAAATTCTCTTTGGATCCAAATCCACTAACAGCTCTTTTTGTGACACTTCCATCTACAATAAGCCTGCCAAAATTTAAAGTTGACTTCGTAGCTTTCCTTACTTTGCTGGCTAGGTGTCAGATATTGCTCCACTGGAAGTTGCTATAACCCCCATTACATGAAGCTTGGATAAGGGATGCTCTCCACCTGAGTAAACTAGAGAGGATAAAACACAAACTGGGAGGATCAACCATTACATTTTTCAGGACTTGGCAACCTTTCTTTCATCTGGTTAACACCTTGCAGTTTCAAAGTGTGTCATAGTGGAAGGTCTTCCCTGTCTTACTAAAGCATCAGTTAATTTTTATTTTATTTCTTTTACTCACACACACACACACACACCTATATATATATATATATATATATATATATATATATATATATATATATATATATATATATATATATATATATATATATATATATATATATGTACTGACAGTCATTAAAAACTTTGAGGCAATACATTGTAAAATAATTTTTATTTGTCACAATCCAAAGAAATTTTTTATAACATAACAGCAACAGTGACATCTTAAGAACAAAATAAAGAAGAAAGAAAAAGTGTCGTATGCACATTTCTCAAAGAAAACAGAAAAAAAGGCAATTGTCAAGAAACACTAATTTCACAAGATCAGTAAGAAGTGTGCCCTCCATTAGCATTCACACAGGCGGAGATGCGCTGACGCGTGCTCCTCACCAGTCGTTGAATGTTGACCTGTGGGATCCTGAACCACTCCTCCTGTAGTGCCTGGATCAATTGTTGCCTATTTCCAGGAGGGGCAGCCCGATTGGCCACTTTCCCCCCAGTTGATCCCAGAGGTGCTCAATCGGGTTGAGATCAGGTGAGTAAGCAGGCCAGGGCAACAAATCGACTCTTTGTGCCTCACTTCACACACACACACACACACACACACACACACACACACACACACACACACACACACACACACACACAGGGAGTCAGGATTCCCTTTCAATCAAATAACTCAATTTAAACAATGCATTATCAATGAAAGCTTAAACCCAGGGGTTTTCTTGTCCTTGAAAGGGCATGTATAGCCAAAAATATGTATGTGTGTGTGTGTGTGTGTATTGATGATGTTAAAGGTACCTCAGTTCACACAAAACCCCCTAACATTTAAGCGCGTGTAATGCTCATGTTTGTTGTCTTTTAGTTCTTCTTTCCTCCATCTTCTTACTCCATCTTCAATTCTTCACTCTTTCTTCACTTCCTCAATCCTTCTTTTTCACTCCTTTCTCCTCAATTCTTCTTCTTCTTCTTCTTCTTCTTCTTCGTCTTCTTCTTCTCAATTCTTCTTTTTATTATTCTACCTCACTTCGTCCTCTTCTGCACTTATACTTCTTCACTCTTAACTTTGTTTAAAACATTTTACAGTGTAAACAGACTGGAAATATCTGCTCATCCACTCAGACATATTAAACACATCACATGACTTTATGCTATTTACACATTATTCATAGATTTTGCTGTCATTTACATTTTTTAAACATTTTATAACAAAAAATTATCTTCCTCACTTCTTTTTTACTTTTTTCCACTCCATCTCCCTCAGTCTGTCTTCACTTTTTCTTCTTCACTCCATCTTCCTCACTCCATCATCTTCTTTACTCATCCTTTCTCTGTCTTCACTTCTTCTTTTCACTCCTTTCTCCTCACTCCTTATTCACTTCCTCTTTCCTTCTTCTTCACAACTACCTACCTTCTCCTTCTTCACTTCCTCTCTGCTTCACTTTTTTCTTCTTTACCTTTTCTTCCTCTTCTCTCCTTCCTCACTTCCCCTTATTCTACTTCTTCTGCACTTCTCATCCATTCCTACTCCCTCAAATCCTCCTTTCTCTTCTTCTTCTTCTTCTTCTTCTTCTTCTTCTTCTTCTTCTTCTTCTTCTTCTTCTTCTTCTTCTTCAATCCTTCTTCCTCAATCCCCCTCCAGTTCTTTTCTTATTTCAAAGGTTCTTATTTCAGATTTTAATGGTTTGCTATGCTGAACGACTTTAGAAGCTATTTTTCACACATTTTCAGCTCTATTCATCTTCTAACCCCTTTATGGATCCACAGCTCCTTCAAACACACAAATACAGAGCTATAGTGACAGCTGACTGATAGGTCCACGGAAAGGCGATGAATCATCAGCTACTTTTGTTAATAGTTTATTAGTACTTTTGTTATTAGAGGTCAAGGGTTTATTCCCAGCTCCTGCAGTCACATGTCAAAGTGTCCTTGCTCCCACTGGTGGTCAGTGTTGTGTGGATGAGTATGAATGTGTTAGATTTAAGTGATTGTTCCTACCATAGAACTCTCCACCATCGGGTGTGTGAATGTGGTGTGGATGTGTGAAAAGGATCGAAGTATAAAACTCTTTGAGTGGTCAGAGAGAACAGAGAGGCACTATGTAAGTACTAGTCCATTTACCATTTTACAAAATAATAAATAAAGGATCTAATCAAGGATTGGTGAAAAAAAATGCAGTAATACACGCTTACTTACCTCACTCAGTTGAGCAAAGCTGAGTGCTTGTGTCATCCTCTCTTGATCCTGTGGTAGGCTGAGAAGAAACAGACTGAAAACTCCTCACACTCATAGCACAAACACTGTGAGAACACCGAAGACATACAAATAATGATTGACTGATTAGCTTTAAATCAAGTTTGAAGTTCCAAATTATCTGTGCATCTTCTAGCTGAAACTAAACAAATCAAACTGAAGCCTGACTCACACTACAAGATTTTAAAAATCTTATAAGATTCTGATATCAGGTTGTATCACACACATAAGGAGAATCTTCACAGATTATCCTCTCTCAAATTTTGAACATTCACACTCTACAAGATTTAAAAAATAATGACCAGCACACATGACAGGATTTCATCAAGATTACCGGACCAGAGAGAGCGAGGCACCACGTCATCTACGTCATCTCAAGGAAGCGCATGTAAACAAAAAGCACAAGAAATGGAAAATAGAGCGTTGATGCTGGCTGTAGACATTAGTACTTTGACATGAAACATAATTGCAGGTTTTGGTGTCAGCCTGCTCTGCTCTTCGTTAACATAATACAAGGTGCACACACAGCGTGATGACGTAACACCCGCATGCACAGTATAACCTTTTACTTTTTTCATACAAACAAACAAACAAATAAATAAATAAATATTGTATTATTATTTTCATCATGATTGTAAAACTGTTAAATTATGTATGTTTTACTTTCTTATGGAAAGAACTATGTAAAGAATAAAAAGTTTCAAATTTTTTCATACTCTGACTTTATGCTTTCTTCTGGTGTGTGTGTGTGTGTGTGTGTGTGTGTGTGTGTGTGTGTGTGTGTGTGTGTGTGTGTGTGTGTGTGTGTCAGTGTGTCTGGGTGTCTCTGTTTTAGAATGGATTTTTCAGTGAAGTCAAATGCTGGAAGTGGACAGCTCCCACCATTGCACGTCATGGTTGTTTCCTTGAAGGAGGAGGAGGAACAATGTATTAAGTGGGCATTTTCTGATAAAGGGGAGGCAACTTTGGAAATCTCAAAAAAAAAAAACCTGAACGGTCATTGTTTGGGATGGAAAAGAACAGCAAAAATTATTTTATATGAAAACATAAAGGCCAAGATTGAACTGGGCCTAGGATATCATCTTATTGGCTACAGTCTGAGGGGGGACAGCCTCCATATAAATTAATCGTGACTGGGGCCCCAAATTTTTAAAATCTGCAAAATTCCCAGTCCCAGAAAAAGCAAAGGAAGAGGCAAATCAATTGATGTGTCCAGAAAGCAGTCAAAGTCCTATTTCTGAGGTCAAGTCCCTGCAGGGCTTTGTGACAGTTGTAGGGACCATTTCTGAGGTTGGTAAATTCATCCTTTTGATATTGTTATACTCTTGTTAAATATAAAATATGTTCTAAAACTATCCAATTTCCATATTTCAGTTATCTACAACCAGGAATGTAAAGGTTAATCAGGTGGCAGTCCTGCTAAAGGTGGTCACCATAAAACAGGTAAGTTCTACTGAGTAACAACAACAGGAATAACTTTTTTTCTTACAAATTTGAGTTAACATGCTGTCTTTTTGGACTCCTCAGGTACACAGAGTTATTTCTGTCATTACAGAAATCTTATTTATTACTGATTGACACCTTGCTTTAGCAACTTATTGACATCCTTTACGACTGAATGTCATCATATAACCCGACTGAAAATGTAAGATATGAAACTTACAGATTTCTCCTATGTTCACAAGGCAGGGGCAAAGGTTATGGTGAACCTGTGGCGGGAAGCTGCAATAATGGAGGTGTCCCTGGGCACGGAGGTGAAAATCACCCACCTCAAGGGTTATCAAACTGCATTTGGTTCTTGCCTGCAGTCCTCATGCTACACAAAGCTGCAGGTGATTTTATCTTTCTTTTATTAATACTATACACCAAACACAGTTCTCTCTTTAAAAAAAAAATGTCCTTTTTTGCCCTGCAGCAATTCCATACTACCAAGGTGTTAGAAGTTCTTGGGGCCTTTGAGGAGCAACCCGAGACCTATTTGCTCCTTCTGGCAGGGGGAGGGACACATAAGATTCCCAAGGGGGTATGGCTCCTCCTGGAGGGAGGCCTGGAGGACCCACCACTATTTATCGAGGCAGATATAAAAGGAGGAAACATAATTGCTGGGAAAAAGGTGGAGAAACAAGAGGAGAAATAGGGAGAAATATTTGAATCAGTTTTGTTTTTTTTTTCTAAATATGTCCTTTTTGTAATCAGTTCTTTTGCTAATTAGTTCCTTTTGTAATCGATTCTTTTTCTAATTGGTTCTTTTTGTAATCTGTTCTTTTGTTAATTGGTCCTTTTTGTAATCGGTTCTTTTCTAATCAGTTTTTATTTAAGAATAAATCTTATATGTTCAATAATGTATGTCGGTTCTCACTTGTCACTGTTTTAACAGAAGCAGGCATCAAGATAAAACAAATTAGCACAAGATAAGATAGGATAAGATAAGATATACTTTATTTACAATATTGTTCCAGCAGCTTACTAGGAGACAGGGGAATACAGAGCTGAAACAAGGTAATTATTACATGGATTAAATGAAATATTGCAAAACTACATGCTCAAACACTTGTTTCTTGGGTATATACTGCACTGCACAGAGAAAAGTGTGCCAGGTTATCACACACACACACACACACAAACACACACACACACACACACACACACACACACACACACACACACACACACACACACACACACACACACACACACACACACACACTATGAGAACATAGTGTGATTCAAATATGAAGTGGTCAAAGCCAGTGGTACAATTCATAAGTAAAGGGTAACAAGTTAACTTTGCCATGAAGGATAATGGATCAAGATGATGATCAAACGTGGATGACAAAGGAGACACTGAAATGCTGGTGTTTAACAGTACGATGTCTGATTGAAGATGGGATGGATGACCTTCGGGAGCGCTTGTACCTGCATGGTGGATGTCAAGAGGGCACGGTATACAGTAATGCACAAAAACCTTTCCACTTATATGTGTGTGATAGAATTCTTATTACATATTATTATATATTTTTGCTGTGCAGGGCACCATACATCTTACCAATTATCAGTGTTGAACATGCTACTAAAAAATGAACTGCATTACTCATTACTCTTTTAAAAAGTAACACTATTACTTTATTTACTATTCCCTGCAACCAGTAATATATTACATTGCTGATTACGTTACTTTTCTTAACATCCCACAAAATTAGTAACTGTCCTTTCTCCTCGTGAATCTGAGTTTACACATCGCATCTGAGTCAACGGCTTATGTGAAATTACCAGCAGGAGCATTTATTTCAAGTGATTGGCATATTTTCAGCTGCTGAAAGTAAACGTGTACTGCTCCATCTTTCAAGCCGGGACAATTGAAAAACAAGCACATCAGCCAAAAAACACCCATAGCAAAGCCAAAAAACATGCAATTCCACAGAAAAATGGCATACTTGGCAACTATGAAGTGAGCTACCTTGAGGCTCAGTTTATGTGCGCAAGGAAATAAAGACGTAGATTGTTGCATTTTAAAACATTAGAGGGTGTATTACAACAGCAAGGGAGTAACAAGTTTTTTTGTGTATCAGAATCAGAATCAGAAATACTTTATTAATCCCAGAGGGAAATTCAGTAACTGTACTATTATTACTGGAATTTTAAGAGTATTTCGTTACAATACTTGTTACTAGTAAAAGTAATCTTATTACTGTAACGTGTTACTAGTAATGCGGTAATGCCCAACACTGCCAGTCATGAACTGTCTTTTGACATATGCAATCATAATATAGACATTTTTACACTCAACTACTGTACAATAAAGGGTCAGGAGGACTTGGGTGTTTGTCTCATCAGTTTCTAGGCAAGCTGTGAAGCATCACATTTTCATTTTCCTTTACTGATGTACAGTCCGTTTAAAACCCTTTGTATGATATCTAATTGCTTTCATATATTGAGAATATCACGCAGAAAATAAATAATGAACAGCTGCTCCCGACACAGGAATTCAGTAATTGTTTAAATGTTGAAAGTCCCACCCCTTGTTGGTTTTGATTGGTTAATGGACCAGACTTGATTCTGATTGGTCGTTGAGCAAGAAGTGTTACTGACATCGTAGTTGTTTGCAAATGCTGAACTGGACAGTCGAGAAGTGAAGGCAGTGAGTTTTCGGCAGTGAAAGACAAGATACACCTTGCATTAAACAGAAAAAAGCCACCTGCACAGCAAAAATATAGCATCAGTGGCCTCACGGCCAAATACAGCGTCCCTTTTCCTCTTACTTCGCAATGCTGCCATTATGCAATCATAATACCATATATTCCTCCAATGTGATTTGTGTATTTGCCATGATTTTTTTATTTTTTGCCAGAAGCTTGGTTTCAAATCACGGTGCTTATAATTTTTACACATGGTAAAAATAGCTGACATTACTATGTATACAACGAAAAAAATCATTATAACGGCTAAAATGCATGAAAAAATTATTACATATGACAACAATTCGGGTAGCGATTCCAAATGTACTTCAGTGCTGGGCCCCCGTTGTAGTCAGTCTTTGTCCTTGTCCTTTTCAGCATAAAAGCTTTAGTACCCATCACCCGATAGTTAAACATCTGTGTAAAGTAGGTGGCGATATGCGCCTGTTTGTTGGCTTAAATGCAAAATAATAATAAATACACATTGCATTGCGGTTTTCCCACTCCGGAATGTCACCCTTACAAGCTCTTTACATCCTTATTGAGAAATATAGTTAATGCAGAACAATGCAGAAATAAAGTGCGATAACCACCGAGCGATTACAAATGTTCATAGGCAGTATCCAGAATATCATATTACACAAAGACATTAAAAAGGGCACATAAATCGGAAGCCTGATGGTTGTTGTTACAATGTTTCGTACTGCACCGTACTGCTCTATATTCCTTAAATTGAAGAAGAAGAAGAAGAAGAAGAAGAAGAAGAAGAAGAAGTATAGATCCGTTTCTGATTGGTGGGCAAACCTCAAGTCTACGTCACTATGGATCTATGTCACACTACTTCCCTTTGTGAACGAAGCTCTAAAGTGGTAAGTTGTTTGAACGATTTCGAGCATAAATAAATGTGTTCTACTGTACTAAGACGGAGCACGGAGTTTATTAAAAAAAATCTGGTTAAATGTTCTGAAACAATAACACCACAGTCAGAGCGGCCAGGTAGGGAGAATTATGGTTCTAGCATTAGTTATATCACTGCTAGTTGTTAGCAGTTGGGGTAGCATCCGACCCTAACGATCTATCAACGTTTTTCATTTCGTTAACAAATTCCTCCAACTGTTAAAAACTGTTTATACTCAAAAACGCTGTGGGCCGCTTTAACTGTTTTATATTACTAATATTAATCTGCTTGAAGAAATATTTCTGTAGTGGTCCAGCGTGATGTTATTTACAGACTGGAAACTTACTAAATGTGAGTTTCCACAAAGACAAAGTAAGTGTAAATTTTGTTTGGGAAGAGAAAAAAAAGACAATGATGAAGAATTAAGAATACTCTTAGAGATAACTAAGCATCATTAACTTGAATCTTTTTCTCTCTCCATCCATCCTTCCTTTATCCCCAAACCTCCTTCATGGAATTCTTTTCACGGCCTGACTACTTGTGAACCCAGGAATTTAAGTGCACTCCAGGTAATGATTATGTTGCTATCGCTCAACTGTTATTTAATTTCTGTTGTTTTGAACTGTATCTCACACCTTCATGACAGGATTTTGTGGTATTGATGCAACTTAGTGGCAATTACACTGTGTTTCAGAGCACAATAAAGTGTAAGTTTCTGGGGCAACTGTGGATCAGTGGTAGAGTTGTCGCCTCTCAATCAGAAGGTTGAGGGTTTGATTCCCAGCTTTATGTTTGTTGTTTTCTTTTTTTTTTTTTAAAGCAATACTTTGTCCTTATATTCTTGCCGATGTTTTCTAAAGGCACTATCTGATGTAACTGCAGGACTACCTTTGACAAATAATTTGTTTTACTAAAGCATTTTTGCATTTTTTTCAAGACTTGAAAATTATTTGCTGCCTGCTGACCATTGAAGATAACTAATCTTTTTCCTTTTGAATCATAGTCCTACAGTTATTATAGTTTTATGTACTTTAAAAATTAAAATTACAATAATTAAGTTTGTATTTTTCATTGTTACTAACTTTATTTTGTTTGTTTCAATTTTGTCTTTCAGGTGTGCTAACCCCAGCTGTCCTCCAGCTCTTTTGCTCCTGCTGTCTGCGTCTCTCCTTTACCAAGTTTTGGTGTTATCCAGTTTTGGTCCCTGTTCTTTCTCCCCCTCTCCACTACAGCTCTCTACCAAGTTTTGGTGTTATCCAATTTTGGTCCCTGTTCTTTCTCTCCTTCTCCACTACAGCTCTACCAATTTTGGTCTTATCCAATTTTGGTGCTCTATCTCTTTGTCTATCAAAATATCATTCTATCATTTTTTTTTAACATTTTGATCTACACTGCTTTGGATTTAAACTTTTTAAATTTTTATCTGCTGATCTTGTTTGAATATACCTTTTTCAACTACAAATTTCTGGACTGGTTCCTTTTTTGGCAACAGGGCGTTTTTTGATTGGTCCTTCCTCACTTTTTTTGGTTCTGTGAGTTTCTCTGCTCACGTTTTCTACCTCTGCTATCTCTCTCTTTATAACACAAATCTTTTCTGTTAGTTATATTCAAGTGTTTTGTATTTGTTTAACTTGTTGAAGTGAAATTAAAGACATCTTACAAGAGGACTATTTTTTGGGAGATCTGATCTCAATTGGCAGACCCAGTGTTCCTGAGCCACCTGAAGCTTCCACCTGTCATCAATCAACCACAGAAACTGTTCCTGATTTCACATCCAAGCACTGACATGTAAACATAAACCCCACTATTATTAAACACTGACAGTTGAATATGTAAAGTACGTTAAAAAGACAGTTTTTCTCTAGTTTAGGCCCTGCTACATAAAGCAGTAGATATTCTCAGTATTTACATTTTGTGTTACATATAAATCTTGTGTGTAATAATCACACTGCCCAGGAAGAGTAAGAGATCTGAAGCTCAGAGTCTGCGCAGGAAGAGGTCAGCTGAGATTAACTGTGCAACAACTGAACAGACAGGTGATGTTCCTCCTCAGAGCAGTGGAGAGGTAAAGTCTACAGTGTCTGATGCAGACAGTGTGAAACAGAGAGGTCAAAGGTCACAGGTAACTCATGCAGGTGTTGTTAAGATAAGACAATTCAGTGATCCACCTGAAGCAGGCCCATCTGATTCTGAGCAGGTAGACCACAGAGCTCAAAATAACAGTCCAGGTGTACCACAGGTGTCTTATGCAGACATGGTAAAGAGGAGACGTGTCAGTGATGATCAGTGTGTGTGCATCTCGCAGTCAGGCTTCTCTGAAATACGGTCAATCCAGAAACCAGCAGTGCACCTGTAACTCACTCACCTTCCTTGCATTCCTGCATGAGAATGAAAACCTGACCAGAGCAGACCTGGACCTTGTTTTGGATAAAGGTAATGTGATGTACAGACAGGTGAGAAAGAGGATTCGCAACAGCCATTCACATCTAACAACAGATGAACTTCCTGATTTAGTTCCTGCTCGCACCTGCACACAGATTGTGGACATGTCCCAGCTTTCCAGATACGGCACGTTTGGAGAACCATTACCTGGAGCAGCAGACTTTAAGCCTGGACCTTGAGTCAGGACTGAGCTGTTTGTTGTCTGATGTACAGTATGCACTCCTGCTGATGAGCTCATTATGCATTGCAGTCTTCAGAACCAGATCAGGCAGATATGGTTTCTTTGACCCACATGCTCGGACAGTCAAAGGTTTGCCTCTGCTTCAGGCCACACCCACTCCTGGTACCGCTGTCATGGTGACATTCACACATCTCAGTGACATGATTGACAGGCTCACCAAGTATCACAAGATCTTGGGCACAGCAGCACGCTGTAATTATGAGATAAAACCACTCCTTTTTCATGACGTTAACAACCTGAGTGACGTCATCCCAGCTCACAATGTCCCAACCACTGTGTTTGATGCCACCACAAATGCTATATGACATATATGGTCACAAAACTTCCCTTCAATTATTTATTTATTGTGTGACGTGTATATTACCAACACCGACTCATGTTAGCTGCCATCCTAACAAGTCAACAGGCTACGAGGCTGGGTAGGCCACTACAGTAAAGCAGCATAAAATACTGAAACTTTAAGCTCTTACCTTAGTTGGGTCACGGATAGTTGGAAGTGATCCAGGTTTCAGCTTTAAAGTCTTTGCAAATCCTGCTTTGAGCTGTCCCTCGTTCAGAAAGCAGTCCTCCATGAAGTGGTGAGCACAAACATACAACATTTTCGGGGTTGTTGTAGGTATTTTGCCGGCATAAATAAAATTAATCCACTATTCCATCAAAGTTTCAGGTGAAGATGGAGGTAAAAAAAAAAAGACTTTTGTGCTGCTCCATGCAGCCAACAACAGTGCATTTGCCATGCTTTGTTCGTACCTTTGCCATGTTAGACTAGTGATGACTAATGACTGAGGACCGGGAAAATGGTGGGGGAAAAGCTTTTGCAGGCAGAACTGCCTTTGGTAGGGAGCCAATCAGGGAGCTGGGCAGAGTATTCGGGCCCTTTGTGTCGTCACAAAGGGTGATTTCTAAAACGGCTCATTTCTGCCCCCAGGAGCAGAGATTTTCTGAAAAGTGCAGCTTGCAGGAGAGGGAGAGGATAGAATTTCCTCATGTTGAGGGGTGTCGTTAACAGGCTGGGGGTGCATATTATTATGAGGAAACCATTCAAAAGTGAATTTTGCATAATATGGCCCCTTTAAGACACCCAAACTTGAAGCCATGGCTTTCCCTGTTCAGTTTCCTACTGGTCAAAACACACTGGATGAGAAGAGAGCTATTAAAGTGACACCCAGTAAGTAGTTATTTTAAAGCACGGCTCTTTGGTATTGATGACTGCTTTGCCAGAGATACAAACTACCTGTTCTTTGCACAGTGTGTGACTGAAATACACCTGGCCACTTCCAGCATGACCATACAGCTCCGTAAAGGTAAACCTTTCACCAGAGATGGACGCAGAATCACATCAAGAATGTTGAGAGACAAGTATGAGGTGGAAAGACTGATAAGAAACAGAGATGCTATAAGATTCATGCAGCCGCTCAGAGGAACTCCAGCATACTGGGACAAAACAACTAAAGATCTGTTTGCCATGATCAGACAGCTGGGAAGTCCTACTTTCTTTGTCACATTCTCTGCAGCAGAAATGTGTTGGCCAGAAGTGATCACTGCAATAAAAATACAGCAAGGTGAGCAGGTGAACTTTGATGAACTTGACTGGTCCACAAAGTGTGACATCCTGAGGTCCAACCCTGTGACTGTGATGAGAATTTTTGATAAGAGAGTTGAAGCGCTGTACAGAGATCTGATCATGTCTCCTGCACAACCCCTGGGCAAAGTGTTTGACTACTTTTGGCGATTTGAGTTTCAGCACAGAGGAAGTCCTCACATACATGGTCTCTTGTGGGTTGATGGTGCACCTGTGTTTGAAGAAGATAGTGACATGACTGTGTGTGACTTTGTGTCCAAATACATCTCAGCTGAACTGCCTGATCCAGACGAACAGCCTGACCTGTACAAGAAAGTCACAGAGGTACAGATTCACAGCAAAAATCACTCAAGGACCTGTTTCAAAAGCTCAAGTTCAGGATGCAGATTTGGATTCCCCAAACCAACCAATCAATCTTTATTTGTATAGCGCCAATTCATAACAAGTGTTATCTCAAGACACTTTACAATAGAGCATAAAGCTCCTCATTTTGAGGATACACATATATGCATAGATACATATAAACATATAAAGATACACATATACATATATATACAAATATATACATCCAACACCCAACATGAATCCATTTAGCCAATCATGAATCCCTCCATCATGGCGGCAAGAAAAAACCTTCTGTTAAGCAGCAGGAAATCTTGAATGTGGACCCCAGTCTCATGATGAACAGCAAATCCACACCATGCTGTGTTGAGTGTGTGGGCGAAGGAAGGGAGGTAAGAGGAGACAAGTGGACTAAAGTGTGAACTAAAGTTAGTGACAGATCCATGAACCATAGACCTGTCGTCTGATTTATTAGAGGTTAGCCTCTTGAGATGCTACATCTCGTTTTCGGGAGAGACCTCATGTCTAAATAGTAATAATCAATGACATAATCAATGATATTCTGACTGAAAATAAGAATTTATGGTAGTGATGAACTCATGGATGCCCAGACCACAAGTGCATCCCTACCATATTTGTCTCCGTTAAGTAAAGGTGTGTTAAAGGCCTCTTGAGATGTGACATCCCATTTTCAGAGGGACCTCATGCCTATGTGCTGATTAAAAATAGATACTGTAGATGTATTGATCATGGATAAGGAGATCAGGCTAATATCTACATTAGAAGCTATATGATAGTGGGAATGAATGTTCCTAATGAAATGGCCAAATAATGCGTCATATCTATAGGTGCAGTTAATGAGTCTTCATGACTCCACAGCAGCAGGCAGTCTCCACCAAGGATCCCGGGCCACCTACAAGACAAGAGCCAGAGACGAGTACAAGAGCAGACAAAAGGGGCAAAAGCAGATGCGGTGAGAGATTAAGAAAGAGAGATAGTCCAATGTGCCAGACCCCCCCCCCCCCCCCGGGCCTATTGCATCTAAACTATGAGTCTAATTTATGAACTAATTTATGGATTATAAGCTGGTCCCTAACTGAAAGCTTTATCAAAGAGGAATGTTTTAAATCTAACCTTAAAGGTAGAGAGGGATTCTGCATCCCGAACTGTGGTTGGTAAATGGTTCCAGAGAAGGGGAGCCTGATAACTGAAGGCTCTACCTCCCATACTACTTTTGGAGATTGATGGTACTACAAGCAGGTCAGCATTTTGGGAGCGAAATGTTCTAGAGGGGTTGTACGGCACTACAAGCTGTCTAAGATAAACTGGTGCTTGTCCACTGAGAGCTTTATAGGTAAGGCGAAGAATCTTGAATTCTATTCTATATTTTATGGGAAGCCAATGCAGAGAAGCTAATACAGGAGTAATGTGGTCTCTCTGCAGCATTTTGGACCAGCTGAAGCATCTTAAGCGACTTGCTGGGACAGCCTGAAAGCAGGGAATTACAATAGTCCAGTCTAGAGGTAACAAAAGCATGGACTAGCTTTTCAGCATCGCCCTGGGACAGGATAGGCCTGATTTTAGCGATGTTACGAAGATGAAAAAAGTCTGTTTTTGAAATTTGCTTTATGTGAAGGTTAAAGGATAAATCCTGATCAAATAGAACCCCCAGATTTCTAACAGTTGTGCTTGGTGCCAGGCTAATTCTATCTATGCCAATTAAATCACTAGAAAGAGCTTCTCTTTGGTGTCGAGGGCCCAGCACAATGATCTCTGTCTTGTCTGAGTTAAGAAGAAGAAAATTTCTGGTCATCCAGGTTCGGATGTCCTTTAAACAAGCATCTAGTGTAGATAATTGGTTTGTCTCACCTGGCTTCAGTGATACATAAAGCTGTGTGTCGTCAGCGTAGCAGTGTAAATTAACAGAGTATTTCATCATGATATTACCAAGGGGAAGCATATATATGGAGAAGAGAATTGGACCTAACACTGAGCCTTGAGGAACTCCGTAACTTACTTTAGTGTACACAGAGAACTTGTTATTAACGTGTACAAACTGATATCTATCAGATACATTGGACCAAACCAATTTAAGGCAGTCCCTGTAATCCCAAGTAATGTCTCTAATCTCTGTATAAGAACACCATGATCAATGGTGTCGAAAGCAGCACTAAGATCTAACAAAACAAGTACAGAGAGAAATCCTTCATCTGAAGCTGAAAGTAGATCGTGGTTACTTTAACTAAAGCAGTCTCTGTGCTGTGATGGGCTCTAAATCCTGACTGAAAGTCCTCAAGCAGGCTGTTGTCTTGAAGGAAGTGGCATAACTGGTCAGCCACTACCTTCTCCAGGATTTTTGAGGCAAATGGGAGGTTTGAAATGGGCCTGTAGTTAACTAAAGTTCCTGAATCGAGGTTAGGTTTTTTAAGGAGAGGTTTGATTACTGCTGTTTTAAAAGACTGTGGCACATAGCCTGTTGATAGAGATATATTTATAGTCTCCAGTAAGGATGGACAGACTAGGGGAAAGACCTCCTTGAACAGTTTAGTTGGGATCGGGTCTAAAAGGCAGGTTGATGATTTAGAGGAGGAGACGAGAGAATTTAGCTCCTGAAGGCTAATTGAGGAGAAACAGTCTAACTCAGGTCTGACTACTACTACATTTAGTGGTACGGCAGGTTCAGATGAAGACAGGGAGTTGCTCATTTTATCTTTAATTTTCAGAATTTTATCATTAAAAAAGCTCATAAAGTCCTCACAGCTCAGTGCTAGAGGAATCACAGGCTCAATCGAGCTCTGGCTCTGTGTCAGCCTGGCTACAGTGCTGAAAAGGTATCTGGGGTTGTTTTTATTTTCTTCAATTAGTGAGGAGTAGTAGGCAGCTCTGGCATGCCTTAAGGCTGTCATGTAGTGATTATGACTTCCCCGCCAGAGTATGCGTGACTCCTCCCTTTTATCGGAGCGCCACATTCTTTCTAATTTACAGGTTGTTTGCTTAAGTGTACGAGTTTCTGAGTTAAACCAAGGAGCTGTCCTCTGACGTTTAATACTTTTTTGTCTCAGTGGGGCAATTGAGTCCAAAGTGGATCTTAGTAGACTGGCCGAGTCATCAACAAGCTGATCCAGCTGAGTGGGGCTAAAGCTAGTGTTACAGTTATGTGTTGGCCATTTTATTGAGTTAAAGGCAGCAGGAATGGCCTCCTTAAATTTTGCCATGGCACCATTGGACAGATTTCTACTGCTCACAATTTTACTACAGAACACAGAATCGTCCAAGAGGAAGCTAAAAGTTACTAGGAAATGATCGGTTAAGAATGGATTTTCAGGACAAACTTTTAGTTCATTAATATCAAGGCCATATGCTAGAACCAAATCAAGAGTGTGGTTGAAATGAGGGGTAGCTTCACTAACAGACTGAATAAAGCCAACTGAGTCTATTAAGGACATAAAAGCTGAGCTAAGACTATCACTTTCTATATCAACATGGATATTAAAATCACCTACGATGAGTATTTTATCAGAGCTAAGGACCAAGTTTGATATGAACTCAGAGAATTCTGATAAGAATTCAGAATATGGGCCTGGAGGACGGTAAATTATCACAAATAGGACTGGCTGCCAGGTTTTTGAATCAGTATGAGATAAATTTAGAGTAAGGCTTTCAAAAGAAGTGTAGTTAGCCTTTGGTCTATGATTGATTTGGAGACAGGAATGATAAATAGCTGCTACACCACCACCACGGCCTGTGTCACGTGGTATATGAATATTTGAATGACTGGGAGGAGTGGACTCATTTAAACTGATATATTCCTCCTCGCACAGCCATGTTTCAGTGAGACAGAATAAATCAATCTGATTTTCTGATATGAGGTTGTTCACCAGTAAAGATTTGGATCTCAGTGATCTAATGTTTAAGAGTCCACATCTAATTATCTGATGTTTTGGAGCCACTACATTTGAAGTTTTGATTTTAATCAGATTTATATGGTTGACTCCTCTGTTATTTGTTTGTTTGTTTACAACAGCCATAGCAGTTATCACAGTGATGAACACAACTATCATAACAGTAATGAGTGGAAAACTGTCCTATAGCAAGCGCAGAGGAGCGTGGAGGACTGCAGCTCTGCTCCATGGTCTCATCTCTGAGAGGTCATAAGAGTGACTCTGCCATGTTTTTTGATAAGAGAGATGCACCAGCCAAAGTAGGATGGATGCCATCTTTTCCTATCAGACCAGGTTTTCCCCAGAAGGATGACCAATTGTCAATGAAGCCCACATCATTTTCAGGACACCACCTCGATAGCCAGCGGTTGAATGATGACATGCGGCTATACATGACATCATTGGTCAGATTGGGCAAGGGGCCAGAGAAAGTTACGGAATCCGACATTGATTTAGCAAATGCACACACTGATTCAATGTTTAATTTGGTTACTTCCGACTGGCGACATCGGGAGTCATTCGTGCCGACATGGAGGACTATTCTAGCAAACTTACGTTTACTTTTTGCCAGCAACTTTAAATTTGACTCTATGTTGCCCGCTCTGGCCCCTGGGATACACCTAACTATGCCCGCTGACTCCGCTATCTTCACGTTTCTGACTATGGAGTCGCCAATTATCAGAATATGTTCCCCAGTGGGCGCAATGCTGTCACCGAGGGGAGAAAACCTGTTCGAAACGTGAACTGGATGGTGGGGTGCCGAATGGGTCTTCGATTTACGGCTATGCTTGCTACGGACAGTGATCCAGCCATTGAAAGCCGGGGGAGAGGCTAAGCTAACGCTAGCACGGCCTGCACCGCTAACTACGTCCTGCTGGCTAGCTCCAGCTACATAAGAAGGTTTGGGTCCGGTGCAGAGCAGCTTCTCTAAATCAGATACCCTCGCCTCCAAATCTAAGAATAAACTACACTTCAGACAGTTACCGCTATCAGTAAAGGAGGACGAAGAGTGACTAAACATCTGGCACAAGGGACAGGACAGAGCAGGAGCGGAGGGAGAAGCCATACTAAGATGCTAAGCTAAGCTATGCTAAGAGTAGATGAGAGTTGAACTAAATTACACCACTTAAGAGAAGCTAGAGTGATTGTAGTGAACCTTGGTACGTTCGACCGAACCTAAATCAAACAAAACAAGTGTGTTATAAGGTCAAATGACAGATATTAAGCAGTTATGATTAAACCACCCTAATGAAAGACAATGATAACCAGACCTGTGGATGATGCTGAGTCTGACTTACTAAAACCTGCAAAAGAAAAACTAGCTCCTCCTTATCAGCTACTAACTCAACCTGAGACTGCCTCCCTGAGTTTTGAACAGCTCCTGTCTCAATGTGACCTGACCCTTAGTGAATATGAGATACACCTGTACCTCATGAGTCAGTCAAGCAGCATTTTACTGAAGCATGATCCTAAAGACTGCTGGGTAAACCCCTACAACCCTCATCTGCTTGAAGCCTGGGATGCAAACATGGATGTTCAGTTCATTCTGACCTATAACAGTCTGATCTGTAACATCTGTACATACATGTGCAAAAGTGAGAACTCTGTGAGTCAGTATCTTCAGAACCTGATCCAGAACTCAGACAGAGACAGTGTCAATGAATGTGATGAAATGAAAGCCATCATGCAGGCATATTCAAAAAAGAGAGAGATATCAGCTCAAAAAGCTGTGTCTCGAGTGACTTCACTGAACATGAAAAAGAGTACACGCAGTGTCGTTTTCATTCCAACAGACGATAACCCCTTGAAAATGAGTCGTCCTGTCTCAAGTGTTGACAACACAACACCAGACAGTGTCGATGTGTGGATGACGCCTTTAACAGACAAATACAAATGCAGACTTTGAACTGAAAACAGCGTCTCTATCCACATACCAGTCCTTCTATGACAGAGGTATCGTTCGTCTGCCATGTTTTGACCGTGCCGAGTTTGTCAAAGAGATTGTGAACAGACACACAGAGAGGTATGAAAAGAACAGTGATGAAATCGACAGTGCTATCGAGGACTTTGAAGAGAACAGAGATGCAGTCGATGAATGGAATAACTTGGCCCCAGAATCTGAACTGGTAAGAATGGAGTGTATCGATGAACTGAATGCCAGCCCAGCTGATCCTGAAAATGAACAAGAGAATGTTCCAGACTACAGTAAACAAGCTGATGCTGCAACAGACGCCAGAGTCATGAGAGAGCCCGCTGCTATTGACCCCACTGTTTTACATCAGATGTATCAGAGTCTGAACCAGAAACATCATGTGTGTTCTATGCAGTTACAGACTGGTGCATAAAGCGTGTCTGTGGACTACATCCTGAGCAGTTCTTCTACTACATCAATGGTGGAGCTGGAACTGGAAAGTCTCATCTCATTAAATGCATCTACTCAGAGGCAACTAAGATACTGAGCACTGGTTGTTGTCGTAGGGAGATCTCTTGTGCAAAGAAACTGCTCTGCTAAGTACCCATCCCACACATCTCACGTAAACAATCAAAATAGCCTTGCTTGATATGTCTGTAGATTCGTCAATTTGTATGGCAAAATGACCACTTTCCTGAAGCCGAGCTGAGGTCTGTCGTTTGATATCATGCGACATGTCTTCAATCCGCCGATTTACGGTGTCATTAGAAAGAGGAATAGTTTTTAGCTTATCCGCAGCGGATTGATCCATTACCTCTTTTACCATGTCCATTGCTGCTGGTAAAATTAGCTCCTGAGCGACAGTGTGGGGCTTCTTCAACTTTGTACTCCGTGCATCTTACTTGGTGGCCCATCGTGTTGCATTGTGTTGCATTGTGTGTGTAGAAGTAAGACATGATTGCGCTGTCCTTAGGTCTTGAAGCCGTCTTCGAAAGTAATCAACAGGTTTTTCTCTCAGAGAATGGTGCTTTGTTTCCAAATGGCGCTTCAGTTTGGACGGCTTCTTGCTTTCGCTTGCTAGCACCTCGCTGCACAAACACACTGAGGCTTTTGGACTCCTTTATCCTCAATGTAAGAAAATCCATATTTTATGTACTCCGCGTCATACTTGCGTTTCACCATGCTGCCAGTGACCCATGGATGTATTGTCACCAGGGGTGACCAAACATAAACGTGAACTTTGGCCCCAAAGACGAGTGTCTCCGCTGCTCATACAACCCCCCCCTACTGTTCAGAAGGGGGAACTACAATGATTGGATTTTCTCATGTTTGGGGTTTCTCCGTTTGAAGTGGGCCCGCGACCCACTCGAAACGGCCCCGCGACCCACTTTTGGGTTGCGACCCACCAGTTGAGAACCACTGGTCCAGATGGTTGTTTTGGAGGGAAAATTGAGTTTCATTGTCAAAGAGTTTGGTGCTTGGTATATGGAGCATTTTAGGGCATTTGAGTTGTATCCAACCTCTCAGGTCTCCCTCATTCAACTTGGTGCCCTCGTGGACCAGTACCCCTTGGCAGATTACAGGATTGGAGGCCGCCGAATGGTGAGACTTAAAAGATTCATACATATACAAGGTCAGATCACACTAAATCATGTTGTGCTTATGTGTTCTTCTGTTTATTCATTTCTTAATATTTGTTTATTTTTCTCTTTCATATTTAGATTGAAGAATGGCAGAGCCCATAAAGCTGAGAGTCATCGTAGAAGAGGATGACTACAGAACACTTGATCTCCACTCAGGAAAGCCAAAGACTTTAATGGCCTTGCACAAAACAATTTGTGATGCATTTGGAATTGAAAGAGACTTTCACATTCAATTCATGGATCCTGACTTCAATAATGAGTTCATGAACATTACATCAGTGCAAGAAATTCAAGACAGAGGAACAATTAAGCTTGTGTACATGCAAAATTGTTTGGATATGAATCCCATTTCAAGGTCAAACTCTCCAAGCATTGCTGGATCATCTGCAAGCCCATCAGGCATTCACACACCTCAGAGTGTGTCCTCATTGTCTTCATCTGACTCCTACACACCATCATTCTGTCCCATTCAGACAGTGAGCTGAGAACGCGTGCATGGCTATGGCGGTTGGACAGTCTTCAGCCTCAGCTGACATCAGTTTTCCAGAAAAAGGGAGGTGTCACTGGCCAGAAACTAGCCAAACATCTGCAGATCTTACAAGAGGTAACTGTTCATTCATTGTTGTCTATATGTGTGCTTTAATATATTCTGTTTCAGTAAAGCCTGGTTCATTAATGTAAGACACATTTCCAAAGAAATATTTTACATGTTTACATGTTATGGTAGCAAAACCAGCCCTGTTTTCTCTGGTGGAACACTTAATGTACACCACCTGCACTGAGCAAGATTTCTGACCATGCTTAGCACAGCGCTTTCATCCTATACATCCATACATGTCACATATTGTAACCACACCACAATTATTTTGTAATCAAAGGAATAAGGTTAGTTATAGTATAACCGTGGGTTGAAAAGTTCAAATATATTTATAATCACTTTAGTGCCTGGAAATGTTTTTAATCAGTGGAATCTCTTCACACAGGCTACAAGTAATGTTCATTCAAAAAGGGCAGCAGTCCTTAGAGCACTTTGCCTTTACCTTGGTGAGGATGATGGACATCTGATTCATGAGTATTTGGTAAGTTTAATGCTCTGAATGTAACTCGTATTTAAGATTCTGAAGTTGTTTGTCCTGTGGTTTTGGCTCCCCACTGGGTCTCTTCAGTGTACAGCAGAGGTGTCTGTTGTGTTTAAAGAATAATTTGCTGTTATTAGGGATGAGCGAGTACACCATTATCTGTATCTGTATCTGTTTACCCATCCATATTATCTGTATCCGTATCTGTACTGGGGGCAGGGCCTAAACCAGAAGTGGGCGTGTTTTGTCCAAAAATGGGCGGGACTTAAATGAACATTGAACATTATGTACATTATGTACAACTGGTAAAATGTGTATGTAGTGGTGTGAAAAACTCTCTTTATTTATGATCTGTGTAAATTTAATAGGTGATTTGTGCAAACATTCAGTAGCAAAAAAATAAAAAATAAAAAATATGCCTTGTTGTTCATTGTATTTTCAAAAACACTGTGCTCAGAATGGGCAAAGCTTTCCAACTAACTTTCTCACCAGCCAAACTAAAATCACGCAGCCAGTTAAAAAAAAAAAAAAAGAAAGAAAGAAAGAAAAGAAAAAAAGACCGGCATGGAGAAACTAGGGGGACACACGACACAAGGAGTTTACAACTTTAAGCCTTCAAATGCGTTGCGTGTACGTTGCAAAACAGTTAATCAAGTAACTTTAAATATAAAAAAAGAACTCAAGAGATGCGAGACAATGAAAACCTTAAAAAAACGGTCCCGAGGTGAAGTTTGAACTTTAAATACCAAACAAACCTCAATAGAGACGAGCAGAAGAAAACTGAGTGAGTACTACAGAGATTAGAGCAACGTAAACTACAGTCAACTCAAGCAAGCAAGAGAAGTAGTCGCTGTCACTCGCTGCCTGTCTGTGTGTGTGAAAGAGGAGAGCAGGCACCTCCTCGCTGCAGCATGTGGGTGCAGGGAAGGGGGTGTGCTGTGTGTGACTGGGCAATCACAGAGCATGAAGAGTGAAGACAGTAGTTGTTGCTACCCAATGAGGATTCTTTTAGCACGGGTATGAATAACCCTAAAAAAAACTTGTGTTGTGCTCGGACTTGGCAAAAATGCATTATCCCTAATGAGTACTCGTTTGAAACAAATATCCGGCTAATCCCTAGCTGTTACAGTGCATCATGATAGAATCTTTGACACGTAGTGATGTTTCTTGTGCTGCTTTACCTGTCCAAGTCAGTATAGTAAAATGTTTTGTTCCTGTATCTTGATAGATAATAGAGCCAGGCATAGAGTCGAAGCACCAAAGCACACCTTGGAACACACAGTGCCCATAAAACACTTGATGCACAAACAGACAGTGCCCTGATTGAAATCTGAAAATGTCTGCCGTGCAGATGTACAATGTATAGTAAAAAAAAAAAAAAGTTTGTTTGTGGCAAAGCATTCTAATGTTTCCCTTTTCTCTTATTTACTTAAAATATTCAGGACATCGAAGGAAATGCCATCCCGACCGACATGCAGAAGTGGGCCATGGGCATTTACGTCATCGGCAAGGAGAATGGAGATCCTGGACATCATGATGACATCAGAATTTCTGTTGATGGAGCGAACATCCTGGACAACATTGGATCTGCAGCCCAGGCTTGCCCAGTGATGCTTGGAGTGATCTACACATTGAACCTGGCCTACCCCAAAGAACTGAGACACTATTACGAATTCATTCAAAAAGTACTCATGGGAATGGATGGGGAAAAGCTTTCCCCCAAAGTCCTTGGACTAAAGAACAAAATCGGTGTTGGACTGTAGAAATTCTTCGACCACAGTTGTTTTGTTTGGTGTTTTTGTGAATTGTGGAATGAATGGTTAATGTGATTTCAAAAGCAGCATCACTAAGAGCTCCACACAGATGAGAAATGCTTTTGTAGAGGATAGAAGTATTCACGCAGCCAGTGGTGAGGACACTACAACAGTGGCTTTTTCTCCCGGAGGCCAAGGGAAGCCATGCTTCCTCTCTTTTTTCAGACTGTAGCTGTGTTTTACTAAAAATACTCCTTTTAACAGTTTCGATAATTCTGTGTTCTGTCACTGTCATCTCTTCCTTATTTCTCTCCTCTACTTATTGAGCATTTTACAATGTGTACAACAGCGCCCTCCTAAATGTTATGTGGCGAATGAGTGGTGAAAATACAGTATTGCACACTGTTGTCCGCAGGGAGGCCGGGCCGAGTTGGCGTCCTTGTGTGAAAAAAATCAAGAATGATTAACCAATCAGATGTGGCTGTCGTCATGACACTGCTCATCTGTGATTAGTCAAGACTGTGTCAAGGGAAGCCACCCCGTCTTTGGCCTCAAACCAATCAAATCACAGTGTCGTCATCATCGAGCCGCTGAATAAAAAGGAGGGAGATTAGTATATTTGTGTTGGCACTGTGCATGAAGCGGCCGGTTGTGTATTCGAGTGGGCAGTTGTGTAGACTAATAGGATGTGTAAGCTAAGTCAAGAGGTCAAGAGGACAATGTGTGTGAATGAGTGACTGAGGGGGGGAGTGAAAGGGCGTGTGTCAGTGTTCAAAGTGTCTGTTACATAACAAGCGTGTGTACGTAAAATGAGCGCTCTCTGGACGCTCTTAACCGGTCATTCCATTACATGAAATAGCGATATACAAGCTGCAACATAGTCTTTTATGTGCCCAACTCCCTATAAAACATACAGATAAGAGGCTTTGTCTCACTTGGCTTCCTCAAAAAAAATCCCCACGCCACGCCATTGCACTACAACAAACAAACTAACTTACTGGTAGTTATATGTGTTAGGGCAGTAATGAAGGATCGCCTCGTCTGTTTCAGGCCAACATCCAAGAGAGTGTCAGGATATGCACTTAAATGAATCTAATGATACTCAACAAAGTAAGTGCAGAGTTCACATGCATTACTACCATCCCACTTCTGCCAAAGTTTATGTCTCAGCTGGACCACTACTCTGACAAGCTGTCAAGAGTGTTCCGAAAGAAAGGAGGAGCAGCAGGACACAAAATAGGGCAAATTATGGCTGCCATTAACCAGGTGTGTATTTATTAGAACGGTAATAGATACCTTAGTTACTGTTGATACTTTGCACTGCGAACCACCCCTCTCCCTTTCAGGAACAAAATCCACATAACACTGTCAAAGATATCAAACTCATTAATTCTTCCATCTTGTAAATGTCAGTATTGTGTTTTATACAGTTTATTTCCTGTTGTGCTTTGTAGAATGACTCGATCGCAAAGAGGAGAGATTGCACCCTCCAAGCACTAGCAGTGTATCTTAATGAAGACCCTGCAAAGCTGGTGTACGAGTACACAGTAAGTGTCAAATTTTTTTTAAAGTGATATTTTCATCTGATCTTCATTCTGAGCTTCTGTGCGATTAGTTGTTTTAAAACAGTTTATTCAAGAATCTTTTTCCTTTTTGTTTGTTTTTAGAGCGAGAGCCCTGATGAAACCCATGCAGAAATGGAACAGATGGTCATTGGCATCTATGTGATCAAACATCCTGTTACAGATGCTGATCAGCTTCTAGAAGATGTTGGCATCATTGTTGAAGGTGTACAGGTGCTTGAGGGACTCAAAGATGTCACCAATGCTTGTGCCCTACTGTTTGGTATCATCTATGACCTGAACCTGAGCTACCCAGCTGACCTCAGGTACACTTTTAAATTCATCCAAAAGATCCTGATGGAGCTTGACTCACGCTTGCTTTTGTGGGTTTGTTTCCTGGATGACCCTGCTTAACCCAACTTAACCCAACTTAACCCAAAGGGATGACTTCAAAAGGCCTTACTCAGGCTGTCTGAGTGCATTCCACTCTCCCCGAGCAAGAAAGGTCAAAGGTCTTTCACTCAATTGATGTGTGCTTCAGTGTACCGATGTTCGTGCCTCACTGTGTGTTTTGCCTCACTGTGTGCTTTGGTGCAGATGTTGGTGTTTCACTGAGTATGCAGGAGCAGGTCGTCGTGACCTTTTAAGGAGTGGCTCCTGTGTGCACGGTGGGACATCAAACATTTGTGGGTTTGTGACTTTTTTTAAAAAATGGCTATGGCTCCTGTGCTCAGCAGACACCAATAGAACAAGTTGTAATAGCCAAAGACTGTCTGAAGAAGCAAAAGGACACCTGCATTTTCTGGGAGGAGAAGGTTGCATATATCAATGAAGTCATGACACCTGCTTCTTCTGGGAAAAGAAGGGACTTACCAAGGACACCATTACATAAAGATGAAGTCATGGTGTTGTATAAAAAATGTAATCTGACCTACTTAGGATACCAATAGAATCGATCCTATTACATGTGAAAATATGAAAAAGGGGCGTCACAAGCCCCACAGCAAAAGTGTATTTAAAGAGGGAATTCTCTGGGGTATATTCAGTCTGGATTCTGCAGAACCCATGCTCACAAGCTTTGTTCAATTTTCGCAAGAACAAAGCCTTTTTGGATGCAACCTGGAAAGCTGTCTCTTTGATTTTTGACTACTTTGTTTCACCATTTGAGAGCTGATTGGGACTTAGTGCAAACAGTTAGAGAAAGTTTAACAAGAACCAGGAGAGGACTGGACAGCTGTCCCAGGCCTGCCCAGGCAGTGACAGTGACCAGCAACTACTAAGACGACGAGACACGTCACTTTCAGCAAAAGTCCAGGTACTCAAAAACAAACTGCTGGACTGAATGCTGCCGCTGCATTGTTGTTACCGTGCATTGTTGTTGACCTAAATTGCTTTCCTAGAGGCTATTCAGTTTGTATAGATATTTGTTTTTACCTCCACCAAGGTATGGCCCAACTTAAAAATTATTAGATTTTGGTGGTGACTGCCATTAGCAGACAATAATTTTTGTTCAATAACTGTTTAACTAGTAATGATACCAACATGGTTCTAAGTGCTAGATGTGGGTTTTCAAGGTCAAGGAATCATTATGTTGGTAACTTTATCAAAAAACTGTTGCTTGTTATCGTAACAGCAATATGTGAGCCACCTTGGCAGAGGTTTGTGCTCTCGGAGTCCTTTCAAGTTATATTTTTCTGTTGAGCTGAGTAGTTGTACTCTTAATCTTCTGACAATTTTGCTGTTGTACCTCAATAGATAAAGCGTGTTTTGACTGACTTTCAACAATAAAAAGTGCTGCTTTGATAAATGTGTTGTTGTTTTTTACTACACTATTACACATTAGACAAACTAAACTGAATTTAGACTAACTAAACTACATCGAGTTACTCTTAATAACATTAATTTCTTGAAAGTATGTTTATATTATTCACTGAACTTGGCCAAATCAAGTTTGTTCAATGTAGGTTTCATACACAAAAAAGAGGTAATCCAGTCAAGTTGCAGTTACTTAAGTTACTGTTGTAAAATGTACTCAAATCTATTGAGTAAATCATATGAAAGCTATTTCATTAATACCTACTTAACAGAGTTAAGTGGAACCACTTGACATAACAATTTTAAGTAAATCCAACAGTTTTTTTGAGTGTATTGTTCATTCCATCCTTATGGTTATTGTTATGGTTGACAGTATCTGATTAGTGGGTTTCTGCTTTCTTTTGTTTGATCTCTTTAGTAGAGGCTTTTAAAATGTAAGGGTTGAAAGCTAAAACAAGTATTGTTGTTTAAGCACTTTGCATTTCACAGGTTCTTGTCTTATAAGAAGTATTGTACATGTTGAGAGCAAGCGTTGCCTTCTGTCTTGTTGCATATCAGGAGACTTCACATAACGTGTCAGTTAATTCTTTATTAATGGTTGTTTACACAATCAGGGCAACATATTTTTTTTTCTTTTGCAAATATAATGTATCTGTTAAAGTTAACAGTGTTGCTATCTATGCGCTGAGTATTTTACAGTTTTTCATGTTAGAAAAATATTCTTGGGTCATTAGACTGCCCTGATGTGAGATGTTAAATATTTGAACCATATTAAAGTTGGTTGTCTAAACACATTTTGTGGTTCTGTGTGATGTATGATAGCTAAAAATATTTCAGTAGAATCAACTTAATAGTATTTAAACAATTTAATTGATTTGAAAGTGCACAAAAAATTAAAAAAGCATACTTAATTCATTTAAGTACATTTAAAATGGGTTTAATTGGATTTACTAAGGAAATTTGAGTAAAATCTACTCAAAATAGTTGAGGAGTTACATAATATAATTTATTTGAATTTACTTAAAAATTATTAGTTCAGTCAACATAATAAAGCAACCTGATCTCATGAAAATATGTGAAGTGAGCACGAATCCTAAACACAAAATTCCATGCCAGAGAGACGTAAAAGCTTAAAGTTACGTGTCCCCACCACAGAAATTATACCAGTGGAAAGTGACTGGGGCTCCTTTTTTCGTGACAGAAACACGTATTTTTTCTGGCTTTGCAGTTACTGGCCTGATCTCATGAAACTGTGTGAAATGAACACGGATCAGCCTTATATGACATATACACTTAATATCTAGTTACCTGATCTCAGCGGATGAGCGGCAGATATATATTTTATTTTAAATATTCATGTATGTTATATATGCGACACATACTCAAGTGCTTTTCTTAACCTTCAATTATAACAACAATTATAATTTAAATAACCTTTGCTATTTGTTACTTTTATCTTTACCGGTGCTGCAGCTTTTACTTACAGGCAAACCCATAGATATTCCCTTTTTTTAATTTGAAATCCGAAGATGACTTCCTTTCTCTCGTGTTACCATGGAAACTTTCTGTGATGTCACACACTCTGTCCCATCATCTACTGCAGTAAGTATGCGCGGCTTTGAGCGCGTCCTTTCTTCTATATCACAAAGTAATGTCATTTATGTCTTTCATCACGGAACGATCATTTAGCCATCTTCTGTCTGAAGATTTGAATTACTGTGATAGATACTTTCATTGAGTATTATAAGGCTGTTCGCCAACATATCTGGCGGCAAAAGCTACCTAGCTTTCCCGCGCGCAAGTCGGGCTGTGATATATTTAGGCAAAGACAGTTGTTGTTTCGTGTATGGCTGCAGTGTGGATCAACGCCTGAGTGTTGGGAAAACAGTGGTTGAGAAAATAAATGTGTGATTGAAGTTAAAAGACATTACAAGTACAAGGCAAATGTCATGAACAGAGTTGTCACCATCACGGCCAGTTGCATTGAAAACATGGCACTGGATTACCACTAGGATTTTACCAAGCAACGGCACAGCGGCCCTACTCTCATGATAAACAAGATTGTCACATCTATTTCTCAAGTTGTTAAGGTGTTATGTCAGATAACAGTAGATGCCGCACTAAGCATTACAACTAGACTGAACAGCAAGTTTTTCCATCAAAATCTGACTTGCATTTCACTTACATGTTTATGCAGGCTATTTGCTTCTGTTAAACTAATATATAACTTATTTTTTGTACATACTGAGGAGGATATTGGTTTTATAAGTTTGGACTGTTTTATAATAAGTATATTTTGCTTTTTTTTTCTGTTTGACAGCTTCATTTCACCGCAACACCACAGTACCACCTCACATACAGCACACACACACACAACACCAAACCAACGGCACTTTTAAGAGCCTCTCTCTCTCTCTCTCTCTCTCTCACTTTCCTTTTCTGCTTTCTTTTACTCTTTCTCCGCCTCTTTTCTTCACGGTCCTTCCCTCCTTCTCTTCTTTTTGTACATCTTGTTTGTTTGTCTGTTTGTCATGTCTGTTTGTCATGTCTGTCAACCCTGATGTCAGGGTCTTTGATGACCCAAGTAAGGCTAGGATTCACATGGCAGCATTAATTAGTGGTGCTTTGCTCCAAGAAGCTCAGGTGAGGCATTTCATCTTAAGTAACTACTAATCTACAATATTTCTTATAGTGTGGATGATAAGTTGTACCCAGTAATTGCAGCAGGTAAATGAAGCTCAATGAAATTAACTGTATTTCTTATGGTGTATCTCACAATTGTGTTGGTTTATTATTATCGTTATTTAAAAAGAAGGCTTCTGTAGCCTTGGAGGATCCAGCAGTGCCCCATAAAATAAAGAGGACAAACAGACAGCGATCCCTTGGAAAGTCAGCTGTCCCAAGCAGACGTGAGAAGTGCCGACGGACAAAACACTCTACCCCATGTATGTATGTATGTATGTATGTATGTATGTATGTATGTATGTATGTATGTATGTATGTATGTATGTATATGTAACATTTTGTTGCTGAAAGTAAAATATATTGAGATTGTTTGTTTTCTGTGGTCCTTAAGAAATATGGCAAAAATGACAAATGGAAGTTTTTGATAAAGTCGATGGTGACAGCCAAAATTTCTCTTCAGCTTCACAAGCCAGAAGAAGGGATCCTGATGGAGAGAGAGAACTTCAGATTGGTGTTCAAGAATTGTCAAGTCTTGGTGAGTGTGTTGATGGTCACAGTAGTGGGTTTCTTTGCATTTTCCCCATGTACTCAAACTAATGCAAATGTATGAGTAATGGCTAATTCATGACAAATGAATTAATATTAAGTTGGGGCTTTACTTGTTTTCAGTGATATTGTAATCAATGACTTGTGGCATGCTGGGTTCACTTCAGTTTCATGGTAACGTGACTGCTTTTTTCGTCTTCAGAAACTCGTCTGCAAGAATTAAGGGGCACTATTACTGCAGTCCAGGTTCCAGAGGCACCGATTTCTACTTGGGTGCAAAGGCAGCTTCAGTCAGATGGCAGAAGGAAAATTGCTTGGCCAATGCTGTTTGATGCAAAGCTCTCAGCTGAAAGAATAGCATCCCAAAAATGTGACGGATGCTGCACTGTAGAGGTTGTTATTAGGTGCCTGGAGTGTGTAGCGTTAAATAAGGAGTTCCTCTGTGCCAGGTGTGATGTAGTTACCCACAAGAGGAACATCTTTCATGACAGAGAGGCTTTTTTTAATGGATTCCTGGAGCCCATCCCCCCTACAACTGCTGTGGTGATGGACGAAAATGGACGTCCTCAGTGCTGTGAGCAAGGTATGTTAACAGAGACATATATATATATTTATAACTTTTTTTATTGACAGCTCTATCAAATCATGATTGTATTAATTAAGAGCTGTGTAATATTCTTCTTTCTCTAAACAATTACATTTTATGTATTGCAGCATGTCAGCTGCCGGTTCACACTCCCAGGTCCATTTGTGGGTGCCCCTGTGACCCCATCGTTACCACTTGGAAGCACACTTCTGTGGTCACCATTAATGGTATGCAGCATTCAAGAAATATTTTTCATATAATTAGAATTGTTTGACAGAAGTCAACATAAGACTGAATTCCTGTTTTAAGTGAATTGCTGTCTGACCCTTAACCCCTTTCTGAAAACCTTTTTGGTCTATGTTTCAGGCAAATCCCGAGTGTCATGGTCAAAAAATCATGTGCCATATAACTCTGAAATACAAAAACATTATCATCAGGGTAACTGTTACAATATCTTTGAAGGGGTTTCTTTAATTATTATACATTCTTCAATTTACAGGACGATATGATGTCTGCCTGCCAAAGGTATCCTGTTCAGCTTGCTGTGCAGAGTGGACACCTGAGGTGAAGGATCTGCTTGTATACCGCTACTGGCCAGGTAGCATCAGCTGCCAGACCCTATACAAGTTTGATGTCTTCACCTCTTATGAAAACATGAAGGTCTCAGCGCCAGCATTGTCCAGGCAGGCCTTTCTTAAAATGCTGGAGCACAGATCTGTTCAAGCTGGAAGGGTAAGTCAACTGGGTTCATACTGGAACAAACATTAATCAGTTTTAACTTCACAAATGAAAAGAAAAATATTCCAAAATATCCAACAAATAACAAGCCTATTAGTAAATACCCACACTTTTTTTGTCTACAGACTGGCAGTATATGTGGCGATACATTTCAACAAAGCTTTTTTGAGTTTTGTTTCTGCAAACACCAAGAGGAGGATATGTGCCAGGTCAGTCATCTTGTCTGTCCAGCCTGTTCTCCTGACATGTTGGCCGTATGCTGTGATGGAAATCGGAAGCACTATCACTTTTGCAAATCCAAAGGGTATGTATAGGTATCACTATGCAAATGCTGATAGTGATTATTAAAGATGTATAAAATAAAATGTTGAAAAACTGAATGGAATGCAATAAGCCATGACTTAATTAACTCATGTGTATTTATTTTGAACAGTACTGAAAGCCCTTCCATTTATGATGGGCTGTTCCCGGCCGAGGAGGAGGAAGTGGCAACATTTGTCAACCTTGTCCGATCCAACATGAGAACCGTTAGAGTACTTAATTGTGTTTTTCACAATATTGTTTTTAAAAATTGATGTATATATCAAAGTATCTGTGCAATGAACTTGATTCATAGGGGAATGAAAAGGCAGTCTGTGGTACGGCCATGTTCACTGCTGGAAGAGAGATGTCTCAAAAGTCCGCTGCACACATAGATGAGGAGGGAATTCAAGTGGCAGTTTGCAGGTAAGAATTTCTAAGTCTTGTGTTTGGTCTTTGAGGTCTGCCCATTGTTCAGTTTTATTATTACCAGTTGTTAATCTGAGTTACAATTTGAAGCATTATAAAGTTGTAGCTACAAAGATGACCAAGATATGTGCTTTAGCCAGGCCCTGCTGGGTGAGTTGTTCGTTAACCTTTCTGAATTTGTTTGGTCATCAGACATGGGTTTCTTTTAAGAGGACTGAACCACCAACGTGGAGAAATATTTGCATATCCAATGTTTCTGCAAAAAGAGATGTTGAAGAAAGCAAATGTTAGCTTCTTCTGTATGGATATCACATGCAGGTAATCCTCACTTTGGCTTTTAGAAATTATGGTATCATACCCTGAACATTTGCCTCAGATGTACAATGAAATTATTAATTTGACATTAGTATTTTCATGGATAACAGTCAAAATAACTGTTTCTTTTAGGTACTGGCCATACCTGAACAGGATGGCTGAGGGCTTACCAGAGCTCCTGCCATTGACAGAAATGCGACCCTTTCTTAGTGTCATGCATGCTAAAGCCCATACAGCAAAATGTGAGGTAAATACAGGTGCTTTTTTGTAGTGTAACAAAATCAACAGGAAAATCATGGATAGGCAGCAATGAATATAGTAGGAAATTAGTTAATAAGGGACTCTATGTCTTTATTAACATTATTTCTTAAATACTCTTTTACACACTTTTAACTTCATTTGAAAAAACAGATGTTTTTAAGCACTGCAATGTAAAATAATAATGTTTATAAGATCATATTATTAAATGTTTCAGATTGATTACAGCACAGCACTTCTCCAATTGTTTTAGGTTAGATGAGACGGGGGAACCAGGAAGGAGCTGGAAATACAACTGGAGAGGAGGTAGAGCAGGTAGGTCATTATTATACAGTTTTACTTTATAGGATTGAACTGGCCAGCCTGTTCCTAGAGAGTGCATGATTTTTTGCAAACCACACATTACAGAATTTAATATGTTTTGGTAGAAAAATAATTGAAAAATCCCTCTTTTTTTTTTAGGTTAACAGTTTTCTGTCCAGAGCAGCTCTTGTCACAAACTATATGACTAAGACAGTTTAGTATGAAACTTTAACTTTACACAATAACCCGAAGTCTTGAAAAGGTGAAAAAGAATTCTTGTCCCTTTGACCTGTGAGAAAGTTCACTTGTATTGTTGTTTTTCTTTAACAAAATTAATAGGAAGAGTCAACATGCTGACCCAACAGGCCATGGGTTGGAACAAAAGAAAGAGGGAGAACCTTCATGTTGCCTTAACCTGGAGATACATCAAAGTAATAGAATAGATAGAATGTACTTTATTGATCCCCAAAGGGAGGGGGGGGGGGGGGGGGGGTGAATGAATGAATGAAACTAAGGAAAACTTAACAAAGCCTGAAGTCTTTACATATGTGTGTTCCATTATTCACAGTCTGTTTTTGAGTGGATAAAGAAAATATTTATTTATTTATTTTTTTTTTTTCACATTTTGGTCTTTTACAGTAGTTGTCTTACTTTTTTTTGGTTGCATGAGCTATCTTGTGACTCTTTTCTAGGTCACAGAGAGGGTGAAGGAGGAAGCTGCCAGCCTATGCAGCATTCAGAAGAGGCACAACCTTAATGAGGAGATCACACAACAGTGGTTGTGTGACATTAAGGAATGGGCGCTCACAGGTACATTTACAGCAGTGTTTCTCAAATTATTTCAGACCAAGGACCACTTTCCCCCCCAAAAAGAACTCATTGACCACCAAGCTAAACAGCCCCGGAACAACAGCCCAGATAGCCAACTGATGCAATATAAACTGACATCATACATATACTGGCCAGTAGTACTGGCACTAATGTTAGCTTCCACAGTGTCCACAGCACTCACTGCAGCTGAATCATCTTGCTGCTGCACCTTCTCCTGGCCATTGTAGGAGGTTTTCTCCCCTCATTTGATTTTCTGTCTACTGTCCCTGTCTTAAGCCACTGATCCATGATGATTTGGCCTGTAGGCTCATTAATGGAGTAATGCTAGCTAGCTTGACCAGCTAGCTTTTCCCTGAGGAACAAGGAAACTTTTGTGAGTCCCAGCAAAATTGTCTTTTTTTTTTCTTTTTTTTTTTAAATTTTCTATAAAAATCAGTTTACTGAGACTTCTGGCAAGATGGTGATTCAGGTGGTCGCATAAGAAGGAGCTCTCTAGGTCGGTTAACTAAACTCAATATAAAAACTTTGTAACTCAGTTCTTAACAACATAAAATCGACATGAAAGGTGTAAGAAACAAACAGAAGGGCAGAGAATCAACTGTCAGAACTGACACGACAGAAGAAAACGTTGACAATGACGGAGAGGGACAGGAGATTATCACACGCGAAGCCCCACAAGAAGAGGGAGCATTGCTAGCAGGGCTAGCTAACATTCGCAGCGATATTCAAAGCCTGAAACAGGATCTTCAGGATAGCTTCAAGACGTTCAACAGGAGCTGAAGCAAGATATGGTCATCTACAGACAAGAAATTGATAAAAAACTCGACAAAAGTAAAGCCGAGATTCAACATCAAAAGGCGATAATGTCAGAGGCTCAAACACGGATCGCAGAGCTGGAAGAGTGCAGCACCGAGGCGGGGGACGCGCTGACAGAGTTGAGAAAACTCACCCGCAGGTTGGAAGAGAAAGTCACTGATTTAGAAGCAAGGTCACGAAGAAATAACATACGAATCTTCGGCCTGCCTGAGGATGAGGAGGGTAACGACATGATTAAATACATCGACTTCCTTCTAACATCTCAGTTACAGCTACCAGAGGGCACCAACCTGCAGATACAGAGAGCGCACCGAGCCATCGGGAGAAAACCAACACCAGGTACCGCTCCAAGATCCATTGTAATCAACTTTTTACAACATGAAACTAAGGAAATGATCATCAAAAAAGCATGGCAAAAGAAGATGTTTGTTAACGAAAAACGCATCTGGTTTGATCATGATTACCCTACCGAAGTTGTCCTGAAAAGAAAATCCTTCAATGAGATAAAAAAGAAGCTAAAGGAAAACGGCATCCGTTTCCAAACACCATTCACGAAAATGAGGATCCACTGGAGCAACGGAGTCCGCATATACGAGACTGCCAGAGAAGCAGCACTGGACATGAGGGAACGCGGATACGAGATCGGAGTTCAAAACGAGGTCAACGGTGCAGCAGCGAGGGAAAACGCAGGATGGATCCGCGTAAAAGACCGGCGCCCTAATCAAAACGTTGCGCAGAGAGCGAGGGAAAAATTACAGGATTATCAACTGGCTAACTGACTCCAGCTGGAAGGCGAAACAAATACACCTCGCCCCCTGTTTATATGTGAGTTATACAAACTACAATTTAGAATAGAGATAAATATGATTAAGGAGTAAATTTGGAAATTGTGGTTGAAATATTCATTTTGAACCGACTAAGAGAGAACATAGACGTTATTGTTGGACATATCCAGACTTAACGGATCTTACTGGACCCATAAGTCTCGGGAAGGGCCCCCATTATATGTGGGGTTTCTCTCTTCACCCACCAACAGGGTTCATGGGAGGGTAAGGCAAACTCTCCTTCCTTGGAAGCAAGTTCTAAGTTCATTGTTATTATATGTTCAATGTTATGGAGTTCTTTTTTGTCAGGGGAAACATTGGTCATTTTCAGTGAAATATGTCATCTAATAGTGTCACATTGTTGTCGCTGAATGTGAATGGTCTTAACACACCAGTTAAAAGGGAAAAGGTCATGAGAAGAATAAAAAAAGAAAAAGCCCATTTAGTGTTTTTACAAGAAACTCATTTGGATCGAATGGAACATGAAAAACTTAAGAGATATGGTTATAACAATGCATATTATAGCTCTTATGCAAATAAAAAAATGAGAGGTGTTATCATACTGATATCGAATACAGTTAATTTTGAGCTGATGAGTGAAATAAGAGACAAAAAAGGGAGGTATATATTAATTAAAGGAAGACTAAATGATCACATTGTTACAATGGTTAATATATATGCACCCCCTGATAGAAAAAAAGATTTTATTGAAGCTCTTTTGAATATTATTGCAACAGAAACAGAAGGGATTTTAGTATGTGGCGGTGATCTAAATATAATATTTAACCATAAAATGGATACAACAAACCTAAAGAGATGTGACACACACTTATCAAGGTTCATTAAAGTCACTTTAAGGGAAATGGGAATTATAGATATTTGGAGATATCTCCATCCAAATGAAAAAGAATTCACATTTTACTCGACTCGCCACAAAACATATACACGGATAGACTATATCTTTATAAACACCGAAGACATACATAGAATAAGGGAATGTAGAATCGGAACAGCTGATGTATCTGATCATAACTCTTTACATTTGACAATACAGATAGGAAACAGGAGAAGGAATAAATTATGGAGACTAAACACAGGAATATTAAACAATGAAGAAACAAATACTCAGATAAAAGACGAAATGCAGAAATATTTAGAAGAAAATGACAACGGAGAAGTAAACCCAGCCATTCTATGGGATGCAATGAAAACAGTCTTGAGAGGCAAATTGATAGCTATCACCTCAGCAATAAAAAAGAGGAGAACAAATGAGTATACAACAAAAATTAACTATCTCAAAGAACTGGAGAGGATACATGAATCTTCAAATGACCCTAAAATATATATGGATATAACAAACACACGACAACAAATAAATAAACTACTACTTGAAGAGATTGAGAGGAAAAACAAATATTTAAAACAGAAATACTACGAAATAGGACCAAGAGCAACAAAATGTCTAGCAAGAAAAATACGAAAGCAACAAACGCAACAAACTATATCTAAGATAATAGACCCAGAAACAAACGAGATTTCCCACAAACCAGAAGATATAGAAAGAGTATTTCAAAAATATTATAAAGACCTGTACACCCAACCCACACTAGATAATGAAGAAGATGCAGAAATTTTCCTAAAAGAGCTAGACCTGCCATCTATTGGTACAATCCAAAATAATATCCTTACTGCAGATATAACTAGAGAAGAAATAACTGAGGCCATAACCTCCCTCAAGAATAATAAATGTCCAGGAAGTGACGGGTACCCTGCTGAGTGGTATAAAAAATTCAAAGAAGAATTGATACCACCACTCCAATCTTCATTTAATTGGATACTAAAAAATAATAAGATGCCTCCATCGTAGGCAGAGGCAGTCATATCAGTCATACTGAAACCAGGAAAAGATGGGACTATGTGTGAAAACTATCGACCTATATCTATTTTAAATGTAGATTATAAAATTTATACATCAATCATTTCAAAAAGACTTAATAGTTTTATAACTAGTTTAGTAGACGAAGATCAAACGGGTTTTATGATGGGGCGACAGACGCAGGACAATATTAGGAGAACTCTACATGTCATTGAAGAAGCAAAACAAAAAAAAAAGAAGCACAGTACTTTTAAGCATTGACGCAGAGAAGGCGTTTGATCGCGTCAATTGGCGATTTTTATATCAAGTGCTGAAACGGTTTGGTTGTAATATGAAATCAGTAGATTGTATAAAGACATTGTATCAACAACCCAGTGCAAGAGTTAAAATAAATGGTAATTTGACAGATAAATTTATTTTAGAAAGATCAACCAGACAAGGCTGTTGTTTGTCGCCTACATTATTTGCCTTGTATATTGAACCTTTAGCACAGGCAATCTGCCAAAATAAACAAATTAAAGGAGTAGATATTAAAAACACGAATCATAAGATAGGGCTTTTTGCAGATGACATCATTTGTTTTCTCCAACAACCAAATCAGTCAATCCCAGCACTAATGGAACTTATGGAGATCTATGGAAACTTTTCAGGATATAAAATAAATGTCAAAAAAACTCAGGTATTGACAATTAACTACTTACCACCAAAAGATATACAGGATGAATATAAATTCAGTTGGAATTTGAAGACAATAAAATATTTGGGAGTGATGGTTACAGAGAATTTAAACATATTATGTGAAACAAATTATAAAGACATCACCAAAGAAATTCAAAAAGATATAGAAAGATGGAACACATTACCTTTAGATTTTAGTTAAAAAATAGAAATTATACGAATGAATGTATTACCAAGGTTCCTCTATCTATTTCAATCATTGCCTGTGAAGATACCTCAAAATTATTTCTCAACAGAAAATATCTCGATTTATATGGGGAGGGAAAAGACCCAGAACTAAATACACAATCCTTCAACTCTCCAAAGATCAGGGGGAGTTAGCCCTCCCCAATTTAAAGAATTACTATATCTCAGCACAACTAAGGTATATATATTATTGGTGTAATCCTAACTACGACGCAAAGTGGAAAGACATAGAAAGAAATGTAGATAATAACCCAATACAAACTCTGATAGGAGATAGAGAACAATACAGTAAACTGAAAGGTGACATAGACCCAATAACAAACTTCACACTTGAAATATGGTACAAAATGGTTAAAAAATATAAACTTCAGAAGGACATTGTGATATTAAAATGGATAGCATATGATACTAGTTTTAAACCTGCTCAACAAGAACTTGGATTTAAACAATGGCTAAGAAAAGGAATCACAACATGGAGGGTTTTGGAAAAAGAAGGAAGGCTAAGGAGTTTTGAGGAGATGAAAGATAAATTTAATCTTGACAAATATGATTTCTTTCGATATTTCCAAGCAAGAGATTTCTATAACAGGGAAATTAAGAGAATTCCTTCCATTGAAGAGAACGCAGTGATCAAAATGATTAATAAAGCATATGAGGGGAGGATGATGAGACTTATATCCAAATTTTATCATGCACTTTCAGTAAACACTAAACATTCAACAGAACATATAAAGGTAAAGTGGGAAAAAGAATTAAATATTGAAATAACAAGTAATGATTGGCAGAATATGTGGAAAAACCACCAAACAACCACTTGTTCGCGACAATGGAGGGAGTTTTCGTGGAAAAACCTGATCCGTTTTTTTTATCACACCCGAAGTAAAAAGTAAATACTCAAACCAGGATCTTCCATGCTGGAGAAAATGTGGATCAGTAAATGTTAATCATAGCCATTTGTTCTGGAAATGTTCAAAAATAAGCAACTACTGGGAAATCATAAATACAGAAATAAGAAAAATTTTGGGATATAATGTACCACTGAATGTTTCTATACTGTATTTATATAACTTTTCAGCTGAACATATTCATGGAAAAGATAAATATTTGTTTAAAATTTTGACTGTGGCTTGTAAAAAAACAATAACAAAGAAGTGGTACCAAACTGATCCCCCAACTATAGATCAATGGATCCAGATTGTTGAGGAGATTTACCTGATGTAGAGACTGACACATATATTGAGACTACAGGAAGCCCAACTGGAGGACAAATGGAAGAAATGGATGATCTACAGTAACAAAACAGCGACATTAAGAACTGTAAGGAGACATACTGAAAAAAAATGAATAGACAGTACTATTTTGAATCCTTGTGACCTGACATATTTTCCCCTGTTTTTTGTTTTTTTCCTTTTCTTTTAAAATGTATAATTGTTTGAAAGCAAATAAAAAGAAAGTTACAAAAAAAAAAAACAGTTTACTCACTGTCATGAAGACCACTAGGTGGCGCTGGCGGACCAGAATTTTAGATACATGTACTGAGTTACAGGACATTGATGTCCTCACATATACAGATCATCTCTTAATGCCTGTAACTTTGTTAGTGACTTTTCCCCATGTTATATGGACAAACTCTTCAAAACGTTTTTTTTGTTTGTTTTTTTTTTTACTTTGTTTAGACAGAGTACATGCACCAGGGTGTACTGAAGACCTGAGGGCTGATATTGAAGACATCATAGTATCACTTTTATGCAAGAAGCAAGATCTGTATCGTCAGCATGGTTTGTAGTCCAACAAGGTTGTTCATGTTATGCGTTTGAAAAATGACCATTATGACACAATGACAGTTTTCATTTGTTCTCATTTTGCAGATAGTAACAGAGTCAGACAAAGGAAAAAGAAAAAAATGGCAGAGCTCAAGAAGAAGCTTCGGGAGAAAGTGTCTGAGTACAATAGCAAAGTGGAAGACAAGCCTATTGATGAGGAGCTTGCTTGCAGTCTTACAGAGGGCTATGTGCTACCATGGGAAAGACATAAGGATGGTATACTAATTACTAAATTAATGATAGACCTAACTTCCCTTCAACTGACACATTTCTGTTTGACTTTAACTTTCAAAGAGAAAAAAACTGTTGAATACACAGAAAAGCAAAACAAATCACAAGAGAAACAGTTTATTGCTTTCATACTGCTGAACTGACAATTGACTTTTAAATAGACTTCCAAGTAAAAGATGAATGTAATCCATCTTGTCCATACAATTCAATTAACCAAGAAACAAGCAGGTTTACATTGCATATATACTACAAGTGCTACATGCAAAGTTAGTTATTGGCTTAAAGTTGATCACCTACTCCTGGCTCACACCAGAATTTCAGAGAAGTTGGCATCCATTCCCAGATGCATTTTGTCGGTCCATATAATAAGCAGCAGAGAATGAGCAATATAATAAAACTGGAAATATCCTGACAACAGAAATGTATACAAATCATTTTGTTGTATAAGTACAACACAGAAGTATTCATGCCTACTTCATTCATTACTTCCTGTTCAGGCAACTTCGAGTTGAAGAGGTCTGTCTTTGACCAGGTCATGCTGGTGAGATGGTTTGAGGAGGAGCAGAGCATCCTTGTGAAAGAAATGTCTCAGCACATCATGTATCTTCTGAGGGAGCTGCAAGAAGTAGAGCGAGTGAAGGGACAGACTTTGGAAAGCATCAAAACCTGCAGTACGTACAAGTCCTATAGGTCCTCTGTTTATCCTCTACTCATCCCCTCATTTAATATCCTTTAGAGACTTTGTTCTCACAGAAGTTTAAGTGCAGAAAATGCTACTTTGTAATGCACTGATTATTGCTTTCTGCTGCTTGTAACATTTTGTACAGACACTTATCAAAAATTAAAAATTAAAACACAGCACTGCACATAGATATACTTTCTCTTTCTGTCTATATTTTGGGAGTTGAAACTTCCCAGAAGCACAGAAATTAAGTTTATGTACACTTTATCATGAAACACTTGATAAAAACTGAGGTGTGATTATTTCTTCTCTCTGCCACCACCCCTCACCCACCTGTTTTTCTGCAGATTTCACTGACCTATCAGAGAATGCTTTACATGGGCTCATCAGTGTCGTTGATCAGAGGTTGCACTCACTCCGATGTCAACACAGAAAAGCTGTGCATGCATACAGCAGTGTTGCTGCTATGGATTGTGGTCTACTTTCCATACCAGAGGACAATGAGGAGTGTTATGAAAATGGCTTTACAAGCCCTGATTCAGAGGAGGACGAAGTGTAAAGCAGGAAACCCACTGCTACCTGCTTCACCTTAAGCTCAAGACACACAACACTCAAAGCATCGAGGATAACAAAACTCAACATCATATGCTCTTACTCTGACGTATAGATGTATGGACACTAATTTTTGATGTTTTGGAGGTGGAATTCTTTTCCATTATTACTTAATGTTCAAATTAAGTTGCTTAACAGTCAGGGTTTCTGTTGTTTTATTTTAATTCTTTTAATTCTTTTAATAATTCTGTGTTAACTGACAATGGATTGCTGAAGTGTTCCTGAGCCCACATGGTAATATCCGTTACACAGTGATGTTGGTTTTTAATGCAGTGCTGCCTGAGGGGTCAAAGGTCACGGGCATTCAATGTTGGTTTTCAGCCTTGCTGCTTACATGCAGAGATTTCTCCAGATTCTCTGAACCTTTTGATGATATTATGGACTGTAGATGATCAAATGCATCAATTCTTTGAAACTGAACACTGAGAAACATTGTTCTTAAACTGTTGGACTATTTGCTCACAAAATGAGCTCCATCCTTGCTTGTGAACGACTGAGCCTTTCAGGGATGCTCCTTTTATACCCAATCATGACACTCACCTGTTTCCAATTAACCTGTTCACCTGTGGGATGTTCCAAACAGGTGTTTTTGGAGCATTCCTCAACTTTCTTAGTCTGTTGTTGACCCTGTCCAGCTTTTTAGGAACATGCTACAGACATCAAATTCAAAATGAGTGAATATTTACTAAAAAAACAATGAAGTTTATCAGTTTGAACAATAAATGTCTTGTCTTTGTGGTTGAATATAAATTTAAGCTGGATTAGCAAATCATTATTTTCTGTTTTTATTCATGTTTTACACAATTTCTCAGCTTCACTGGAATTCAGGTAATACATCTAACCTTGGTTGGTATTAACTGCAGCATTAATCATAATGATATGTTCCACTGACATTTCATGAAAAGGACACACTTGGATAGAGGGTTTGGCATGACAAAAAAGCAACAACAAAACAATACAGGTTATTGTCCATGAAAGGGTGGGAAAAAATTTCACAAGTATATCCAGTGTGTCAAAAATTGATGCTTGGTCAGGGCACAAGGTCTGTCTCTGTGTCTTTTTCAGACCTTGTGCCCTGACCAAGCATCTTTACCCTAATTACTTAATGTTCATTTGTAAGTCTCTTTCTGATACTTCTCTGTATCCTGCTGCTGCTGTAAACCTGGAATTTCCCCCTGTGGGACTAATAAAGGTATTCTTATTCTTAGTCTTATTTTCTATTGGCTAAAGGTCAGGCCAGTTTGTTTGTTTAAAAAAATACATTTAAAGCAATATATCAATTATATTTTAAATATCTTATACCATAAGTTTGTTAACCATCTAAATTTACTCCCTTGTGTACCCTAAACTAAATATATATTACGTCTTAGGTAAGGTACACTTAACATTTTTCTTAAAGACTACAATTTCTTTGTATCAAGTCTTTTAAGTTTCTAAAAAAAAGGTTGTAACTAGGGTTATAGAAAGATAGAATTATTGAATATGTCACATATCTAATATGGCCGACGTATATATTGCATAGTAAATATATTTTGTATATTAAAACAAAGAACATATATCTGCTAATTTCGGATATTTTGACTGTTGTTGTAGAAAAAGTAATTTCTGAAATTAGGTCTGGTATCATTGCAAAGTCGGTACATAATTAGGGTTGTAAAAATGTATATATACCTACTATATCAAATATTTACTACAGCCGATCGGGTTTTTGTAAAATTATTTGGACTGTGTATATTGTAAATAAGTGCTGGTGTTGCTATATTTCGCACGATTTAGCAATTTTTAAAGAAATCGTATTATGTTTTGGGAATTCTTCCTGTTTCAACTTTTTTTTATATAGATAAATATACATTTATTCACTGAATATATCATACGTATACTAAAGCAGTAGTAGTAGTAACGCAGAATATATGCGAAAATGGTTAAGAGAAAGTAAAGCTAGACTATAAAATATAATATAATATAAAATGCGATAAAATGCGTTATTTTTTTTTAACGCTATTAATTTCCCCCCGCGTTAATTATCGAATTAACGCAATAAAGTCCCACCACTAATATATATATTAAGACATGTTGTGCAGTCAGCCTGGCTGCCATGATGGAGGCCATGTCTTCCCACTGTTAAGAGAACACAGAAAGAATTAGATATTAGATAAGCTTATATGAGTATTATGACATTTCATGAGGATTATGGTCCATATTCAAAAATGGTTGGACATACTAAGAAGAAACTGGGCAAAGTTCTTGACTCTTGCAGCATACTAACTAAGCAAAAAGTAAACACTACTTGAAACTGATAAAAAAAACATCACATCAAAGTCAAATAATGGTCTGTATGTATTATGTACAGAATAAAATACAATTTACTTTTATTGATCCCCCAAGGGGGGAAATTGTTGTGCTACAGTAGCTTCCAAGATGCAATACACTAATAGTCTAAGTTTACCATAGACTGGAAGTCTTGTGCACATTCTGATCACTATTCATATTTAATAGAATCGCCACATTTACACAAAACTGTCCCTCCAGTTGAAAATTACTTCATATAAACAAAAAAAGGTTTCAATGTCTGTGAGGATGTATTCACGCATCATAACAACAAACTAAGATCTACATAATGATAATCTAAGAATGCACTAAAAACTGTTGAATGAGTTTAAGGACTTAACTAGTGTGTCATTCTGAAATTAAATTAAATTATTGAATTGTAAATTCAGGAAGCACACGACAAGTATATCCCATACAATTGCACTAAACTTTTATATGAATGTCATTTTTCTCCAGTTATCAGACAATGGGTTGCCTGTGACCACATAAGTTGCACCCAACCAGTACATACATATCAATAACTAATATGACTGATATTCAACATACCATAAGGTGCAAGGCTGCCAGTCATAAAGATGTTCAGTCTTCCCCTGTAACAGGTGGACATAAAAATTGCAGACTTGATTATTTGACTTTTTTTACTGTAAAAATAAATGTAAAAGCTTTAGGAAATAAAAAAGGACACATTCAAATCACACAATTGATAAAGTTTCTCAGTTCTTCTTTCCACTAATTAGAGACAAAGTTGAGTTTGTTTAGTGTTATATTATTTCCATTAAACAGGAAAATCATGTTACAATTTTTTTTTTTCAGAACTTTGAATTGAAGACAGAAAATACAGAAGAAGGAACACTCAGAAACACTGGATACTATTTATTTATTAGATTTAAGGAACAGTAGAAATCGTTACTTTTTACAAACCCCATGATAAGGATCAAAACTTGATAACTTTCAAAGCATGTGTAACAGTGTTTTCTGAAAGACATTCAGACTTAAATGTTCTTCATAAAGAAAAGGAGAATCAACAGGAAAATGAATGAGAGAAATAACTGATTATGAATATTTCTTTCTGTTATTAAACTATATGAATTTATTTGTTAGATGAAGAATCTGAACAAAAGAGTAATATTGATTTTATGATGGTTGTGTCCAGTATTTTGTGCTTAAAACTCACACCAACACTGTTCTTTATCCCAGCTTCATGACCTGTTTCAGAACTATCCTCAGTGACTGTTTTGAGGTCAATCTTTTCACTATCATTGAACTTTAAAGAAATCACCGCTTTGGGGCACCACTTAATATAACAGCTCAGTAAGTACTTCTGGATGGGTGGAGAAGAGAGAAGACTGCAGTTTAACACTTAGGAATTCACCCCTGGTTGGAAGGTGACAGGAGCACATGGCTCTTACCATACAGGCCAGAGAGCAGAGAAAGACATTATTTAAGTACAAAAGATGGAGGATTAAAGAAGTCATTCTGATTTTATTTTATGGCAATTTATGGAGCATCACCCAAATGACATCAGGTTTGAACATCATCTTATTACTCTGTATAATTGATACACACTCACATCACCTCCAAAAGTGACTGGAAGCAAAGTTTGGGTAAAGTTTTGTCACTACATGTACTGTTTATTGTGTATGTGTTTTCTTTTATTGAAATTTTTATTTGTTACTCAGAAAAAGTGAACAATATTTCATGAACTTTCTTCATTATTTTGTTTGTAAAGCAACATTTGATGTGTTTTCTCTATGTGCAGTGAACCTATCCTGAAAAGAACTGTCAAGAAAACACTGTCATAAGTTAGTCATGACAACCTTCTTACCTTTCTAATCCTTGTTTTTATCACTCCCCGGACCAATGACCAAAACCTGCAATAATGAGTAAAATATTATTAGTGCAAATCATAAATGATCTTTTTTTTTCTGTTGGTACTTCAAATTTTTGTCATATTAAGAGAGGAGCCTAAAGGACTTAGCATTTACAGCTCTATACAGGATGTGAATAGAAGCCTCAATTCATCTCAGAAAAATAACAACTAAATGTAACCCAAAGTTTATTGTACAACAGACAGAGCAATCCATCCAAATGGACATAGTTACATCTCCACTTCCAGCTTAACCAGTTAACTGTCTAGTCTACACCAAAAGATACACTATCGATGCAAAAGTTTTTTGAGTGGCTAAATTCTAAAGCAGAAACTAAAGCAAAAAAACTAATATTTCAAAACGACTAGGCAAAAAATTTTAAGGACATGGCAGAGCCACAGTTGCACCTTTTTTTCTTTTTCTTGTGTTGCGAGACAGCGGAACTTGCAGTGGTTGCTGTGGTGGAGATGTGTGATTTGATGAGGCCTGTTGTGCTGGATCTTGGATGATGTTGTGGTGTGGTTGATGGGTAGAGGAGGTCACTTGTGGTGGAACATCTAGTGGCAGGAGCTGATCAGCTGGTTCTTGAAGGAGAGGAGCCTGGTGTGGTGGTGTGGGGTGTGGCAGAATCTGATCAGCTGGTTCTTGAAGGAGAGGAGCCTGGTGTGGTGGTGTGGGGTGTGGCAGAATCTGATCAGCTGGTTCTTGCGTGAGGGGAGCCTGAATAAGTTCTATAATGATTGTCTCCTCAGCTTGAGGAACTTCAATGGTCCCCAAGGTTAAAGAAGATGACACTGATTCCTGGGGTGGGTCTGTGTTTATACTTGTCCAACCTGTGAAGACATGGAACACAAACAATTCAACATATAGCCTAAAAGGAAGTCAGATGAGGTAGTTCAAGCATTTGAAGGATGATAAAAGGATGGTACTTAGTAGCTGACTTACTGATTTTTATTAGGTTAAGAGAAAGCAGGCTATGTAATACTAAAAACTGACTTAATACTTGCCAGACCCTGTTAAACCTGCTGTGTGTGTGCTTGGAAATAGATCATACAAGAAAAAAAAAAAAAAGAAACAAAAGACAGAAAATAAAAGAACGTCATACACATGATGGTGATTGCACACATGCAATCTTACCTTCAACCATTAGACCAAAGATTGCCTCCATGTTATCAAGGCAGGTCTTTGCTGCTGTTGTCAGGTTGGCACTTGCAGGAAGCATAACCCGACTCCTGCACTTCTGGGCAGCCTTTTTCTGAGGTAATGCCAGGAGGAGCAGTGGCTTATAGCCCAGCACATGCAACTTCTCAAGCTGTAAAACATGGATTACATTTGATACATCATCAATTTTCCCATAAAGTAATTCAAATAGCAATGCACCATTATCAGTGACCTCTTAACAATTTATGGATGAATAAATATTAACAATTCCTGTAGCTACTTCAAATTTTCTTCACTGATAAACTTAGAGAGACGAACAGGTTGTGACATCCATTATATCTCATCATCAGAGGACGCTGTCTTTCAAATTCTTGTACAGAAATTTGCAGAATTTGGGATCAGAGCTCAGCTACATAGTCATCTCTGGAGTAAGAAAGATGAACTTGAGGTGAAAGGACTTTTTGTGTTTCTCATGTCAAATTGAAAATATTCAGCTCCTCAGTATTTTTCTTCAAGGCTTTTAAACAATGATGTTATAACAAAACAACTGCTACCCTTAAAAAGTGTGAAGGGGAAGCTATAGTTTAGATAGTTATTATCTAGCTAACTAGTTGTTACATGGTTGTTAGTGTTGATGCTAGCAAGTAATTCCAGTTGGGGTTGGCTGTCACATTGCTTATGTTAGATACAACAGGCTGGCATACCTAAAGATGCCTTTCCTGTACATGTTCCTTGCTCCTTTTGTGTTAAGATGTGTAGAAAATCTGCTCACAAATCTGTCCCTCTACCTGCCAAGAGAGGAAAAGTACAACTCCACCCACATGTTCCCATTTCCTGGTGGGTGGAACCAGAAGGCTATAAAGCCTACCTCCTCACCTGCAGTCTCCCTTTGTTCCCTGACTCTGATAAGGATGAACCACATGGCTGCCACAATCCTCTCCTTCATCAATGTCTGACTGTTCTATGAGAAGTGACTCTTGTTTGTTACATTACCCTGCAAAGGGGTAAGTCCAAAAGTGGATTCCTGACTGTGCTCCTCTGTCCTAACCGACACCCCATTGAGTTGCAAACACTCCTCTGAACGAGCTAACTCACATATTAAAAAGAAATAATTATTTAAGATGTATTAAGTTGTGTATTCTTCAACTTGTCAATGCAATTAAACTTTCAAATTTAGTTCTGCCTTCTTATCTTTTTTTTAAAAGACCCCTTTCCATTAAAATAACATTGTGACAAACAACCCCATAGTGTGTGACAACCATTCCCATGAAGATATTTGATTACCTCTTTGTTACACTGAGTTGGAAAATGAGAGGGGTAAACATTTCAAAACAATGCTTTAAGCTTTGATTTGATTCGCACTCATGTAAAAAGTGTGACGATTAACCCTGTTCTTTTCTCCTTCAAAAAACATACAACATATAATGTTAATTTTTTTTAAAAACTAAAACATTAATATTATCAATCCAAGGCAATTCATACCAGAATGGTGGCATCATCGACGAGGTGTGACCTGATGTTGTTTTTCTTCACTGATGACACCCAATCCACCTGCTGGTTCTTGAACTTTTCCAACTTTTTGTTGAGCCGCTTTTTTTTGGTTGGACAGTTCCACAGAATGGGCAGGTCTTTTGGCCACAGTATATTTTCACGTTGCAGCTGGGGCAAGTTTTTTTCTGGGGACCCCCAGCCATAGTATACAAACAAACAGACAAACAAACAAGATGTACAAAAAGAAGAGAAGGAGGGAAGGACCGTGAAGAAAAGAGGCGGAGAAAGAGTAAAAGAAAGCAGAAAAGGAAAGTGAGAGAGAGAGAGAGAGAGAGAGAGGCTCTTAAAAGTGCCGTTGGTTTGGTGTTGTGTGTGTGTGTGCTGTATGTGAGGTGGTTCTGTGGTGTTGCGGTGAAATGAAGCTGTCAAACAGAAAAAAAAAAAGCAAAATGTACTTATTATAAAACAGTCCAAACTTATAAAACCAATATCCTCCTCAGTATGTACAAAAAATAAGTTATATATTAGTTTAACAGAAGCAAATAGCCTGCATAAACATGTAAGTGAAATGCAAGTCAGATTTTGATGGAAAAACTTGCTGTTCAGTCTAGTTGTAATGCTTAGTTCGGCATCTACTGTTATCTGACATAACACCTTAACAACTTGAGAAATAGATGTGACAATCTTGTTTATCATGAGAGTAGGGCAGCTGTGCCGTTGCTTGGTAAAATCCTAGTGGTAATCCAGTGCCATGTTTTCAATGCAACTGGCCGTGATGGTGACAACTCTGTTCATGACATTTGCCTTGTACTTGTAATGTCTTTTAACTTCAATCACACATTTATTTTCTCAACCACTGTTTTCCCAACACTCAGGCGTTGATCCACACTGCAGCCATACACGAAACAACAACTGTCTTTGCCTAAATATATCACAGCCCGACTTGCGCGCGGGAAAACTAGGTAGCTTTTGCCGCCAGATATGTTGGCGAACAGCCTTATAATACTCAATGAAAGTATCTATCACAGTAATTCAAATCTTCAGACAGAAGATGGCTAAATGATCGTTCCGTGATGAAAGACATAAATGACATTACTTTGTGATATAGAAGAAAGGACGCGCTCAAAGCCGCGCATACTTACTGCAGTAGATGATGGGACAGAGTGTGTGACGTCACAGAAAGTTTCCATGGTAGCACGAGAGAAAGGAAGTCATCTTCGGATTTCAAATTAAAAAAAGGGAATATATATGGGTTTGCCTGTAAGTAAAAGCTGCAGCACCGGTAAAGATAAAAGTAACAAATAGCAAAGGTTATTTAAATTATAATTGTTGTTATAATGGAAGGTTAAGAAAAGCACTTGAGTATGTGTAGCATACATAACATACATGAATATTTAAAATGAAATCAATATCTGCCGCTCATCCGGTGAGATCGCTTGACCACATATTACGTCCACATATTACGGAATGCTGATGATCTGTGTTTATTTCATGCATTTTCATGAAATCGGGTTCACCAATTAAATCAAAAATAACAGTTATAAAAAGAAGCACTGGACATTTTTCAGCTTTGATTTCTTTTTATAAACACATTGCTAACATACATGAATATTTAAAATAAAATCAATATCTGCCGCTCATCCGCTGAGATCAGGTAACTAGATATTAAGTGTATATGTCACAAAAGGCTGATCCGTGTTCATTTCACACAGTTTCATGAGATCAGGCCAGTAACTGCAAAGCCAGAAAAAATACGTGTTTCTGTCACGAAAAAAGGAGCCCCATTCACTTTCCACTGGTATAATTTCTGTGGTGGGGACATGTAATTTTAAGCTTTTACGTCTCTCTGGCATGGAATTTTGTGTTTAGGATTCGTGCTCACTTCACGTATTTCATGAGATCAGGTTGCAATAAAAATATCTAGCTTCAGATAAACTTATTTCGTGCAAACACTTGACATAATAAAATTGTTCATTCAACAATTCATGTTTTTCAGTGTACCGATCTGTATCGTTCATTAAAGTTCTCCTTTGACCAACAGACAAAGACAAACTCTTCTGCTGTTACTGTTTGAGCCTGATATTTAACTCATCTACTACAATAAAGTCTATGTCTGTTCTTCTTTTTCAGGCCTCACCTCCTCCTGACTGTCACTACAAACATGCTGTGGTCAGAAACACAGATGATTACTGTTCACACTGATTCTACAACCACAGGTCAAAGGTCAAAACACTGCAGCGCCTCACACTGTCACCCTGAAACCGTGCTGTGTTTTTTGGACTGACGCACAGTCACAACTGACAGAACAAGTCACTGAGCTCAGAAATGTTTGCTCATCTCAATGATGGAACAGCTGTTACTTTAGTTCTTTAGATTATTGTTCTTCCCCTTCATGGTCCATTATTGCTGCTCATATTTAGTGTTTCATCTGTGTTTTATTACTTTTGTGTTATTTTATATCCTTAATGTGCTTGTCCTCATGTCTCCCTTATGTAAACATTAATAAAACTGGTAAAGAGGATAAAGTCACGTCAGTTATAACAAACATACAGCTGAACTCACTGACATGTTTCTTCTTCATCAGTGTTATTTGTTTTGTACATGTCTGTAATTTAGTTTCCAGGTTGATAAAAATAGTCTTGAGTTTGGGGTTTCAGCTGGTAGGTAAACTAAAGGTTTTCTGTGTGCTCAGTCTTTGGCTGATGTAAACCCTGGAGGAACAGCAGTCGTATCATCCTTTTATGAACTAAGCATGAAGGTGTGAGACTGACATCCAAGTTGAGGGTGTCGTCTTCACACAGCTCACAGCAGTGGGCTCAGTTAGAGGAGTATTTAATCTAAAGCTCTTCTCTGTTTGTGAGGAATCCTTCAAAAAGTCAAGGATGACCCAGCACTCATGTAAGACTCAGTAACCTGAGCTAAGTGTTGGAATAACAAAGAGGAACAAAACCTAAACCTGACTGTTGGTCCAGCTCCATGAACTGATGAGGGGATCAGCCCTGAACTAACCACACTGAGAACAGACTCAGATGGTGAGGCTGAACACGACAACAAGTCTTTGGAAACAAGTTACAAACTAAAAACATGATAAATAGCAGATTCCAAGATCAAAAGATTCTTTTTGACAGATTTGTCACTTTAATTAATATTAAATTCAGCCTCATCTTTGACAATGGTAAATGGACCAGTACTTATATAGCGCTTTTCTAGTCTTACTGACTACTCAAAGCGCTTTACACTGCTAGCCTCATTCATCCAATCACACCACATTCAGATGGCAGATTTAAGCTAATCAGACCATCAGCTGTAGCTACCAGTCACACGACATTCATACACCACTGAACAACAGTGGGAGCAACTTGGGGTTCAGTGTCTTGCTCAAGGACACTTCGACATGTGTCTGCAGGAGCTGGAACCAAACACACAACCTTCTGATTGTAGGGGCGACAACTCTACCAACTGAGCCACAGCCGTGATTGAAATACAACAACAACAAATGTCTTAAATGCATATTAATTTTTATGTTTCTTGACAAGTTGTGTAGTTATTTTTTAATGTTTCTTGATAAGTTTCCTTTCTTTTTCTGCATTCATAAATGGGCCCATACATCACAGCTTTCAACCAGGCGAACTCCATGAGTTGTGATGCTTCTTTTGGGTCTTATACTGTTCATTTTCCCTGAGAATGTTTGTTTTCATGACAAGAACCAAATAGTATTCAAGTAAAATGTTATATTTTCCTCTATGAAACACTACAGTATATTCCCAAAGAAACAGGTGAACATGTATTTTTTCAGTAAGTCATTTAACCCAAGAAATACTTACTATCCTTTTGTCTCCTGTAGTAAGCTGCTGGAACAAGATCATCAATAAAGTATATCTAATGTTATCTTATCTTATCTCATCGTATGCTTGCTTTAGTTGCCTCACTACCTGCTTCTGTTAAGAACACTGACAAGTGAGAATAAACAGAGAACAATCATAGAGAGTTACAGTAAATATTAAAGATTTAATTATTTTCAAACAGGAACTAAACATAACTGATTAGAAAAAGAACTGATTAGGAAAATAACTGATTAAAAACAGATTTGAATCTAAAACAAAAAATTCTATCATTTTATTTATACAAAACATCCATCGTCTCTCTCGGCTTTCGTGGCTGAGGTGATTCTGTCCCCTTTGGTCATGATTTATAGAAGCAGAGGAGGGTCCTCTAATCCTCCTTCCAAGGTCAGCCACATCTCTGCATCTATTTTGTATGTGAGGCCCCCAGACAGGAGAACTACAAATTCTCCCGGCTCCTCTTCATAGGCCCCGAGGACTCCAACAACGCCCGTGGTCTCTGTTTGCTGTAGGGTGGAAAAGGATGTTTCTTTGTTTTTGTTTTTTCTTTTAACAGAAAGCATTTGTTTGATGTAATATGTTTCAACAAAAGAAACAATTACAATTACCTTCAGTCCTGTTCAGACTGATGACTGCAGGCGGAATCTGAAGGGAGTCTGGCTCCCCTTGAGGTGCGTTATTTTGATTACACGCCCCAGAGCAACGTCTAGGAGAGCCGACTCCCTCCACAAGTTTACTATTACGTTTGCCGTCCCCTGGTAAACAAAAGATAAAACTGTACGTTTTCAAACCTACATGTTCAGTTATATTTTATGATAAAGTGTCTGTCAGTCAGAAAGTGTGTCAGTAAGTCACTCAAGCAAGGTGTCAGTCAGTCACTCAAGTATAACAATGTTTTCTTTGGTGCTGATTCCAAAGTAATAAAGCTAATAAAGCCAAAATACAAATATGAGCTCAGAAATACTTTATGTATCCGAGAAGTTAACCAGTCCATAAGACAGCATTTTTAATCAAATGTTTGTAAAGAAAAAAAAACATGTTAAAATTGTGGCAATCTTTCAGAACATGGGAACTCATTCAGGTTGTGTGTTGGTTTATGAGGCCCTATTGAAAGATGAATAAAGTCTTGCAGACTCAGTGGGTTGGCTTATCTATTTATTTTATTTTATTATTATGCTTTTTTTTTGTCTTGATTCAAATTCTTATTTTACATTAGGAAAATACACAGCAGGCGTTGGTTGGTCAGTCAGTTAGTCAAGTAGGGTGCTGGTCACTTTGGCATGTTAATCTAGAAAACTTACAGCTGAAATACACCGGTTGCGTCTGCGTTGCAGCTCCGCTCCGTCACGGCGCCGGATCAGTTTAAAATCCATTCAAGTCAATGTGTCAACTTACACTGGATCCGTTCCGTTGTGGTTCAGCTGCGTCTCTGGTCCGACAAGTCGCAGCTAATCCGCAACCATCCTATTTTTGCCGGATGACTGAGCTGTGACGCATAAATTCAGAGTAGAGAAGATCGAGTGGGACCGGAAGTAGTGCACGGAAACTACATAAAAAGAGCCTGAGACTTTCAAAATAAAACAAACCGTGTCTAAACTATATCGTATTTAGCTTGATTACAATAGCAGCTCTTCACAATGAGCAGAGATACGCGAGTAGTCAACAGGTCAGTTTACCAAGGGGAAACAGTGAAAAACATGGACGAGGAGAAGTTTATGATTGAGGTGGAAAACCACAGAATAATTGATGACCCAACACATCCTTTTTATAAAGATAATCTCAAAAAGGAAATGGCATGGAAGAGTGTTTCAAGTGTTTTGGGAGTGAATGGTGAGTATTGCACCTTACAGTATTGTAGTACTACTGTTAGCTTCATCTATTTATGTTGCCTTTGTAAATATGTTAACTTTTTTATTTAGTTGTACTCCAAGTTATGCAGTAATCCATAAAATATCACTGCAAAATCGAAGAAATGTTGCATTTCAGGGCTGTGACAATTTTTATAAACTTTTATTTGATAAAAGGTGAATCGTTTTATCTTTAAACTTTGCAGCAAGCAATATCTTATTTAAAATAGTGGTTTACATTCTTGTTTTACTATCAAATAACTTTAAAAACAATAAAAAATGTAAATTTTGCTTTGCTTAGCTTTAAGTTTTCCAGAAGATAGTGTTAAATTCTACTGTGGGTGGATATCTTGTTCTCACTTTAGCTTGCATTGTGCCATGACCTTACAGTGGGGGGTCGTTTTCACACTTGTAAATAAGAGTGGGCTGACAAAGATTTGTCAAACAGAAAACTTTTCAAACTTTTATTGTCTGACATTTTTAGTCTTTTACAGTTTTTGCAGAAAATTAACAACCTCCAAAAAAAATTCCTTGCTCCTCAGCCTCCTCCAGCAGCCTTACATTATCACTTGGGCTAAGGAGAAAATTATGCAGGATGCAAGCAGCAATTACAAGAGTGTCCACTTTTTTGGGGTGCAGTTTAATTTTGCGATGAAAAATCCTCCATCGAGATGCCAGAATGCCAAAGGCACTCTGAACCACCATCCTTGCCCTAGAGAGTCTGTAGTTGAAAATCCTTTTTTTGTGGCTGAGATTCTGTCCAGGGTAGGGTCTCATTAGGTAGGGCTTCAAAGGAAATGCTGCGTCACCCACCATGACAAAAGGCACATCCCCTAGGTGAGCTGCCCCAGGAAGAGAGGTACGTTGTGGCACATGTAATGAATTGTCCTCCATTCCTTTTCCCCAGTCAGAGCCTGCATACACACCGCCATCACTTGCCCTCCCAAAGTCTCCCACCTGGATGCACCTAAAGCGGTAGTCTGCATCCACAAGTGCCAATAGCACAATGGAAAATGTCTTCTTGTAGTTAAAGTATTGGCTAACAGACAGCGGTGGTGCTTGGATAACAACATGTTTTCCATCAAGTGCTCCAAGGCAATTTGGGAAGTTCCATTTTCCCCAAAACTGTAGAGCCACTTCCTTCCAGGTATCTGGGGTTGGCCTCGGCAGAAACTCCACCATCATTACCTTTTCAATAGCAGAACACACCATATGGATGGACTTGACAACAGTTGTGTGGCCTAGACGATAGTTGAAAGCGAGGCTAATCAGGGAGGCCCCAGAAGCCAAGTACCTGTTAAGGAATATAAGAAAGAAAAACAGTGTGAGATGAATTTATTAACCCCTTTTTTTTCAGTTGATCTTTGCAAAGCTAAATGGAGGACATTGAGGGATGCATTTGTGAAAAACAAAAAGGTTTCTGCGAGTGGATCAGCAGGAGGCACTCAAAAGGAGTGGAAGTATAATGAAATTATGAACTTTCCTCTGCCCTGTGTTCAACCAAGAAGGTCTGTATGAAATTCTGGAACCCAAAATTTGAGTAACAATATCAATTCATAATTATTGATTGCAAATACTAATTATTAAATGCAATTTGTTTAATATATCACATGCAAATACTTATCATGACATGGTTATAAATAAGTATTTTGTAGGACTAAATTTCAACTTTTTAATTTTTTTCCTATAGCTCAAAAAAAATCTGGCATATGCAGAGAGGTCTTCGACACCACTGTCGATGTGTGACTCTGACGACCAGCCATGTAGCAGTGGGTCTGTAATTCAAGAGGGATGGAGACAGGAAGGGATGTCTCCAGCACCACAAAGTTTGGAGCACACGGCGCATGAGGAGAGGCCCAGTGGATCCCATGGCCCAAGGGAGCGGGTCTCAACAAGGCCTAGTCACCAAACAAGGAGGGGCAGCAGGCAACAGACATCAGACCTAGATGACAAACTTTTATCTATTCTTCAAGAACCACCTGCAAAACCATAGACTGGTTTGGATGAATGTTATCATTTTGCTTTAAGCCTCGTTCCTCTTCTTCATAGACTCGAGCACAATGAACGGCAGCAGGCAAAAGTTGAAATTCTGAATTTGATTCAGAAATGGGACAGCAACACAACCCAGCCTGCCCCCCCAACTGTACAATCTTCACAATTCCACAGGCTCCCACCCCATCCCACCCCCTCAACTTCACAGTCTCCACATCTCCTCAGCTTCACCACCCAACCAGGCCCAAATCTCCCCACCCCTACTTTGCATCACCCAGGACAAGGTTTTCAACTTGTTTCCCATCCCCCACAAACCCCAACAGTACACCCTACTGGCCCATTCACACAGATGCTGGCTTCTAGTAGTGATCCACAATGGGAAGAAACCAGGCCACCATACACAAACCTTTGAATAATTCTGTTTGTAAATGGTTCTTTTATTTTTACATTGTGTTTTTATATTTAAAAATAATTTTGTGTGCTGTTGTTTTAAGTTTGTTTATTTATGTAAATAAAACTTTTACTTGAAATTTGTCAGTTATTTATTTTGAATCAAAGCTCACCTCAGTGCAACAGCCAGTCTCTGTTTGGGTTCGATGGCAGCTCTGTAGTTGGTTGATTGTCTATTAAGTTCCGGGCCAATGAAGGACAGAAGCATATCCATTTGCTCTGCACTCATTCTAAAGTACTGGTGATGTCGTTGACTGTCCAGCCGCAGTTCAGCAACAAGATGATAAAAATCACCATGTTGAGACAAGAATGAACCCAATACAGTCTCCTTCTCCTTCCATCCCTCCTCCGCAGTCTTGCAAGTAGCAGAAGAAAGGCAACTGTTCTCCTTCTATGAAAAGGAACTGAAACATACAGAGGTTCTGAGAATTACTTCGTTACTACTGTGTCAAAATATACATAAGAAAACTGCATTTAATAACTGAATTTTTTTTTTAAGTTGCACTTTTACTGTTAAAACATAAGACTTGCTGTACTTTTACATATTTCTTGTATAACAGAACGCCCGCCGCACCACGTAAAACAACAACAACAACAACAACAATAAGATGAAGGGAAGGATACATATATATAAGGAGATAAATCTAGGAAACTAATTTATAAAAGATTCCTTTAGTAGGCTACTCACCCATTGTAGAAGCACAAAAAGTCACGAAAAAGGCACAGATCCCAGTGAACCACTCTCTTTAAATTCCCTCTGAAGAAACAATATACTCCTTTGTTTTTGTTTTTATATTACATACATTCTCACGGGATCGTGAATTACCGCGAGATTGCGAGTTACCACGAGAAGTCCTCGGTCTCGTGACTCCACCTCTGCGGCTTGCCAAACTCGCGACGCAGTCGGTGTAAGTTGACAAACGCAGTCAACATGCAGCGCAGCGGAGCTGCAATGCAGACGCAGCTGCAATGCAGACGCAGCTGGTGTATTTCAGCCGTTACTTGTTCCAGTGTGATTACCCTTACTGGAACGGCCACCTGGTTCACTACAACTTTTCTTATTGCTGACAGCTGAAATATGGAAACTGGATGGTTTTAGGATACATTTAACAAGAGTGAAAATAATATCTTTCTAAAGGAATTTACCAATCTCTGACACATTGCCGACAACTGTTATGAAGCCCTGCTTGAATTTCACGTCACAAACAGGACTTTCTATTTTTCAAAGTGTCGTAATTTATATACAGCTGTTAAAACATTTTTTTTTTGCCTATATGTGAGGGTATTACTATTATTATTAATACTATTATTATTATTGTTGTTATTATTATTATTATTATTATTATTATTATTATCAACTTCTGACCGTTACAGGAGCAACCAGTGTTTTGGAATAAAGAGTGACTGTGCTAACTGGATACTTAGCCAATCGTATAACAGCTGAGAGTCACCAGTTAACAGGGTCACACTTTACACTGAAACACCAGCCCTGTCTGCAGCTGTTATTAAATGTATCTTCTTTATCCAACCTCAGTTAACCAGGTTTGTGCACGAATAATCAATATTAACTGCTGATATTCTAAATCCAGTTTTTACTTTGTATAAAGTTTTCATGACCAAATGTGGACTCATTATGATTTAAGCAGAAGTAAAATTTGCAAAAATAGAAATGACTCAAATTATAATTATATTTATACTCTGTATATGGAAAGCCATTCTTTAATACATGTATACTCATCCAGTTACACAAAACACACAAAATTAGGAACTTGAAGCTTGATTTAAAGCTGATCAGTCAATCATTATTTGCATGTCGTCAGTGTTTTTACAGTGTTTGTGCTATGAATGTGAAGAGTTTTGTGTCTGTATTTTTTTTTCCAACCTAGCACAGGGCTGAGAGCAGATAGTGACACAAAAGGCCAGCTTTGCCCCAGATGAGTGAGGTTAGTAAGTGTTTATTACTACTGTAAACATTTTGGGTTTTGCACTTATTGACACGTTATTAGTGTTCTTGATTTATTGTTTGTCTGTAAAACAGAAGGTGACATTCAGTGTTTTAAAAGACATGCCATCCATATCACAGACTACTTATTGTACTTTTTCATAAGGCCTTGAAAAGTAGCAAGATGGCAGTTATGACAAATTTTCTTACAAAACAAAAAAACAAAAACCTGAGGCCTGTACTATGAAGGTGGATTTTCTCTTAGTGTGAAGATGGTTCACTTCTTACCAGGATGAATCACCATGGTAATGTATATTTAATGAACTACCCTTCTACAAAACACTCAATGAGCAGCCTGAGATTTCTTAAGAAAAATAACAGCAATGTCAACAGAACTGAGCAATTACATAAGTGCTTTAAAAGAGATAACAGATTTTGTACACAGGCACAAAAAAAACCCCACAGGTGTTACAAACTGAAAAATATTGTGTTTCACTTAAAGATTATATCAACGTATCAAGATCTACAATACAGTATTCCTAATCAGGCTAATGCTGGCAGAAGTTTGGCACTTCTCAGGATACACAAATTTTGCAGCCATTAGCATGCATGTGTGAGAGGTCTATCAGAGTTAATGAAGTTTATTTTTTGTACAAACCTAAGGCAACCTATAGATGTATATTTTTTGTAATAATTTGTTTCAGAATTTTTTATAGCTTTAACTTTGTCAGTTTGAGTTCAGATTTTTTTTTTTTTTTTGCTTGAGTTAATTTGTTCTCCTAGACTCCAGTATTGAAGCATCTTATGTTCATGTAGCTTTCATGCACTGAATTGTTTACACCGTTAGATGGCGCATGTGAGTCAGAGGGAAAACAACTCTCAGGAATTTTGTGAGAAGAATAGTTGTGTAAAGAGAAGAAGCACACCTCTGGGTTATATGGTGCTTTTCAATGTTAGTTATACATTCACACTCTTAATCACCCAGGGGTTTGTGTAAATTATGCAGAGCACTTACCCTTCATGCGGTGAAGGAATACATTTCTTGCTTGTGGACAATTTAGATATATCTATAATGCTGATTTGATAAGGCTTACAAATAGTGCCATTAGGCCATAACATCTTTTGCTCGAAGCAGCATTATGCTTTATTTTGACCAGGAGGCCACGGCCTGTGTAAACAATATAAACACTACTGAACCAGCAGAAACTATGTGCATAAAGCATTGTGAAATCACTAGTTGTGACTTTTTGTTTCTGTTTTATCTACCTGTTTTTATCAGAGACTGAAGGATGTTGACTTCCGCTGGGTGGTATTGACTTCAAGTTGCCTTGCAACGACATGGCTGACCTCCCCCACCAAGCTAGCTCAAAACAACTCACATGAAATCATTAATGCTAGACAGGACTCAGTGTAACCTTTTTTAAACATCCTTACTATGAATCCACCTCTGATTTTTGTTCATTTTGTCACTTTCTTACTGTTAAAAGCCAGTTATTAGAGCGACTATGACAGCTAGGTTAAGGTCATCAGCTTTGTGGTCTCCGTGGCGACGTAAACAGAACATTTAACCAGAAGAGCAAAACCGACAACTGCTATGAACCATGGAAAGTCCGGAATAAGGTGGATAGGACCTTTGGAGCTCATCAAACTTGATCCACTCATTCTTTTCAAAATTACTGACACATATCCCCACCCACTGCCAAAGTTATTCCACAGTTATTCTGTGGAACATATAGGCCTCTCTGCATCGACCAGCATGTGAACATTAGAATATTTTCAAACTTTCTGATCAAACACCTAACACATTTCTGAAAGGCCTGATGTAATGCTTACACTTTACATCATTAACAACCACCACAGCACTATGGTTATATTGTATCTATAGTTATTTTTATAATCTATTGGGTTTACTCCCTTTTAGCTGTTCCCTCTTTATAGTTACCATTTGTCTTTCATGACGACCTACATTATCCATGTGAAGCTATACATATTAGTATATGGTAATATTTTGAAATAAAAATATGTTCATCATGAGTGGTGAGATTTATCTCTAATGTTTAAAGCCAAAGTATATATGTTATGACTGTGATCATTTGTGTTTTGATTGTTTGATTTCTGTACGGACAGCTCTCTCTCTCCTCCCCTCCTCTGCAGTGGCAATCAGTGCCTGTGTGTGTGTGAGATGAGCTGCAGGTGTGTGAGATGAGTTGTAGGTGTGTGTGTGGGCTGCCATTGCTCATGTGACAGGGTTGCTGCAGGCTGATTGGCTGGCTGAGAGGATTTAACCACCACCTGATGCCATCCTTGCTCTTGGGCGAGACCAGACTGACAGAGAGAACGGATCCGAAAGTTTGGCGGTAGATGGCGGCGGCGTCAGCCGGGCGTGGACGGGGTAAAAAGTTTGTGGGAAATCCCAGTCCTGTCAAAAATAATTCACTGGCGGCTGCGGTTGAGCACAACTGTTCCGTGAATGGATCGGAAGTAGGCAGTTGGACAGATATGGATGAGGAGGAAGGGGGAGAGATTGAGTTTGAAAGAGGAGCGAGTGGTTGGAGTAAGTAAGTAAGTAAGTAAACTTTATTTAATATAGCACCTTTCATAGCACAGAGTCACAAGGTGCTTTACATGAAATATTAAAATGACATCATAAAGCAAGAAACAATGAAACAGAGTAAAAGACAATACAAGTAAAAAAACAATAGCATTATTAAAACATTAGTCAGTAAGAAGAGAGTTAAAAGCCTGTTTAAACAAATGAGTTTTTAGGAGCTTTTTGAAAGTGGAGGTGGAGACAGCAGAACGAATATTACCGGGCAGATTATTCCAAAGTTTTGCTGCCACCACTTCAAAAGCTCGATCACCTTTAGTCTTTAGGCGGGCTCGGGGAACAACCAGCAAGCCCTGTTCAGAAGACCTAAGTGGCCTGCTGGTAAGGTAGGGGTGGAGCAGGTCAGAAATGTAATCAGGAGCCTGCCCATGCAAAGCTTTGAATACATAAACAAGAACCTTAAAGTTAATTCTGAATTTTACTGGGAGCCAGTGCAAGGAACATAAGATCGGGGTGATGTGAGCAACCCGACTGGATTTAGTCAGTATCCTTGCTGCAGTGTTCTGAACTAACTGAAGACGATGGAGGGATGACTTACTGAGGCAGGTGAAAAGTGAATTACAATAGTCCAGGCGGGATGAAACAAAAGCATGAATGATCATTTCCAGTTCTGAGTGTGACACGATGGACCTGAGTTTGGCGATATTGCGTAGATGGAAGAAGCAAGATCGTGACAACTGTTTAATGTGGTGATCAAAGGACATGGACTGGTCGAATATTACTCCCAGATTTCTTAGTTTGGACTGGACAGCGGAGGAGAGGGAACCAATGCACTGAATAACCTTAGAAACTGCAGTGTCAGAGCCAATGATGAGGACCTCTGTTTTGTTGGCGTTAAGCTGCAGGAAGTTATGAGCCATCCAGTCATTAATGGCTGTCAAGCAATTCAACAGTACAACCACTTTGTCTGTGTCAACAGGCTTAAAGGACATATACAACTGTATATCATCAGCATAGCAATGATACAAAACCCCCTTAAATTTGCTGATAATATGACCCAAGGGCAACAAATACAAGGCAAATAAAATAGGACCTAAAACAGAACCTTGGGGGACATCACATGAAAGAGCAGCAGGTTCAGATGAGTATGGACCCAGTGATACAGAAAAAGATCTGTCAGAGAGGTAAGAGGAAAGCCAGTCCAGGGCAACTCCAGAGATACCCGCCCACAGCTTCAGTCTGTCGATAAGGATACAGTGATCAACTGTATCAAAAGCTGAACTCAGGTCTAGTAACACCAAAACAGAGCAGTCACCTTTGTCAGAGGACATCATGATATCATTAGATACCTTCAGAAGGGCCGTTTCAGTTGAGTGCTTTTGTCGGAAACCAGATTGAAATTTGTCAGAAATGTTATGCGAGGCCAGGACGGCAGTGAGCTGTTAGGCAACAACTTTCTCTAAAATTTTAGAAATGAAAGGCAATTTAGAGATGGGCCTGTAGTGGTTGGGTAGAGAGGGATCAAGGTTTGATTTCTTTAATAGAGGCTGAACAACAGCTCGTTTAAAGTCAGCTGGGACACAACCAGAGCTCAACGAGCAATTAATAATATCAACCAGACATGGGCCGACAGAGTTAAGTACTTTTTTAAGCAAGGAGGTAGGAACCACGTCTAACGGGCTTGAGGAGGTGTTCATGCTATCTACCACATCAGAGAGGTCCTGTAAGGATATCTGGGTGAAGGAGCTCATTGTTGTTGGGCAAGGTAGATGATCAGAAAGAGGAGAAGAAGATGGGGGGATGATGCTGGCCCTGGCGTCTCTGACCTTATCCACAAAGTAAATGAGAAAGTTTTTACAATCCTTGTTAGAATAAATTGGAATATCCGGGGGTGCAGGATTAACAAGGTTGTTTATGGTGTCAAATAAGAATTTTGGGTTGCGTCTGTTGGAGGATATTAAGTTGGCAAAATATGAAGTTCTTGCATTCTTAACCATGGTATTAAATTCCAGGATGAGGTCCTTGTAATGAAGGCGATGAACATGGAGCTTGGTAGATTTCCACAAACGCTCAACCCTCCGGCATTTACGCCGGAAACAGCGAATAGATTCATTAATCCAAGGGGATGATTTTACCGCTGGGACACACCTCATTTTCTTTGGAGCCACCTTCTCCATGACAGAAGAGCACTGAGTATTAAAAGATTTGACTAAAGAGTCAACTTTGGTGAGACCAGACAACACTGCATTTGAGTTAAAATTTTCTGAGAACTTCTCAGCTGAGAGGCAGTTAAAAAAGCGAGAACAAACTTGGCGCTTTCCAGGCAGCGAGTCTACTTTGGAAGACAGATTAAATGTGACACAGTCGTGGTCAGTAAAGTGTAGTTCTTCGGAGCAAATAGAGTCAATGTTTAAACCAAGGGTAAAAACAAGGTCTAAGGTATGCCCCTTAATGTGGGTAGGAACAGTCACGTGTTGAGTAAAATTAAATGATTCAGTCAGACTAATAAAGTCTGCTGCAAGACTGCAGGAACTGTCGTCGACATGGATATTAAAATCACCAACCATAAGGACTCTGTCCAACATAATAACAGAGGATAAGAACTCACTAAAATCAGACATAAAAGAACCATGAAAACCAGGAGGTCTGTAAATTAAAACACAATAAAATGGACTTGAACAACCTACTTTGGTTATTTGCAGCTCAAAAGAGGAGAAAGTCCAAGAGTCAATTTTCCGATTTTGGAAGGAGTCCTTAAAAACGACCGCAAGACCTCCACCCTGTCCCGAAGTCCTGGGAGTACTGATAAAAGAGCAATCCTGTGGGCACAGTTCTATCAGGGGGCTGGTCTCTAAACTCTTCAGCCAGGTTTCAGTCAGGAATAAGAAATCCAAGCATTTGGATGTAAATATGTCATTTAAGATAAAAGATTTATTTGAGATGGAGCAGGCATTTATCAGTGCCATCTTGAGGGGCACCATCACCCTACCAGATGCTGCTGCGGCCCTAGTCAATGAGCGAAGTTGACAGGAGTCAGAGCCGCTGCGCAGAGCGCAGCGTCTCATTGGGGGCCTAACAGTGACCAATGTTTTAATACGGGGACAAAGCAGTGAACGAGATGTTTGCAGAGGACAGTAGGGGGAGCAAGCACTGGAAACATTTACCTGGCGTGAAATCAGCGAAGAAGAGGGGGGAGGGTCTGGGGAGTGGGTGTGATGTGTAAACAGTCATGCACATGGGGATGTCCGTACAGCATGCTGTATGTTAGCAGATAGCATTTTAGATCCCAGTTTGTTTGGGTGAATGCCATCCACTCTGAAGAGAGACATCCGTTCCCAAAACAGGTTGAAATTGTCGATAAAACATACATTATGAGATATACAAGCAGACCGAAGCCATTCATGGAGGCTAAGGAGTCGGCTGAAACGAAAAGGGCGGCCCACGGCGGCAATCGGACCCGAAATGAAAACAGATTTACCGCATTGCTTCAGAAAATTAAACAGACGATTGAAGTCCAATTTGGTGCACTCAGATTGTCGGAGAGATGTGTCGTTCGCCCCAACGTGGACTATAACCCTGTTAATTGAGGATGGGAGGGACGGTAACAACTCGTGAAGCTTTTGAAGAATTTGACATACCGTTGCACCAGGAAAGCAGTGTGTGACCGCATTAAAATAACGCACATTCCTGATTATGGAGTCTCCAATGATTAGCGTTAAAGGGGAGAAAAGCGGCCGTGGGACTACGGGTTGGGTTCTAACAGCGGAAGATCGAACAGACACGGAGTCTGGGTGAGTAGACTCAGGTCTGTTCAGAGGAGACTGAGCAGATTCGGCATCCATGTTGAGAGCCACATTCACCAACCGAGGTTGGATAGCCGGAGTCGGAGACTGCCTTAGCGTGGAGGCTGCATCCTTCGGAGTGGAAAGGCGCCCTGCATGAGAGCCGATTCGTGGGCAAGGGGTAAACTGAGCACTGCCGATCCGTGAATAGGGGGGGAGTCTTTGGGGGCGACGGCCGACAGGTGAGGCGAGCGGCTTAGTCAATGCCTTGGGGGGTGAAGGCAGAGGCAAAATACCACCATGCTCCAGAGATGAAGATGGGGCGATGAGGCTACCGGCTAGAGGTGGAAAATCCTGCTCATCCAGAATGGAATATTTATTGGACAGATGCAGAGCCTGAGATGATTGGAAATGAAGAGGAAGAGTCCTACCAGGTATGCCCTTGGCAACAAGCCAAGGATCCGACTGACAAGGAGTGGAGCTAGCCGGGACTTTGGGCTTTGCTCCAAGTTTAATCCATTTGTCTGCACCCGAGGCAGCCGCTGCGGGTGCAGACGCGGCACCCGTCCAGGGGATAGTAGAGTCCAGGTCGCCTGGGGAAGTGGTGGCGGCGGCAGGGGCAGTGGTGATCGTCATGGATTCCAAGATACGCTCTTCATCCCTGATCTGATACAGGACGGATATCCTTCCTTCCAACTCGGAGATTTTCCGGGACAAAACGGAGCAGCTTTCGCATCCAGATGGAGAGGTGAGTGGAGGCATGATTAGGCCAGGGTGGTGTGTGCCTACTTCGGTTGAGCAGGGAAGCTAGCGCCGGGTTGGTAAGATCACAACTTTCTTCAGACTTCTAATAAGCCGATTGTCACAAAGCCGCGCGCAGTTGAAGAAGGAATCGAGTGTGATCGTAATACATAAAAAACAGCTTAGAAACACTTCACAAATACGTTAAAAACTTAATTTAAACAGGGAGAACCGGCAGGCTTGCGGAAAACCAACCGAGCCGCCAGCACATGCGCAAACTTCTGAGTAGAGTAATGGACTTTTTGTGGACCAGGAATATGTAGTGGTGGAGGTATGGGAAAGAGGGGAGGCAGGGGTTATAATTAACTACTATAATCCATGTAAGAGGTTGGTTTTGGATAGCCTATTAAGGATAAAAGGACAAGACAGAAACAAGGTAATTTGGTGTGCAGATTTAAATGCTCACAACACGGTGTGGGGAGGATTACAGACAGATGCGAATGGACAGGTCATTGAAGATTTGATGGATGAAAAGGATTTGGTGTGTGTGAATGATGGCAGAGGAACAAGGATAAACATAACAACAGGTACTGAGTCAGCATTAGATATAACTTTAGTGTCTAACACATTGGCTGGAATCAGTAGCTGGGAAGTTTTGACAGCTTCAACAATAGGAAGTGATCATTACCCAGTATTATGCAGGGTGGGGGAGAGAGTGGAAGTGAGTGCAAGTGGGGGAATTGTAAAATGGATATTTCAAAAAGCAGAGTGGGATGAGTTTCAGAGATTGAGTGAGGAATCAATGAACAGGATAGAAATGCTTGGAGACATTGATGAAATAAATAAACAGGTAACCTCAGCAATTGTAAGGGCAGCAGATGGCGCTATCCCCAAGAGTAAAGGCAAGAGGAACAGGAAGATGGTACCATGGTGGACAGAAGAATGTCATCAGGCTGTAAGAAATAGGAACAGAGCATTCAGACAAGTTAAAAGAACCCATAACATGCAGGATTTGATTCAGTACAAAAAGGCACAGGCAGTGGTAAGAAGAACAATACGTCAAGCTAAGAGGGCAAGATGGAGGAATTTCTGTGATGAGATAGGAAGAACTACACCAGTGGGAGAAGTATGGGGAATGATAAAGAAGATGGGAGGAGACAGAAGGGTATGGGACTATCCGGTCATAATATCTGAGGAGGAGACAGCGGTTTCAGACAGGGAAAAGGCAGAGATCATGGCTAAGGCTTTTGTAAAGGTGCATAGCTCAGAAAATTTGTCAGAGGAAGGGAAACAGAGAAGAAAAAGAACAATGACTCAGTATTCAGGAGTTTTAAACAGGAGGGAAAATACAGCTGGCATGATTGATGAGCCTTTTACTTTTGCAGAAATGATGAGGGCTATAAAGAGATCACGACCAACTTCTCCAGGGAAAGATCAGGTGTGTTACAGCATGTTAAAGCATCTGGGGAAAGGAGCATTAGTGAAGGTGCTGCAGCTTTATAACAGAGTGTGGGAGGAGGGAAGGTTACCAGGAGCCTGGAAAGAAGCAGTAGTGGTTCCAATAAGAAAATCTGGCAAGGATCCATCCAAACCCACTAGTTACAGGCCAATAGCATTGACGTCAAATATGTGCAAGGTAATGGAAAGGATGATAACGGAAAGGTTGTCATATATACTTGAAAAGAGGGGACTTTTGGCAGGTTATCAGAGTGGTTTCAGGAAAGGCAGGAATACCATGGATTCAGTGGTAAGGTTAGAGTCTGAAATACGGAAGGCTCAGGCTAATAAAGAATCTGTTATTGCAGTATTTTTTGACATTGAGAAAGCCTATGACATGATGTGGAAGGAGGGTTTGTTGATAAAAATACACAAGATGGGTGTTGGTGGGAGAGTTTTCAATTGGATAAAGGATTTTCTATTTGGAAGGAAAATCCAAGTACGCATTGGGTCAGAAATGTCAAGTCAGTATTCAGTTGGAAATGGAACGCCTCAAGGGAGTGCGATAAGCCCGCTACTCTTTATCATTATGATCAATGATGTATTTTCAAAAGTGCCAGAAGATATAGGTAGATCACTCTTTGCAGATGATGGGGCCTTGTGGAAAACAGGAAAGAACATGGAGTACGCTATAAGGAAAGTCCAAGGTGCAATTGATGAAGTGGTGGAGTGGGGGTATGATTGGGGATGCAGGTTTTCACTGGAAAAAACACAAACAGTATTTTTCACCAGGAAAAGAATTCAGGAAGGGATGAAGTTGAAGATGTATGGGGAAATTTTAGAAAGGGTTGGAACATTTAAATTTCTGGGAGTTCTTTTTGATTCACGGCTAACATGGGGGGATCATATCAGGAGAATTGAAGAAAAGTGTAAAAAGGTAATAAATGTTATGAGATGTTTGACTGGAAGGGAATGGGGTGCAAGCTGTTCAGCACTGAAGAGGCTATATGTAGTATTGATAAGGTCTGTGGTTGATTATGGCAGTGTGGCTTATGGGTCGGCAGCTAAGTCTCTCTTAAACAAGCTGGATGTGATTCAGGCACAGGCTTTGAGAGTGTGTAGTGGGGCAATTAAGACATCTCCAGTTCCTGCCCTACAGGTAGAATTGGGTGAAATGCCTCTTGAAATCAGGAGAAGGCAATTGATGATGAACTACTGGGCTAATTTGCAGGGGCACAATGATTCTCATCCCACGAAGGAAGTCTTGCAGGAGTGCTGGGAGGATGGGAAGAGCCAGAGGCAAAACTTTGCTAGAGAAGAAAATAGCTTTGCAAAAGAGTTTGGAGTTTTTAATTTGAATGTAAGTCCAACAGTAGTTTATCCAGAGATGGCTCCATGGATGCTTGTGTGGCCTGAGGTGGACTGGTGTTTATTAGAGGCAAAGAGGAAGGGAAGAGGTATGGTTGATATGGTGAGTGTGTTTAGATGTCATGTAATGACAGTGTATAGTGATTTTACACATATATACACAGATGGTGCTAAACAGCCTGAGACAGGAGTGACAGGATTAGGGGTGGCAGTACCAGCAAAAGGAATTGGGATTAATAGAAGGACATCTAATAAATTAGGAGTGTACACAGTGGAAATGATGGCAGTGCTGGTTGTGTTAAGGTGGGTGGAGAAAGCTGGTCTGGATAGAGCATTGATATGTTCAGATTCATCTTCAGTGCTAGCAAGCGTAAGGTCATTCCATTCAAACAGCCGCCAAGACATACTATATTCAGTCCTTCAGTCAGTCACAAGAATAGTTCATCAGGGAGGTCAAGTAAAGTTTCTGTGGGTTCCAGCACACGTAGGGGTGACGGGGAATGAGAGAGCGGATGAGTTGGCTAAGAGAGCTTTAATGAAAGGAAATGTAGATATGCAGCTCAGTATCAGCAAAGCAGAAGTGAAAAGTGTAGTATGGGAAAAGACTAATGTAATGTGGCAAGAAAGATGGGATGGAGAGGAGAAAGGGAGGCACCTTTATAAAATTCAAAAGAGCGTTAGAGGTGGAAGGATGAGTAGTGGACACAGGAGAGAGGAGATTGTGTTGACAAGGTTAAGGTTGGGGCATAGTGCACTAAATAAAACATTGAAACTGATAGGGAAGCACCAGACAGGCCTGTGTGAGGGATGTCAGGAGGAGGAGGAGTCAGTGGAGCATGTAGTTATGAGGTGTATGAGATATGAGGTGCAGAAAGAGGAGATGATGAATAAGATGAAGGACTTAGGAGTACAGGAATTTACATTAAAAGGATTGCTAAGTATGGGAGAGAGGGCACAGGTTAGGGCACTGATAGAATTCTTAAGGGGGACTGGGGTTTATGATAGAATATGATGGATAAGCAGGAATAAAATAATAGGTGGTTGGGGATGGCATGGGTGTGGAGAGTTTATAGTAAGTTTTTTTTTTTTTTTTTTTGTATAGATAGATATGTGTATATGTGTATATGATTGATTTAGATCTAGTCAGGTTAAGGAATAAGACTGTAAGTCTACTGTTTGGTCCACACTCCGGAACAGAAGGTGGCGGTAATGCACCAATAAGCTGGATGCCAACCACCGTTAAACCAGAAGAAGAAGAAGAAGATCCTTGCTCTTGCCATTCCCAACTTGCCAGCACTCTGTGTAATGTATTTGACCTCGGTTCAGTGTTTGTGATAACTTGTGGCAGCCTAGCATTTGGTAGATTTTCTGACTAACAATAAGTAAATTAGCCATCGCCTTTTTGTAAATAATTGTAAATAATTGTAACCATTTGTGCATTTGGATTTAGTGGCAGTAAAGTAGGAGGGAGAAGCCATTTTGTTTTTCTGTCCCGTTTTCTCCTGTTTTTTGGTTAGGAGTTAGGTTATCCTTTGTCTTTTGTTTTACAATTATTTTTTTTACAGGGAAGTTAGGGACCTTGCTTTAGTTGTTATGTTTGTTGTTTTGGCATTGCTCACCTCCGAAGACAAACTGCCCCTCTATGATCTTTGAACTCGAAGTTGGCTGGTTTTCTTGGGAGTGGGAAGAGCGGGGACACTCAATTGTGTGCGGCCCTGGTTCCCTTAGGCCAGGGCCATAACATATAAGCAAACTTATGATGACACCTTTGATTAATGCTCAGTTTGATTCACAGCAGATTCTTTAGTATGACCTCAGCAATCCGTCTCTACTTTTAGACCCTGCATCGATCAGGAAGGATCTTCCCTCCTTATAGGGAGATGTCCAGCGCTAACCTAAAGGAGACTTTTCTTTCGACAGACGACCAATCTGGAAACGGGAGCAAGGAGAAAATAACCTTCCTCTGGGTTATAAAAATGCTCTTTGTTGTTCATGTTTTCAGTTGCTTGGGTATTCTGCAGAGCTCACAACTCATTTACTTTGTTCAGATATGCTTGCTTTGAATAAAGTATCCCGGATTCAACTGAATGGTCTCTTCTGATGATTAGACTCCTCGTGTGTTTTACTTTTCTTGAGTGACACAGTTTTAACAGAACAGTTCAGTAGTTCAGTAAGTTTAGCCTTCAAGGCCTCACCTGGCCTGCCGTAAAGACACGAGAAACTCCACGAAAAGGCTAAGATTCAACACTTCTTCTTTACTTCCTTGCTTCTTTTTAACTTCTTCACGACTTTTTCTTCATCACCCCTTCTCCCTCACTCCTTTCTTCACTTCTTTTTCCGAAACTTCTCCTTCACTCTTTCTTCCTCACTGCTTCTTCACTCTTTTTTTACCGGCTATTTCTTTCTCACTTCTTTTATACTTCATCTTCCTCTTCACTTTTTTACTTACTCCTTCTTTTTCAAGCCTTCTACCTCACTTCCTGTTCTTCTCCTTTCAGCAATTTTTATTTCACATTTTTTCACATGTTCAGCTTTGTTTCACTATTTCAAGTCTTCAGCTTCAGCATTTCAATGCATTTGTTCTTCCATTTATTTATTTTTTTTACAGGGGCGCGGGCTTTGCATGAGCCAGTACTGTTCTTCCATTTGTTTCTTTTTTTTTTTTTTTTCTTCAACTACTTCATCTTCCGGACAAAATTTTGGTTTCTCCTCCTAGGGCTTTGAGAAAACCATAACAAATTATATATCAAAACTTGTGGCTCAGTCCAGAATGGTGTGCTATGACTTTTCTAAGAATTTCAGCAATTTTTGGCTGAAAAACCCCAGAAAAACCGACAAAAAAGTCCCATAGACAATGAATAGGGAGGCTCCCTGAGAACACAAAAAACACACTTTTTCCCACTGCTCCTGCCTCGCCATACTTTCAGCTAGAGACGTCATTCTTGCTTCAAAACGTAGACACATCTGTCCACAGCTTAAGTTTCTAGGGGCATTCTGCTATCTTCAACAGTTTTTGAGAAAACAAAGGTAAAGCAACACAAAGTTTTGAGTTTTTTCACTAAAAACTCAGCTCTCAGAGTGCGTGACATCATCTGTCAGAGTGGAGCAGCAGCTCATGTCACACAAGAAATTTCTAAGAATGCACCGAATATATTCGGTAACCGAATATTGCAAAAAAAAAAACACATTCAGCCTTCGGTGAAGTGAGTTAAAAGCAAGGCTGAATAGTAGCGTGTGACACAATGACGCAATCAAACAGCAAAGGCTACTGGAATATTTAAAAAATGTTAAAGTCTGCAGACAATGACCCACTGCTTCATGTTCAAACAAGCGCCGCTCCTCCGTTGGTCTGTCTGCGGACACTACTCCAACATAAAGCAGACTTCAGGCGCACGCACGGCTCGCCTACGTCACCATGAAGCGTCTATCAAAAACGTTTGACATGCAGCGCGGTCTCATCAGAGTCAGTAGAGTGAGACAGAGAACAGGATTATAATTCGGTATTCGGCCAAGCCTTTATAATTTATTCGGCTTCGGCTTTGGCCACAAATTTTCTTTTCGGTGCATCCCAAGAAATTTCCCAAACAAATCGCTCAGAGGCCCACAAATTTCACTCCAAAGTCATAAAAACTACATCAAAACGTAGGTATTTCCAGTGAGCTTCTGTCAAAGCAGCCTTTGAAGTCAAAGGATGGAGCTCTTAGTCAGGAAAGGGCCAACTGTCAGCCAAACCTGACCACCTCTTCATATTTACTTCCATTTTGAATCTCTGGGGTTTTTCAGAAAAGGATCACTCATTTTCAACTCGGCTGTGTGGTTAAATTTTTGACCCTACAGATATATACTGCATATTGACAGATTCTTCAGAGTCTCTGGATTCTCACGGTGCGCTCGTTTTTCTGATAGCTATAACAGTTTGGCCACAGCAAGCGTTTGTTTGGACCATGTCTCACCCCAAAATCCAGCCGTTAAACTCAGCAGCTGTCCTTTGAAGTCCCATCACCATGGAAACCACGCAGCTGCTCATGAATGATGACTCATAAGGACATTCTGGAGCACTCTGGGAGAGCCTGGCTATATTATTAAAACAAGCACACACTCTCAAACACACACACAGAGTCAGGATTCCTTTTGAATCAGATAACTCAGTTTAAACAATATTATTAATGAAAGCTAACACACAGAGGTTTTCTTGTCCTTGAAAGGGCATGTGAAGCGCGCAAACGTGTGTGTGTGTGTATTGCTGATGTTAAAGGTACCTCAGTTCACACAAAACCCACTCACATTTAAGCGTGCGTAATGCTCACATCTGCGTGTGTGTGTGGCTGTGTGTGTGTGTGTGTGTGTGTGTATTAAGGTGAATATGTGAGTGTTTATGTGTTTGTGTGTGTATCTATGTGTGTATGTGTTTGTTTGTTTGTCTGTGTATGTGTGTGTGTGTGTGTGTGTGTGTGTGTGTTTGTGTCCGTGCGTGTTTGGCTGAGTATGTGTCTTTGTGTGTGTTTGTGTGTGTATGGTGAGTGTGTGTGTGTATGTGTGTGTGTAGGTGTGTGCCTGTTTTTTGTTGAACAAAGTTTTATCAATGAAGGCCACTATCAGAGGGCTCCTTGTCTTTGAAAGGAAAGCGAAGAGCGCCTATGTGTACGTGTGTGCGTTTATGATTGTGATTAAGGGACCTCAGTTCACACAAAACACCCACCACATTTAAGCATGTGTAGCGTGTAGGACTCCTTGTATGTGTGTCTGTGTTTAGTATGCCAGCCGGCATGGCCCCCGAGCCCCTCCCACGATTTCTGTGGAAATTGTCTAGTTAGGGGCTTGGGCTTTGCATGAGCCACAAGCCACTATTGTTCTTCTGTTCGTTTCTTTCATCTTCATCATCTTCTGGACAAAATTTTGGACTGCTTCTCCTCTCAGAGCTTTGAGAAAACCCCAACAAATTATTTATCAAAACTTGCGGCTTGGTCCAGAATGGTGTGCTATGACTTTTCTAAGAATTTCAGCAATTTTTGGCCAAAAAAAAACAGAAAAACGGACAAAAAAGTCCCATAGACAATGAATAGGGAGGCTCCCCGAGAGAGAGAGAGAGAGTGTGTGTGTGTGTGTGTGTGTGTGTGTGTGTGTGTGTGTGTGTGTGTGTGTGTGTGTGTCTATGCGTATGTTTTTTGTATGTGTGTGTGTGTGTGTGTGAGAGTGTGTTTGGGTGAGTAAGTGTGTGTGTATGTGTTTGTTTGAGTGTCTGTGTGTATTTTTTTTAATCAATGTTTCACCTTTTAAATCAACTTACAGAGGGGTTCTTGACTTTGAAATGGCCCGGGGAGTGGGCCTATGTGTTTGGTGTGTGCACTGATGATTGTGATAGAGGGACCTCTGTTCAGACAAAAACCCCACCACATCTACGCATACGAAGGGCGTATGTATCTGTTTGTGTGTTTCTGGAGAGTAAAAATTATATGTGACAGTGGGCACGAAGTGCGCATTTATGTGAATGAGTTAAATATGACCTCAGTTAAACTAGAAACCATATGTGTGGATGTGTAACCACACCCCAATCTCACCAAACACACCTATAGCCCATGAGTACTCAAGCCACTCTCCCCCATAGCAAAGCTATGGGGGAGAGTGGCTCGTGGCGAAGCCATGGTCTGGTGTTGTCAAACTTTGTTGTTAAACTTTGTTTAACGAAAAACAGACACACTCACCCAAACGCGCGCGCACACACACACACACACACACACACACACACACACACACACACACACTCAGCCAAACATGCACACACACACACAGATACACACACACACACACACACACACACACACACAGACACTCAAACAAACAAACGCATACACACACAGATACACACACAAACACACACGCACACACACGCAAATACACACACACACACACACACACACACACACACACACACACAAAGACATGAGCATTAAGCACGCTTAAATGTGAGGGGGTTTTGTGTGAACTAAGGTACTTTAAACATCATCAATACAGTCACACACACATACACGTTTGTGCGCTTTACATGCCCTTTCAAGGACAAGAAAACCTCTGTGTTTAAGCTTTCATTGATAAAACATTGTTTGAAATGAGTTATTTGATTCAAAAGGAATCCTGACTGTGTGTGTGTGTACTTGTTTTGATAATATAGCCAGGCTCTCCCAGAATGCCCCAGAATGTTCTTATGACTTATTATTCATGAAGAGCTGCGTGGTTTCCATGGTGATTTAACAGAGGGCAGCTGTGGAGATCAAGGGACACCTCTTTTCTCCAGGATTTGGCCACTTCCTGGCCAAACGGTACAATTTTTGCCACCAAAAGGAGTTTTATTAGAAGCAGGAGAAGTCAGGGAACATTTTGATGTATTTTTTATGACTTTGTAGTGAAATTTGTGGGCCTATGAGACATTTGTTTGGGAAATTTCTTGTGTGTCTTGAGCTGCTGCTCCCACTCCGATGATGTCACGCACTCTGAGAGCTGAGTTTTAGTGAAAAAACTCAAAACTTTGTGTTGCTTTACCTTTGTTTTCTCGAAAACTATTGAAGGTTGCAGAATGTCCCTAGAAACTTGAGCTGTGGACAGATGTGTCAAGGTTTTGAAGCAAGAATGACGTCTCTAGCTGAAAGTATGGCGAGGCAGGAGCAGTGGGAAAAGTTGTTACAAAGTGAAGAAGAAAGAGTGAAGCAGTAATAGTGAAGAAGACCAGGAAGTGAGGTAGAAGGATTGAAAAAGACCAGGAAGTGAGTAAAAAAGTGAAGAGGAGATGGAGTGTAAGAGAAGAGAGAAAGAAATATTGGGGGGGAAAGAGTGAAGGAGCAGTGAGAAAGAAAGAGTGAAGGAGAAGTTTCAGAAAAAGAAGTGAAGAAAGAGTGATGAAGAAAGGAGTGAGGGAAAGGGGGTGAGGAAGAAAAGGAGTAGTGAAGAAGAAGTGAAAAGAAGCAAGGAAGTAAAGAAGAAGTGAGAATAATGGAGTTAAGAAATAAGAAAGCCATATGAAAAGGAGCAAAGAAGAACTGAAGAAGTCTTAAGACTGTTTAAGCAATAAAATGTTGGAAAAAAAATTGTAAATAACAGCAAAATCTTTGAGTTATGTGTAAATAGCATAAAGTCATGTGAAGCAAAGAAGAAGTAAAAAAAAGAAATGAAAATAAAGGTGAAACATTGGTAACAATAATACACAGACACACAGACACACACACAAAGAGTCATGCATGCTACACATTCTAAAATGTGGTGGGTGTTTTGTGTGAACTGAGGTCCCTTAATCACAATCATAAACGCACACACGTACACATAGGCGCTCTTCACTTTCCTTTTCAAAGACAAGAAGCCCTCTGTGAGTGGCCTTCATTGATAAAACTTTGTTTAACTTAAACAGACCCACAGAAATGAGAAAAAGAGAATGAGAAATGAAAAAGCAGTATAAGAAGAATGAGCTTAAGAAGATGTAAAGAAGTCTTTTAACCGTCTAAACAACAAAATTTAAAAAAAAAATGTAAATGACAGCAAAATCTATGAATAATGTGTATATAGCATAAAGTTATTTGATCAGATTAATGTGTAATTGGAGTCTGTGAGTCAAAATATGCAGTTGAAGTTTAATGAGTTTGAGTGGATGAACAGATATTTCCAGTCTCTATTTACACTTTAAAATGTTTTAAATAAAGTTAAATAAGTCAATACATAACTATAGTATGTTTCACTGGTTCCGCCCATTTGAGATCAAATAATGCTGTATGTGGCCCTCCAACTAAAATGGGATTGACACCCCTGATAGAACCTGTCATATGGGTAAATAATATTTATAATATTGGTTGTTTGAATAAGAAAACCTGGAGGAAAAAGACAGTACTACAAGGGATGGAAAACTGTGCACACTTCTACTTACCAGAGTTGGGATAATTTCGCCATTCTTCCTTCATTGTTTATCCATAGAGACCAGCACAGGTTTGTATTTGAGAAATGGCCCCTGTGACAGAAATATGGATAACAGTTACTTTTGCAGCCCCCTGGAATCTATAATCCAACAAACTTCAGCTATTTGATTCTGCTGTAAATGACAAGAAACCTGCTGACATTAAAACCATTAATGTATACAAACACGCCCAGAAAAAGAGCTACATTTACAGCTGACTGATGGAGGACAATGAATCACAGAAGGCCAATAAATCACAATTTGTAATTGATATATCAGAGGCCTTTACTATGAAGCACGATTAACACATCATGGATCTCTCTCTGTTTTCTGGGTTGACTTAACAAGACATCTGCAGTCCTAATAAGAGGTACTACAAAGCTGGATATCAACTCGCTGAGTCAATCCAGAGTCTTCCAGCCTTGATCAGTGTGCACTCACATTAAAGGGGTGGAGTCTGCAGCGTCTGACCAATCACAAACATGGAGAAACAGAAGAAACCCTGCAGAGCAGCCTACTGTACCATGGAGGAGCAGAGAATTATTCTTTAGAAATACGGAGAATTTAAACACAGGCTACAGCAGCAAAATCCAGGACGGAATACTGGCAGAAAACTGCAGACTCTCTCTATTAATGGGTCATTTTTTAGAGATTATCCAAAATAAATTCAGAGAAAAATATAAACGAGAGCACTCAGTTTGACTTTATTATGGCACAGACATTTGGAGCAGAGCTCTTCCTCAGTGACCAAACTTTGGTTTATATTTTCCATCGAGTTTTGAGGCTCAGCACACTGTCTGAGCATGTTTTGTTTTGGAATATTAATAAATAATATTCATATTAATTCCTCAACTCCCACGTACTTGCGCGTTCGATAAATTCCTGTTTCTACAGTTCAGCCATGTGTGACCATTATTATTAAGATCACTATTTAAGATGCAAACAGTGGAGCTAAACAGTAGGGATGAGCCAGATATTCGTTTCAAACCAGTACTCGTTACGGATAATGCATTTTTGCCAAGTCCGAGCACAACACGAGTTTTTCTTAGGATTATTCGTATCCGTGCTAAAAGAATCCGGGTCATACGCGATGCATGTGACAAGACGGGGCTGAAAACGGCTCGTGTCGCGCTGGTCAGTGCCTCTTGCTTCAATTCGAGACCGTATTTTTAAGGTTTTCTTTGTCTTACATCTCTTTAGTTCTGTTTTTATATTTAAAGTTACTTGATTAACTGTTTTGCAACGTACACGCAACGCATTTGAAGGCTTAAAGCTGTAAACTCCTGGTGTCGCGTGTCCCCCTAGTTTCTCCACGCCGTTCTTTTTTTTTTTTTTAACTGGCTGCATGATTTTAGTTTGTCTGGTGAGAAAGTTGGTTGGAAAGCTTTGCCCATTCTGAGAACGGTGTTTTTGAAAATACAGTGAACAACAAGGCATAACTTAAATTTTTTTGCAACTGAATGTTTGCACAAATCACCTATTAAATTTACACAGATCCTAAATAAAGAGACAGTCTTTCACAACACTACATACACATTTTACCAGTTGTACATAATACTTAGTTGAAAATAAATATAGCCATTCCATTTCAAATCAATTCTTGCCAGTTTCAGACTAGAAATAATGTTTGGATTTAAGTCCCGCCCATTTCCGGACAAAACGCGGCCACTTCCGGCTTAGGCCCCGCCCCTACGAGTACAGATACGGATAATATGAATGGGTAAACAGATACAGATACAGATACAGATAATGGTGTTCTCACTCATCCCTACTAAACAGACCTGGGGAACAAGTACAAAAACCTCCTTCAAAGCGGTCAGTGACAAGGCTTTATTTCTTTACTCTGTCTCTGGTGTTTGGATGAAATCAACTGAATTTATTTATTTATGGATCCATCAGCTGACAAATGAAGTTCAGTCTACTTGATGAAAATCTGAATCTCTTGTACAGAATGACCTCGTGAACATCAAAAAGATCGCATCTCTCCCTCTCCCTCTCCCTCTCTCTCTCTCTCTCACTCTCTCTCTCTCCTGAGCGCTTGGCACACCAACATCGACAGGATCTTCTAGAAATGGGCAGGGTCTTTTACAAGAAAGCTGATTGGTCAAGAGGTGTTGTTTGTATATAAATTACGACACTTTATAAAATAAATCTGATTTAACTCAACATACATTGGAGACGTATCACCATGGAAACTGGATGTCACAACGGCTGATCTTCTCATCATTCTTTTTCAACCAGCAATGCAGAAAGGTAGGTGCTCACTTTACTAATAAAAGTTTACCAACTGAAATGCAATAAAGAAAAAACATTTCTCGGGTTACAATGTTCTCTCTTGTATTGTGAATGTTGTTCAAGTTTCATCAAATCCTGTTGAAAAATGCATAAACCTATAAATGAAAACTAGTAACGATAGACTTGGTAAAAAAAATGGATGGACTAAAAAATGGTAAACGGACAATTTTGGAAACAGTTGTTTCTGTTGTGACATCAATTACGCTCATAAAAAATCATATTTTTCTTATTTGTGTATACATTTGAGTAAGTATTTATGTTTAAAGGTAATGGTAATGGGCCCTACACGAACCGGCACCGACGCAAAGTGACCCGGTCGGTTGTCCTGTCAAAGACCGAAGCTATGAGTCAATACGTAAAAGTTATGTAGGGAGGTGGTGCAGGGCTGTGTAATATTACAGTAATGTAATAAAGTCACTATTTCGTTTTACAAGCTAAGATTTTTATTTATGTTAATAAGCTTATTTCAGTGAGTTTCTTGCAATAAAAACTCTCTTTCATTATTAAAGTTTCTCAGTCTAAGTAGCTAGTAATGGTTAGCCGTTGGAAAATGGTTGGTAGCTGGCTCCCAACCGTTGGAGCCGATGCATATGTGCAAGTGTGTGCGCACATGCCTTGAAGAACTTACCGTTAGTGGAATGTCATCCATTAGTAACGAGGTGACAAAGGGGCAAACCTGCGAGTTTTGGAGGTAGATGAGAAAAGACTGAAAGCAGCCACTCCAAAGGGAAATCATCTATAGGATGTATGCATCTGTGCCCAAATTACCGCAGCTCACGGTTACCTCCCATTGTTTGTCGGAAATGACATGAACGGAAGTGACATGTATTTTGTTGTTTATATGGAGGATGCAATAAATAAATAAATAAATAAATACATTTTTATCATGACTACTTAACTGTGAAACGATGGAGAGGGGATTTAAATTTTTTTGGAAATGACATTAACGGAAGTGACGTATTAAATTGTTGTTTATGCAGAGGATGCAATAAATAAATAAATAAACAAACAAAAATTAATTAATTAATTAATTAATTAATTAATTAATTAATTAATTAATTAATTAATTTTGTTGTGGAGTTGTTGTGCAACAGATGAAGCAGTTTAATCATTTAATTATGGTGTGAACTGTCACTTTTCTTTTTTCTCTCTCTCTCTCTCTCTCTCTCTCTCTCTCTCTCTCTCTCTCTCTCTCTCACTGTGTGTGTGTGTGTGTGTGTGTGTTTGTGTGTGTTTAGAATGGCCATGTCAACAGCTATGCAGCGTGGGGGAAATGTGAAGCTCACCACTGCACATAATGGTGGTGGCTCAGAGGGATGAGCAGAGATGTGTAAAATGGTATTTTTCAGAAAAAGGGGAGGCAACAAAGGCAATAATAAAGAAAAATAGAGTTGTGGTTGTCCGGGATGGATGGGAACTGAAAAAATCATGCTGTTTGAAAATCTCAGAACAAAGTTAGAGGTGAACACTGGCTACCACATTCGTGGGTATACCATAAGGGGGGACAGCCTATCTGTCAGTGGGGAAACACAGTTTTTTAAATCATGTAAAATGCGGGTACCAGAAGGGAAAACAGAAAAGGCCCAGAAGCTTCTATCCCATGAGAGCCCTGAAAGTCCTGTTTGTGAAGTGAAATTCAAGCAGGGCTTCCTAACAGTTGTCGGCAATATGTCAGAGATTGGTAAACTCCTTTAGAAAGATATTGTTTTCACTCTTGTTAAATGTATCCTAAAACCATCCAGTTTCCATATTTCAGCTGTCAGCGATAAGAAAAGTTGTGGTGAACCAGGTGGCCGTTCCACTAAGGGTAATCACACTGGAACAAGTAAGTTTTCTAGATTAACATGCCAAAGTGACCAGCACCCTACTTGACTAACTGACTGACCAACCAACGCCTGCTGTGTATTTTCCTAATGTAAAATAAGAATTTGAATCAAGACAAAAAAAAAGCATAATAATAAAATAAAATAAAATAAATAGATAAGCCAACCCACTGAGTCTGCAAGACTTTATTCATCTTTCAATAGGGCCTCATAAACCAACACACAACCTGAATGAGTTCCCATGTTCTGAGAGATTGCCACAATTTTAACATGTTTTTTTTTTTCTTTACAAACATTTGATTAAAAATGCTGTCTTATGGACTGGTTAACTTCTCGGATACATAAAGTATTTCTGAGCTCATATTTGTATTTTGGCTTTATTAGCTTTATTACTTTGGAATCAGCACCAAAGAAAACATTGTTATACTTGAGTGACTGACTGACACCTTGCTTGAGTGACTTACTGACACACTTTCTGACTGACAGACACTTTATCATAAAATATAACTGAACATGTAGGTTTGAAAACGTACAGTTTTATCTTTTGTTTACCAGGGGACAGCAAAAGTAATAGTAAACTTGTGGAGGGAGTCGGCTCTCCTAGAGGTTGCTCTGGGGCGTGTAATTAAAATAACACACCTCAAGGGAAGCCAGACTCCCTTCAGATTCCACCTGCAGTCATCAGTCTGAACAGGACTGAAGGTAATTGTAATTGTTTCTTTTGTTGAAACATATTACATCAAACAAATGCTTTCTGTTAAAAGAAAAAACAAAAACAAAGAAACATCCTTTTCCACCCTACAGCAAACAGAAACCACGGGCGTTGTTGAAGTCCTCGGGGCCTATGAAGAGGAGCCGGGAGAATTTGTAGTTCTCCTGTCTGGGGGCCTCACATACAAAATAGATGCAGAGATGTGGCTGACCTTGGAAGGAGGATTAGAGGACCCTCCTCTGCTTCTATAAATCATGACCAAAGGGGACAGAATCACCTCAGCCACGAAAGCCGAGAGAGACGATGAATTTTTTGTATAAATAAAATGATAGAATTTTTTGTTTTAGATTCAAATCTGTTTTTAATCAGTTATTTTCCTAATCAGTTCTTTTTCTAATCAGTTATGTTTCTTATCAGTTCTTGTTAAGTTCCTGTTTGAAAACAATTAAATCTTTAATATTTACTGTAACTCTCTATGATTGTTCTCTGTTTATTCTCACTTGTCAGTGTTCTTAACAGAAGCAGGTAGTGAGGCACCTAAAGCAAGCATACGATGAGATAAGATAAGATAACATTAGATATGCTTTATTGATGATCTTGTTCCAGCAGCTTACTACAGGAGACAAAAGGATAGTAAGTATTTCTTGGGTTAAATGACTTACTGAAAAAATACATGTTCACCTGTTTCTTTGGGAATATACTGTAGTGTTTCATAGAGGAAAATATAACATTTTACTTGAATACTATTTGGTTCTTGTCATGAAAACAAACATTCTCAGGGAAAATGAACAGTATAAGACCCAAAAGAAGCATCACAACCCATGGAGTTCGCCTGGTTGAAAGCTGTGATGTATGGGCCCATTTATGAATGCAGAAAAAGAAAGGAAACTTATCAAGAAACATTAGAAAATAACTACACAACTTGTCAAGAAACATAAAAAATAATATGCATTTAAAACATTTGTTGTTGGTTTTTTTCAATCACTGTCAAAGATGAGGCTGAATTTAATATTAATTAAAGTGACAAATCTGTCAAAAAGAATCTTTTGATCTTGGAATCTGCTATTTATCATGTTTTTAGTTTGTAACTTGTTTCCAAAGACTTGTTGTCGTGTTCAGCCTCACCATCTGAGTCTGTTCTCAGTGTGGTTAGTTCAGGGCTGATCCCCTCATCAGTTCATGGAGCTGGACCAACAGTCAGGTTTAGGTTTTGTTCCTCTTTGTTATTTCAACACTTAGCTCAGGTTACTGAGTCTTACATGAGTGCTGGGTCATCCTTGACTTTTTGAAGGATTCCTCACAAACAGAGAAGAGCTTTAGATTAAATACTCCTCTAACTGAGCCCACTGCTGTGAGCTGTGTGAAGACGACACCCTCAACTTGGATGTCAGTCTCACACTTTCATTCTCAGTTCATAAAAGGATGATACGACTGCTGTTCCTCCAGGGTTTACATCAGCCCAAGACTAAGCACACCTGGAGAACCTTTAGTTTACCTACCAGCTGAAACCCCAAACTCAAGACTATTTTTATCAACCTGGAAACTAAATTACAGACATGTACAAAACAAATAACACTGATGATGAGGAAACATGTCAGTGAGTTCAGCTGTATGTTTGTTATAACTGACGTGACTTTCTCCTCTTCATCAGTGTTATTAATGTTTACATAAGGGAGACATGAGGACAAGCACATTAAGGATATAAAATAACACAAAAGTAATAAAACACAGATGAAACACTAAATGTGAGCAGCAATAATGGACCATGAAGGTAAAGAACAATAATCTAAAGAACTAAAGTAACAGTTGTTCCATCATTGAGATGAGCAAACATTTCTGAGCTCAGTGACTTGTTCTGTGACTGTGCGTCAGTCCAGAAAACACAGCACAGTTTCAGGGTGACAGTGTGAGGCGCTGCACTGTTTTGACCTTTGACCTGTGGTTGTAGAATCAGTGTGAACAGTAATCATCTGTGTTTCTGACCACAGCATGTCTGTAGTGACAGTCAGGAGGAGGTGAGGCCTGAAAAAGAAGAACAGACATAGACTTTATTGTAGTAGATGAGTTATATATCAGGCTCAACCAGTAACAGCAGCAGAGTTTGTGTTTGTCTGTTGGTCAAAGGAGAACTTTAATGAGGGTCACAGATCAGTAGTTACCTTCAGAGAAAGCTTGAAGCTGCAGGAAAGATGAACTTTCAGACTGAAAGATATGACAGACGATCTTCACTTTGGTTCTCTGCAGCTCATCACCTGTTGAAGGACCTCCATCGATTAGACTCTGCTCAGCTGCTCTGGCTTCACCATGAATGGACCGATGGTGATGTGGAGGTTGTTTGGAGGAGAGGGCTGGTTCACACAGATGAAAGCAGGGGGTTATTGTCATGATCCAGCAATGTTAATATGTTTAAAAGCTGCGCATCACAGGATAAGTGAATACCTTTCAAACTGCTGCAGAGCAGAACAACATGTTGGATCAGTGACTCTTCACAGAGAGACTTCTGAAGGCTGCAGGAGGAAGTCAACACGTCAACATGTTCAGCTCTCTGAGCAGCTCTCCTCCTCTGCAGCTGGCCTGAGCACACTGGAGGAGGATCCGAAGGAAGATTAAACTCTCTTATTAATAGTTTGTCATGATTTCAACATAACTCTGTTTTACAGAAATACTCTTTGACATAATTAATTTGATTAACATAATTGTAACAACACTTTCAATGATACAGTCTCTGAAATCAAAACACTATTAGTGAATCCTTTAAAAACGTGATTTATCTGTATTAATTTACTCTTAGTTTCACACTGAGGCACAGGTTATAAGAGTATCAAACATATATTAATACATAAAATATCAAATTTAACATATATAACAATATATAGCATATTACTTAAGTCTTCAAATAAATGAACGCAAAAGAAGAATAATCAGAAAATTGAAAACAAAACCAAAACAAGCAAACAATCAAACAATACATTCTCAGACAATACAGATGCTTAAGCTTTCTGAATCTGAGCTATTCAATGTTCTTCATAATTCTGAGTTCTATAGTCACGTTAGTCACATTGTGAGGTTTACATATCATTAAGTACTGAATCTTCTTCATCCACCAACTCCAGGCTTTTCACAAACAAAGTAAACGGTCCCCAAATTTTTTCAAACAAATCTTGTCTTCCTCTCTCTAGAGATAAGGTTGTTAACATCTGTCTAATCCAAAAAGTAACGTTTGGTCTACTTGTTTTTTTCCAAAATAATGATATTGATTTCTTAGCATGCAGAAGGCATAAATCTATCAGTATTCGTTCGCTGGGGGTGTATTTATGGCCTATGGGGTAAGATCCTAAAATAAAAAAACAGGGCTCATAAAAAGATCTTTTGAGATAACTTTTTCTATTGCTTTTTTGATTTCCTCCCAAAAAATCTTAACTTTACTACATTGCCACATGCAATGAAACAATGTCCCCTTTTTGTCATACATTTTGTACACCAATCTGGGATGTTGCTGTCATATGTATTTAATTTAACTGGTGTGATATATGGTCGCATTGTCCATTTATACTGTAGCAATCTTAACCTCGAGTTGATTGTCTGAGTGTGAGTTTTAGTGCAAATCGATTTCCAGTCTTCTGGGGAGATCTCTATTCCCAAATCTTCACTCCATGTCATCCTTTTATCATCAGAGTTTCCTGGTACGTTAGACATTAATAAATTATACAGCTCAGATATTGCTCCTTTGCTTAGGCTGTCCTTAGACATGAGTTTTTCCATGTTTGATTCCAAGGGTTTTGTTATGATACCATTTTGACTCATCCTAATGAAACTTCTAAGTTGCAGAAATTTAAAAAAAATATTTCTTGTCTATGTTATATTTACATCTAAGTTCTTCAAAAGACATCATGTTATTCGAACCAATTGGATACAAATCTTGAATTTTCCTCAATCCTTTGGATGCCCACATTCTAAATACAGCATCTGCTCTCCCAGGAGTGAAATATTGGTTTCCCCAGATAGGACTGTACTGTGATAACATATTAGTTTCTTTAACATATTTTTTCACCTGAAACCACACTTTGATCATATTTCTAACTATAGGGTTGGTGGGTTGTTTGACTAAGTTTAACAGCTTATCTGAATACAAATACATAGAAAGAGTAAGACTCAAACTTTCGGATTCCATTTCTTTCCACTGTGGGACGTCTCCTGTAGCAAAATAAAATTTAATGGTCCTTAATTGTGTAGCCCAATAATACCAGATCATATTTGGACTTTTCAAACCTCCCCTGTCATGAGGCAGATGTAATAATGACTGTCTAACTCTGGCACATTGGTTTCCCCATATAAAACCTCTAAATAATTCATTAATTTTATGAAAGAAATCATCAGGTGGAGATAGTGGAACATTTTGAAATAGATATAATATTTTAGGTTGAATGTTCATTTTCAAAATGTTTATTCTACCAATCATGGACAAGGGCAGGGACATCCATCTATTGATTGATTGTGTTATCTCTTCCATTAAAGGTTCATAATTAATTTTGACAGTTAAGTCAAGTTTTAGTCCAATACGTATTCCCAAATAAATAAGTTGGTCTACCACTTTGAATGGGAAGATTTCTGGCATAGAATTTTCTTTTTTGTTTTCATTGAGTAGTGGGATGGAGGATTTTGTGTTATTTATTGTGTATCCTGAGATACCACTAAATGAACTTATTAAATCTAGCACAGCAGGAATGGTTCTACTGAGATGTGACATAAACAAAATAACATCATCTGCATAAAGAGCAATCTTATGTTCTATCTGTCCAATTATTATTCCTGAAATGTCTGTGCTTGTCCGTACAGCTATAGCAAGATGTTCCATTGCTAAAGTAAACAAAAGTGGTGACAAGGGACATCCCTGACAGCATCCTCTTTCAATTGAAATTTGGTCTGATATATTCTTGTTTGTTAATACTTCAGCTGTGGGGTTATGGCACAATAATCTAATCCATTGTATAAATTTGTTATGATATCCAAATCGTTCCAAAACATTAAAAAGATAGGGCCACTCCACTTTGTCGAAAGCTTTTTCAGCATCTAGAGATAGAAAGGCCCCGCCTGACTTGTCTTTCAAGCTTTGAATGATGTTAAGGACTCTTCTAACATTATATAACCCTTGTCAGCCAAGGATGAACCCATTTTGATCTCTATGTATTACACTTGGTAATGTATCTTGGAGTCTTTTTGCTAAAGTTTTACTTAAGATTTTTAAGTCTGAGTTTAATAGACTTATTGGTCTCATATTACTACACCTGTTATTCAGTTTTCCTGGTTTTGGAAGCAATGTTATTAAAGCACCCGTCATTGACTTGGGTAGATAACCTGTTTGAAATGCCTCTAGAAACATTTCCAATAGTGGTTTCAGTAATTTGGTTTTAAATATTTTATATAAATCTGTTGGGATCCCATCAGGTCCAGATGTTTTACCTGCCTTCATATCATCGATAGCCATACTTATTTCCTCCTCTGTTATGTCTAACTCTAGTTGTTCAGCAAAATCCTGAGAAATTGTTGGAATATTTATCCTATCCAAAAATACTCTTTGGGCTTGGGGATCAAATTCTGTTTGAGATTTATATAGGTTGGCATAATAATTCCGAAATTCATTGTTTATTTTAATGGGGCCTATTATTGTTTCACCATTATCATTAATAACTGAAGTGCTGTTCCTTCTTGCTTCTAGCTGTTTAATCTGCCAGGCTAAAAGTTTACCAGATTTTTCTCCATGCTCATAAAATGTTTGATTGAGTCTTAGTATACTAGAGGCTGCCCTAGATGCTGATATTTTATTGTATTCGGCTCTCAAGAGCAAAAGTTCTTTTTCTACTTGAGGGGTTTTGTTCCTAAATACATCTTCTTGTAGAGTTTGTATTCTAGATTCCAGTTGTTGTCTTTCCTGGCGTGCTTTTTTAGATTTAGTTGAAGTATAACTTATGATGTGCCCCCTTATATATGCCTTGAATGCATCCCACCTGATACCCGCTGATGTTTGTGTGGTGTTGACACTGAAGTAGTGATCAATCTCTTTTCCCACATACTTCACAAACTCTTTGTCATGTAACCACTTTTGATTTAGACTCCACCTAGATCTCTTACAAGTTTAGCATCTGTGTATACTAGACAACATAAACTATGATCAGATAGTTTTTTTTACTTTTACAATGAGTTTGATCAGTTCCTGTGGATCTATCCCTGAGTGGATCCAATGTGCAGTTCCAATCTCTCCTGGGAGGGATGCTAGTGTAAGAAATAAATTGGTAAAAAAAAATCTGGCTCATCCACATTAGGACCATATATATTGACTAGATTTAAATTTACTGAGAGTGAAGTTCCTTTAGCATAACTAAAATGTCTGAGAGCGTTAACACATTTAAACATTAGAACATACATTGAATATAATGAACTTTGAAGAACAAACAATCCCATTACCCAAATAAATGGGAAATCCCCCCTTTTCTTATTGTTTCCAGCTATGACTTGGGACAGATCTCCGAATCAGTCCATGTAGCTTTGAAATCATCATAAAATAAAAGAAAGGCAACAGCAAACTAACCTGACTCCCCTGCTCTGTATAATTATCTGCATAAACATAGTTAAATAAAATATATTTCTAAGCACACCAAAAATTGTCCAAATTTAGATGATGAAACTATTATGTTTTCTAACATCAATGTGTACATGGAAAACAATTTGAAAAGTGATATAACTTTCTGAAAACAGAAATTAAAGGTTGTGTATAATCCAAATAGCATTTTGATAAGATATTAGTTTTTTCAAGGCAGGCTGACTGAGCATGTTTAAACATAAAAGTACGAACTGAAAATGTGGGTGATCAAATTGTGACTCACCAATAAACCCTGCAGTAGTATAAATATATGTATATATATATATATATATATACATACATACATACATGCATACATATCCACATACACATATATATATATAGATACACACACATAAAAAAATGAAATAAATTAACTGAAACGTTTTGTAAACATATTCATACTCATGTAAGCACCAGTACCTCTCTATTTCTATAACTGAGGGTTATATTTATTAACTCACTACCTAGTGTAGTCCTCTGCTACACAACTATCCTTACTGCGCAAGCAGCCTCAAGTATTTTTAAGTTTTCATTTCTAATATTCAGTATAAAGACTATTACTTTTTAGTTTTCCAGCTTCGATATTTATTCAGTCAGCTTCTTTGATTGTGTTTATGAAGGCTTGTACCTCACTCGGATTGCTGAACGTGTGTGTTTGTTCTCTGTGCGTTACCATTAGTTTAGCAGGAGGAATGATGCCATGTCTGAGTCCCAGGCTCCGCAATTGCTGACGCACTGAGTTGAACTGTCTTCATTGCTTGTGTATCTCGGTGGCGAGGTCATTGTAGAATCGCACATGTTGCTTTTTGTAAAGATTGTCTTTTTTTGCTATAGCTACTTTTACCACAGCCACTTTCTGTTTGTAATTTAAGAACTTCATAATTAAAGTTCTTGGTGGTGTGTCGTTACCTCTCCTCGGCCCAACCCGATGTGCTCTTTCTATCACTATTGGACTCCGCTGGGGGGGCATGTCCAGAATCTCCGGCATCCAGCCTTCCAAGAACAAGCAAGGGTCTGAGCCCTCAGCTCCCTCAGGGAGCCCCACCAGCCTGTTGAGCCGCATTTCGTAATAATGGTGCATTTTGTAATAAAACTCCAAAACGTAATAACTTTGTCATTTCATTTTATAATAAAGCTGCATTTCGTAATGAACTGCTGCATTTTGTAACAACCTGCCCCAACGCATTTCGTAATAAATTTCGCCGCATTATGCAATAAGTTAATACATTTTGGGAAGATTATTACAAAATGCACTTGCAACACTTTCATTTTCTGGAAAATGTAATAACATGGTGCATTATGTAATAATAGGTATAAATATTGTTTGTTAAAGACTGAACTTAGAGAAGAATGACTTTTAATGACTTGTATGTGTTTTATCTTATAGCTGTATGACCTAATAAAGCTATGTATGGCAGAATAGTCCAGATATAATGGGATTGGCAGTGGCAGTGTCTTTTATGTTAAGCTGATGCAATGACTCAACACCAGAGTCGGGTATTGGGCTAACTTACATTTACTCAATTACATGTACTTGAGTAACTTGTACTTCTTAAGAGTAACTTTATCAGATTGTAGTTTTTACTTTTAATTGAGTATGATTCAATTAATTTTGTACCTGTATCTGAAAAGAGCCTGTACTCCTATACCAGAGTAAAAAAGTAACTCTTTTCACTATGAACAGCCTAAATCATAGTGACTGAGGGGCATGCATTTTTATAAATATTTTAAATAAATTTCTTGTAGCATATTTTTTTTGTCACTTATGTACTATTTTCTTCTAAAATAACGCTTTCTTTCATGTTTTACTTTACCTTTTTTTCTTACAACTCAAACTGAATAACATTTTAGTTTTCTTTTATTTAACTCAAGGTAATAAAGCAGACTAACATTTTCTACAAGTCCTTTTTGTACTCCTACTCGAGTATTTATTTGGGTCTTTGCTGTTTATTTTACTTGAGTACAATTGTATTGATGTAACATTACATTACACTAAACAGAAATCACTGAGCCTTTATAGCAGACTGTGCACGGCTGAGAAAGCAAGAGATGGGACCAATGCAAAGGATGGGAAAAAATACCGCACTGCACAACGATGCCTATACATGATAAATTTAGTTTTATTGATTAATGCACCAACACACCTTATCAACCCGAACTATACTTTAGTCTGGTGTGCACTAGTGATGTTCGATACCACCAATTTAATTTCCGATCCGATACTGAGTAAAATTCATGCTGGTATCGGCGATACCGATTCGATACCGATACTTTGTGCAATTACACCTAATGTGTCTGGTAAATCTGAAAAAAGTAGTGTATTTCAAATCATAGCCTCAAAAAAATACATGAAACCCAAGTCATTTCTTATATATATTTTAAACTTGCGGCAGCAGCCTTCTTCTTATACAAGCCAACAGAAAAACGAAAAAACAGAGGACACAGCCATATAAAATATAGTTCAAGTTCAAGAAGAAAAGAAAATCTGTACAATAATAAACCCAGTAAAATAAGTTAAATAAGCATTTAATGCTTAACCATATTTAGATTTAACTATGTATGTAGACTCTCTAAATAGCCTACAATGAGGGGTTACAAACACTTGCTGATTTATAATACTGGGTGAGAGATTATCTCAGTGATAGACAGCCTATTATTAATTCAAGATGAACTCATGCAGCTATTTTTTGAAGTGTGTATTTATTTTGTTACTTTTCATAGCCATATTAATTTGAACAACTTCAACAGCAACAGTGCTTAGCACTGCTTAAGTTCCATATTTGTAATTATTACCTGGATAGTGCCTGCCTGCAGTACAGAAGGACTCGGCCAGAGACGTCTGTCTTGCCCTACCAGCAGCAGCACCTGCAGCTGCGCTCTCCACTTCTCCTGTCCGATTTACAGCATATGACTCATACTCTGTATTGTGGGATAACCTCAGGTGTTTCAAGAGGTTTGTTGTGTTGCCACAACTTCTTACTGTTTTACCACACATATCGCACATTGCCTCTTGGCTGTTCATGGAGCTGAAGCGAGTGTGTAACTGAGCGAGAGCGAGCAGCGCGTTAGCGCTGCTGTGCTTCCGCATTACGCTCTTACCCCGGCGGAAGAAAAAGTAGTTCCCACCAACTTTGTCATTTATCCAAGATCTCGATAGTTAAAATATTTTCCACTTTGTTCTTGTTAATGATATACACAATCTCAAACGAATGAAGTATCAAAAGTATCGATATTTTGATTTGAGAATCGATTTTAGAACCTAGAGACCTAATATTGGAAGTATCGATACTTCAGTATCGATCCGCACATCACTAGTGTGCACACATTTACGAAGACATGCTTCTCTGTCACACACGTCTCGCTCGCTCCTCACTCTATCGCTCGCTCTTTTTCCCCGTTCTCATTAGCGAAAATAAAAAAAAAAAAGGTGCGTGATGTGTTGGATATAATGTGGGGGAAGTAATGCATCTTAGTGGTTACTCTTTTTCCAATATAACTTATTGGTCCAAGCACTCATCTGTGTTCATGTTTCCCTTCCTATGTATCATATTACCTACATGAAAACTAAAAGAATCACTAAATAAATAAATAAATAAATAAATAAATAAATAAATAAATAAATAAATAAATAAGTGAGATGTAATCTGATTGGCTGCTGCACCACTCACTTCTAGAAAGATCATGCGCCACTTGCATGCCTAATTGAGACAAGGAACGGAGTCAACATGACGCGAGGTATTATAAAACTGTGTCAAATATGATCTTTTAAATTGAATATATGAAAAGTGGACTTTTTGTTGTTAATGTTGAAGATATGTAGATGATTTGCCCCTGATAAGAAATTGTACAACTGAATTGTAATCTGCATTGTCTACGGAACCCCAGTCATGGCTCAACTTAATTTTTTTCTGCTCCGTTTTCTCGTTATAACGCGATAATTTTGCAGTTTTTTGGAAAATGCAGTCTAGTTTTGGGAAATAAATCATTTCCCTCTTTTGTCCCCCTTGTAGATCTGTAGAGAATTTCATGTTCCAGTTGCTGAACGCACAAGAATTCAGCAAACCGCCTTAGTGCGTCTCTGGAGAAATCGTGGGGTCTATTCTCTAAGTGAAGATGGACAGACACTGCTGTGTGCCGGCAAGCCAGTCATGTTACATTCTAATGTTGAATTTGTCGTTAAAAAGGGCCTAGATGATACCAAGGGTTCTGGAGCAAGAAAACTGAACAAACAACTAAAAATGCATCATAGTGGCTTAAGTGAAAGAAAGGTGCAGAAGATCTTGAACAACACCGAGTGCTACCGACATCAAAATGCAAAGTTTCTGAATAAGCCACCTTTGAGGACCATTCAAGCCAAAGAAGTGCAAGATCGACACCAAATTGACCTATTGGACATTGGAAAAATGAAAATTAATTATGGTCGCTCTTCCTATCGTTACATTCTCACGGTGATGGATGTGTTTAGTCGTTACATGTGGCTGAAACCATTGAAAGGAAAAAGTAGTGTTGAAATTGCCAAACACCTTATCAAAGTATGTGGTGAACATGGGCCACCCAAAGTGTTACAACATGATCAAGGGACTGAGTTTAAAGGTGCAGTCAAAATCCTCATGCAACCTCTGCAGGTAAAAATAATTCAAAGTTCACCATATCATCCACAAAGCCGAGGAAAAATTGAAAGAACACACAGGTGGGTAAGAAAGAAGATCATGTATGATCTGCTGAAATTTCAAAGAAAAGGAATGAACTGGGTCAAGCACCTGCCTGCATACTCAAGAGTACTAAATGAGGATCTTAAAGAAGTTTTAGGCTGGAGATCTCCATTTGAAGTGTACTATGGAAGAAAAAGCAACAGAATAAGGCATCCTTTATGTAGTTCTCCATCTTCTGTTTGTGAAGAATCTGTGAAGAATCAACATTCCACTCTACCATCCTTGAGACATCGAGAAAAATTTGATACTAAACGAAAGAGGATGAGAAGAATGGCGCAGAAGGCCTCTAAGCACTGTGCCAATTTGATGATAAAGCGTTCATTCAAACAAAACCTAATACAGCAGTACAATGTTAAGGATGCTGTTTTGATCAAAGTGAGGGATGGTGGCCATCGAGTCTCCAAAAAGTATCATGTAAGGTGTGGTACAATTGTGAAAAAAAATCATAACCTCTCAAAATACAAAGTGAGGTTCACAGATCCAAAGACCCTCCGGCAGACACAAAAATGGTTCTTTGTGTCAGATATAACTAGTGCCACCCGGCAGCGAGAAAAGACACAGTCTAAAAAACCCAAGACTGCAAAACCAAGGAGAGGCCTAAATCCACTTTTGTTTCAGTATACACACGCAGACAGACTTGAGGAATTTATGTCCATGGAGTTAAACGTTCACTATGACCCTGACCCAGATGGAAATTGTCAGATTGCAGCCATTGCTGACCAGCTATCCAGGCTTGGAATATTAAGATCTCCAGAAACCTTAAGAGATGAAATTGTGCAAGATCTCAGGTATCGTCCATACAATGAAAATGGAACACCCTTGTTTCACTTTGTGGAAGGCAATGACTGGGATGGATACTTGGAGAGAATGACCCAAAGTGGAACATATGGTGACCATATTACATTGCAGAGAGCATCTGAGATTTTCCGGGTCCAGTTTCTCATAATTTCCTCTCTGGGAATCGATGCCTCAACTATTATATCATAGTCAAACATATATTCTCCCAGCAATCCACTGCTAGTACTTGGTCATGTGGCTGAGGAGCATGGAGAACACTACCTGAGTTTAGAGGGATCCGTCACACCATTTATAGAGCATATTTTGGAGGCTCAAGCAGGACAGATATGTAACATTACACTTTCACCTCAGCTCCCTGCTTCTCCAATCGAGTCAGACCCACCTCAGCACCCTGCCTCTCCAATCAAGATAGACCAACCTCAGCTCCCTGCCTCTCCAGTCAAGTGTGGGCCTTATGAACCTGAGGACACTGTCCTGAATCCAACCTCAGTTAATCCTGTCCTGCCGCCTGAAATTTTTCAAAAAATAATTCAAATATCCCTTAATAATGACATGGCTATGCTCGGGACTTTCAATAGAGTGTCTAAACAATTTAAAAGCATCGCAAATAGAGTCCATCCCTCCATCTATCTTAGGGACACATTAAGTCAAAGCCTGGGGCTGAATCACTCTGGAGAGAGCACGATTAGTGTACAAAAGCTGTACAGAGCAGCAGGGCGTTATGGAGGTGTTGCTTTAAAACTTAAAGAGTTGTTCGGAAAGACCTCTAAGTGGTTTATGGGTTGGTTGATTCTAAAACATATCAGTCATGGACATTTTGAAATCAAAGATATATTTTGGAAGTAGGAACTTTGTTTATTTTTTGCACTCATTTTTTTGCTGTCATTTTGTCATAAGTTAGTTTGTCAGAAAATAGTTTGTTTAGTCTATGGTGATAATCTTTTTATTACTGTTATCATAATGAGGTTTACTTTTTTGGACTTGAAGGATTGGGAGGTTTTTTTTTTTTGTTTTAAATTGGCCATATAGGTCAATTGTATTGTTGTTAATTGGTTCTGTTAATAAATAAAACTGTTCTTTACCTATTCATCATCTTTTCTATTTTGTATGTGCATGTGTCAGTGTTGTGTAAAGAAGGTTTTAGGACTTTTTAACTATTCTTGATATGGTTTTGGTATTCAATAAACATAATAGAAAACTTTAAATCAAGACTTTAAACAATAATAATAATAATAATAATAATAATAATAATAATAATAATAATTATTATTATTATTATTATTATTATTATTATTATTATTATTATAACAAGAAGAAGAAGAAGAATGGTGATGATGAGGATTTGTTACTGCAACCTTTGAATACTGTGTTGATAGAAATTGCTAAGTACTGCTACTAGGCTACTACAATGATATAAAAGTCCTTGATTTTCATAACACTTAAAAGTAAAAAAGGTGCAATAAACAAACAAATAAACCATGATTTAGTATTGTTATTACATAATGCACCATGTTATTACATTTTCCAGAAAATGAAAGTGTTGCAAGTGCATTTTGTAATAATCTTCCCAAAATGTAACAACTTATTACGTAATGCAGCAAAATTTATTACGAAATGCGTTGGGGCAGGTTATTACAAAATGCGGCAGTTTATTACGAAATGTGGCTTTATTACAAAATGAAATGACAAAGTAATTACGTTTTGGAGTTTTATTACAAAATGCACCATTATTACGAAATGCGGCTCAACGCAGCCTCAGGTTGTTCAATCGCGCCCTCGTCCCCATGTCGACAACTTTCTCCTCCAGAGCTTTATTTCTTTCTTTAAGTGTACAAACCGACTTTCGTAACTCAGCTTGTTCATCTTCCACTGTTGACACTCGTGTCTCCGCTTGCGTTATTCTTTCGATACAGTCAGCCAGTTTTTCTTTTGTTTCGACGACGGCGGACAGGATTCCATCGAGTCTTGACGAAAACTCAGAGTTTAAGCTGCTTATCGCTGTCAATATTTCTTCTTTAGCCCCAGTTAGCTCACTTCTATCTTGCACTACAGTAACCACAGTGCCACTAGCCTCAGTGCTAGCACTAGCCTCTTTGCTAACTTTATGCTTCATACTTTGCGTCCCGAAGCCAGTTAACTTAGCTTGTGTCTGCACTTTCCCATTTTCTTCGTTTGATTTTCCTGTTTTTGGCATCACCACCTCAACGTTGAGCGTTCTCTGCACTTCTGGATGATGAATTAGTGTTTTATATCAGGAATTTTTCAGGATTTCGGCGGAGTGGAGTCAAGCGAGACTTTCTAGCAGGCGTCCTTAACCGGAAGTCCAAAATATTGCCCTTTTTTTAAAAAAAATTAACATTATAATTACAATGATTTAAATAATCATCACAACATTTTCAATAATTCAGTCTCTAAAAAAACATTGTTCATAAATCCTTAAAAAAACCTAACTCTGTATTCATTTATTCTTGATTATTAAAAGCATATGTGGTGATCTGTGTGGTTTGGAGTGTTTTTCCCCTCTCCCTTCTCTTACAGAGCTGTGGGCGGTTCCCTCGTCTCCTCCGTGCCGGCTCTCTCTCCTGTGCTCCTGCGCACACTAGGGTTTAATATTTTTCCCGAAAGTTAGAGGGATCAGATCCCGGGAAATACAATTAATTTCCCGGGAATCCCGGGAATCCCGAAAAATTGCGTGTTGTTGGTTTTTGTTTTTGTTGTTTTGTTTTTTTTTGCAGCTAAGCCAATTTGCCAATTTGTTCCTCAATCCCAAGATGACATTTTTTGCATGTTATATTTATCATTATTAGGGCGCAGGAACACAGTTTTTGTCCATCAGCACAGGCTATGAATGATGAAAGAGAGCTCCGTGCGTGTCGGGACTCAGGAGTCACATCTGCTGCAACGCTAATTGTGAAAAGCCAAACACACTGTCTGTAACTGATCTTCTGAAAAGCTTTACGCAGCAAAAAGCAACCCTAATCAAACTAATAGTTGACAGAACTCCCTGACGAAATACGATGAAGTAAACCATTTAATGATTACCTAAACCATTATGTAAAATGCATTCCTCTGTGGCTGTTGAGATTTAGGCTGCAAACAGGAACAATAAGCTATTATAATTAGTAGTTAATGAAATATTCCTTTTTAGAGAAGGGCAGGCGTATTTCTTTAACACCTAACCTAGAGGTTACACTAAACCAAAGAAAACGGCACATAACTGCGCAATGCGCTGCAACAGAAAAATACACCCTGGCGGCAATTTTAGCTTCATAAAAATTGTTAAAGTAGACCATTTAATGAGTCAGATTACAGCTCTATTATATAAACTAAAGAAATCTGCTACAGCAGGAAGAAGAAATGGTGGTGGTGGTGGTGGTGGTGTTGTTCTTGAATCATGCCTTCAGCCCCGTGGTGTTTCAGAGGACATGCTGTGTTTCAGTGAATCTACTTACTCAGTAGCTCCTGCAGAGGGAAACAGTCCAGTCAGTTTCTTTAAGAGACCCAAACTTGAAGCCATGGCTTTCCCTGTTCAGTTTCCTACTGGTCAAAACACACTGGATGAGAAGAGAGCTATTAAACTGACACCCAGTAGTTATTTTAAAGCACGGCTCTTTGGTGTTGATGATCGCTTTGCTAGAGACACAAACTACCTGTTCTTTGTTTGTGACTGAAATACACCTGGCCACTTCCAGCATGACCATACAGCTCCGTAAAGGTAAACCTTTCACCAGAGATGGATGCAGAATCACAGTGTCACAGTGTGACACAGTAGTGGACTCTCAGTGGTGGTGATGACATCACTCAGGTTGTTCACGTCATGAAAAAGGAGTGGTTTTAACTCATAATTACAGTGTGCTGCTGTGCCCAAGATCTTGTGATACTTGGTGAGCCTGTCAATCATGTCACTGAGATGTGTGAATGTCACCACGACAGCGGTACCAGGGGTGGGTGTGGCCTGAAGCAGAGGCAAACCTTTGACTGTCCGAGCATGTGGGTCAAAGAAACCATATCTGCCTGATCTGGTTCTGAAGACTGCAATGCATAATGAGCTCATCAGCAGGAGTGCATACTGTACATCAGACAACAAACAGCTTAGTCCTGACTCAAGGTCCAGGTAGGAGTCTGCTGCTCCAGGTAATGGTTCTCCAAACGTGCCGTATCTGGAAAGCTGTGACATGTCCACAATCTGTGTGCAGCTGGGTCAACTAACAAATGTGAAGTCTGAGGTGGTTTGACAGGAACACTTAGTTACACTTGCAGTAAATGAGTAAATGATTAAAGACTAGTGTGGAGCAGTGTCTGATTGAAACAAACCTTTCACAGGACTCCTCAGCAAGAAAGTAACAAGAAAGTTACTTTTGTTTTGTATAAATTATTTTGGACTTTAACTCATTGTGTTTAATTTGAAAATTGAAAAAGATGTTAATTTATCTTAAACAATGTTCTACTCTCTATGTGAGTTTTTAAGTTTATGAAATAGAGTGAATAATAACTCTCTGCAAACTATTGATTTTTGTAAATGTGTTTTAAATCAGCCAATCACAATAAGAAAAAAATTAATAATTTATAAATGCTCAATAGTTTTTTTTTTTAAATATCTGAATACCTAGATCAGGTAGGTAATTGCCAATTGAAAAGATTATTGGTGTTGGGGAGGGATAGCAGAGGTAAAAAATGTGAGTGGAGAAACTCACAGAACCAATAAAAAAGTTAGATCAGGCGAACCAAAAAAGCCTGTTTGACAGGGACAGGAGAGAGAAAATGTGAGCGGAGTAACTCACAGAACCAAAAAAGAGTGCTCAGGTAGCCAAAAAAACCTGTAGCAACAACCAGACCAGAACCAGTGGCGGCTGGTGATAAAAATTTTAAGGGGGGGGCGCAGATTTGGAGTGAGTGAAAATAAAAAACAAAATACTTAAGACAAATCAAAGTCGCAATGAAACCTTTATTATTGTTGCTCAATACCATTCAGAAGCACTATTTAAACAGAAATTTTGCCCTTCTTTCCTTCTGTGCTGCAAATTTTTCAATGACCCTCTGATTAAAGTCTGTTATATCCGTCACCAGTCTCTTTTCCATCGACAGCATGGCAAGTGCATTAAGCCTGTCCTGGTTCATGGTGTTTCTGAGGAACGTTTTAATTCTTTTCAAGGTGGAGAAGCACCTTTCAGCCTCTGCTGTGGTCATGGGTGTGGTGATGAGTATCTTGAGCAGTGTGACAGTCTCAGAAAATACCTCTCCATGGTTATTTTCCATAAACAAATGGAAAAGGTCTAGAGCACCACAGCAGGCCTTGAACTCATCCTTGCTGTAGATGAGGCTGAGCTCTGTCTTCAGCTTGCTTCCACTCAGCATTGGATAGGCCTTCAAGGTGCTGCTGAGGGCATCTTCAGGAAATCTTGTGTGTTACTGTGCAAACCTGTCACCCTGCAGCAAAAGTGGCACTGACAAGATGCTTGGTGAAGGAGATTCGATCCTGGTGTGTCCCAATATGGTGTCACTGATCTACAGAGAGAGGCACACAAGTACAGTGTTAAACACATTTTAATATCACAAGTTAACTTCAGTATTTATTGAAAAAAAAAAAAGAAATCAAACAGCCATAGCTTAACCTGCCCCCACAAAATAAAGCTTTAATTTATGTCACCATTCTAAGAACAGACAAATCAGCTTACTTTTCTGATCTTCAGGAAGAATGGCAGCAAGATGCTCTTTCAGTGATGTGGAGATGGTCTCAGCTGTAGCTGACTGCATGGGGGATGAACTCAAAAAATCTTTTCTGCAGGTTGTTTTTTGGGTCAGTGTAGCGCAGTACAAGCACAAGTTGTGATTGAGTGGCAATATCCATGGTTTCATCAGCCTGGATTGATAAAAAAAAATCGCTGTTCTGTACTTCTTTAATGATGTGCTCCTTAACATCAGAGAGCATACAGTCCAACAACTCGTTTTGCACAGTTTTTGAGGTCCCCTTAAACACCGTGGCGTTCTCCAGGTGCTCTTTCAACACCCCATCCAGAGAGGCAACAAAAATCCACCAAGCCACGAAAAATACCGGGATTGTCGGACGTCTCCCTCTCATCATGGCCTCGTAAAGCTAACTCAAAGGCTCCACAAAATTTAACACAGTCTCTGAAATTTAACAGGTCTCGTACTCCCGCAGTTGTCTACAACTTATCGGTGCCAACAGTTTCAAAGAGTAAACATGGGAAGCAGTAAAGCGCATTACTTACAGAGCAGCCCGTCAACCAGCTCCGCTTGTAGCAAGAGCGCGAGAAGCCCCGGGTGTACGCTCGGCTGCGATCGCTAGCTTGCTGCTGTATTTTTATGTCGGGTTGGTCAGGTCCAAGCTCCTTTACCCTCTTTTTTTCTTCAAGTGAATGCCTTGAGAACGGGTTATTCTGTAGTGAAATAACCGAGTTTAAGAATAAATAGGAGGAGGAGGATGCGCGTGAAGGAATCTGCTGCGATGACGTGTCGCTATGATTGACAGCGCTCGTTGTCCAGTCACATGAGGAAAATAAACACCAGAATAATGCTTATTCGCTGCAGGGCGCACTTCTCTGCGCCCCGCAGTAAAAGTTGAGGCGGCCAATTAAAAAGACGCCTCAGGTCACGGGAAAAGCGAACGTAAAGGAAAACCAATAGACACCCATTTGGCCGGCGCCCCGTTGAACGTAACCTCTATATTCACAACGTATAGTACTATAGAACGTACGTAATATATTTTAAACCTCTCTTTATTGAACGGGGACAGGTCTTGCTGACAGACTTTAACTGTGTAGTAAAAAAAGAAGTTTTATTAGGTTTTTTTTTTTTTAAATAATAATTTATTGACAAACTATGTTGCGTTTTAGTAGACTTTCTCTGATGAATTGAGGAGGGGGCGGCTCCCCAGCGCCCCCTATTGACAAACTGCCACTGACCAGAACAGAATTGCAGGTGCAAAAAAAAACAGACCAGAATGGAACTGCAGATGCAAAAGACCAGACCAGAACGGACTCGCAGATACAAAAAAACAGACCAGATCCGATGCACAAAAATATGATGCAAACCAGATACTTAGATGAAAAATATGAATTCAAAACAGATCCGATATATAGAATGATATGATGATAGATAAAGACAGAAAAATAACAAGAGAGCTGGAGAAGATGATGGAGGCAGAGATGGGGAGGGAGCTGAGGAGGAAGGAGAGGGAGATGGTGAGGAGCGCAAGAGCTGGAGGAGAGCTGGGGGCAGCACACCTGAAAGACAAAATTGGAAAACAAAAGAATGTCGTCAGTATCCATAAGAAATACTTACTTGATTATTGTAACTTTAATTTATAGAGTTAATAAGAAAACTATAATAACAGCTGCAGGACTATGATTCAAAAGAAAGCACAAAATATCTCCAATGATCTGCAGATAGCTAATCACTTTCAAATTTTCAAATGCAAATGGCTTCAGTAAATAGATTCTTTGTCAAAGATAGTCCTGCAGTTACATCAGATAGTTCCTTTGGAAGCAGCCAAGAGTTTAATCCACAAAATTTCTACTTACCAACCAAAGATCAGGGCTTGCTCTACCCTGTTTGAATAAGAGAGGTAAACACAAGTTAGGTCAGTGTGTGTGTGTGTGTGTGTGTGTGTGTGTGTGTGTGTGTGTGTGTGTGTGTGTGTGTGTGTGTGTGTGTGTGTGTGTAATCTTACACTCATTCGACAGATTTACAATCAAGGGACACACAAAAGAGCTCAGTCGTTTTACTTACACTTTAAAGTCTGCAGGATGTCAGTGATGATATGAAGTCACACCCAGAATGGAGGAGGCAAGAAAGAGAAAAGAGATAAAAGTTTCAGATTAACTTCAGAGTTTCTGTTTTTTAGATTCTTTGACAGCTTTAGAGGCTGACAAATAAATACTCAAGCTATTTGTTTTGCAAATGTCTAAAGCTACATTGGGAGAGAGGGGGGGGGGGGGGGGGGGTAAGAAGCTGGACCACGACACAAATGTAGCAGATTGTAGCAGATTGTAGCAGCTTATTATTACCAGTATAATAGAGTTTATGGTCTTAAAGCGATACCCAAAAAAGGCTCATAATATAGATTCAATGTGCATTTTGTGTTGAAGTAGGGCTTTATTCTCCAGGTCATGTTATAAACCATCATTTGTGTGGCTTGCTGTGGCAGTGTACGGTGAGATAATGAGCTAAGTAGATAATTGCATGTGAGTACTGCTTTCTATCTGCATCCATATAACTTTAATCCTCTAAAGACTGCCCTGAATTATAAACATTTCTGGAAGAAATTTTCTTGAAAATGGACACAGCTCAGTGAAGTCTATTCAAACCGTTAATAAACCGAACGTTGGTACATCAAACCCTGCGGGCACTATCACACAGTCACCGGCCGACACTGGCTGTAGCATGAGAGCTAATAAGACGTTTTCCTCTGATAAAGTGAAAGACCAAGTTGATGTGTAGTCCACAGCGGGTTTGAGCACAAACTGTTTAATTGCCTCACTTACTGTCTCTCTTTTCTACAAATTAACAGTTAGAGAACTTTGTTAAGAACTGAAAGACGTTACTAGACCGTTAGCGCCGGTGTTAGATTAACTGGTGACAGTCCAACAGATGTTTAGGAGGTGCGGCCTTGAAGGACCCCTTGTCAGAAAATAAAAACACGGAAAAACATCCATGATCCTGTACAGGATAAACAGTAGAAGGTGAATGAATTAATGACTGAATGAAAATGTTAATGTGTTAATGTTTATGCTATCAAATATAACATGAATAATATTAATTTCGTATCGTATTTTACTAACGTAGTGAATATAGGTGGCGATATCGAAGCCTGTTTAAAACACTTGAAACATCAATAAAAAGTGAAAATCTGCATGCGGCTTCATTCATTTATTAATTATGGGGATCTTTAGCCAATATTCTTATCTAAAGAAGTCTATGAGTGTAACATTAAGTCTGTATTAGTTCAGGTATCTGCTGAAGCTCATCTCAACATCAGTACTCATCCAAGGTAGAGCAACTGGCCAGTTTAACTTGTGATACAACGTTAAACACCCACCACGATTCTCATTTAAGTCTAATGACATATCTTTTGCAAAATACGAAGCATAGGCTGACTTTGATCAAGACTTTAGGTCTCTGATATAGTATGAACATGAGAAATGATGTGGGAATACTTTATTTTGAAATGCTACATCAGAATAAGATGATATTGACTGAGTGATATCCTGGCGTGGTCCACTATCAGCCTGAAGTGGAATCATGGATTGATTATTAGTTTTACCCATTTTACACAAGTCAGATTTTAAGCAACAATGTACCTCAGTTTCAAAAATTTAAAGGGCTTTTATTTTGAAATGCTTCATCAGAATTGGTTGAAATTAACTGAGTCACATCCTGAGGTAGTCCTCTATCAGCCTGAATTGGAATCACTGATTGATTATTTATTTAAGCTTTTTCATGCTAATCCGAATTCAGGCAAGACTTTTGCTCAGTTTCAAGAATTTGAAGGGCTTGTATTTTAAAATGCTAGATCAGAATCAGCTCTTATTAAATGAATGACATCCTGGGGTGGTTCACTATCAGCCTGAAGTGGAATCATCGATTGATTATTGGTTTTAGCCTTTTTATACTAATCTGAAATCAGGCAAGACTATAGCTCAGTTTCTGGAATTAAAAGGGCTTTAATTTTGAAATGCTACATCAGTCTTGGTTCAAATTAATGGCTTCACATCCTAAAGTGGTGTACTATCATCCTGAATTGGAATCATTGATTGATTATTGGTTTTAGCCTTTTTACACAAATCAGACTTCAGACAAGAATAAACCTCAGTTTTTAGAATTTGAAGAGCTTTTTTTTTTTAAGTGCTACATCAGAATCAGCTGATATTGAATGAGTGACATCCTGGGATGGTTCACTATCAGCCTGAAGTGAAATCATTGATTGATTATTGATTTTAGCCTTTTTATCCTAATTTTAAATCAGGCAAGACTATAGCCCAGTTTCGGGAATTTAAAGGGCTTTTATTTTGAAATGCTACATCAGTCTTGGTTCAAATTAATTGCGTCACATCCTGAGGTGGTTCACTATCAGCCTGAAGTGCAATCATTGATTGATCATTGATTGTAGCCTTTTTACACAAATCAGATTTCAAGCAATAATATTGCTCATTTTTAAGAATTTGAATGGCTTTTATTTTGAAATGCTACATCAGCATTGGTTGAAATTAACTGAGTTGCATCCTGAGGTGGTGTACTATAAGCCTGAAGTGAAATCATTGATTGATTATTGGTTTTAGCCTTTTCATGCTAGTCGGAAATCGGGCAAGATTATAGCTCAGATTCTGGAATTTAAAGGGCTTTTATTTTGAAATGCTACATCAGATAAAGCTGATATTGACTGGGTGACATCCTGAGGTGGTGTACTATCAGCATGAGTCTGAATCATTGAGTGGTTATTTGTTTTAGCCTCTATTCTAATCCGAACTTCATGAGAAACCTTATCAGTTCCAAGATTTGAAAAGGGTATTATTTTGTTACACTGGCGTGGGTTACAATAAGCTTTAAGTTGAATTCAATTCATTTACACTAGTCTTTAAATTTTAACCAGGATTTAGAGCAGATTATCTCTGTATTATATCTGTCGGGTCAAAAATTTGCCCACACGGCCGAGTTGAAAATGAGTGATCCTTTTCTGAAAAACCCCAGAGATTCAAAATGAAGTTTCTAGTGGAAAAACTCAAAACTTTGTGTTGCTTTACCTTTGTTTTCTCAAAAACTGTTGAAGATAGCAGAATGCCCCTCAAAACTTAAGCTGTGGACAGATCTGTCAACGTTTTGAAGCAAGAATGACATCTCTAGGTCAAAGTATGGCGAGGCAGGAGCAGTGGGAAAAAGTGTGTTTTTTGGTGTTCTCGGGGAGCCTCCCTATTCATTGTCTGTGGGACTTTTTCGTTGGTTTTCGGGTTTTATTCAGCCAAAAAATGCCGAAATTCTTAGAAAAGTCATAGCACACGTTTCTGGACCAAGCCGCACGTTTTGATATATAATTTGTTGGGGTTTTCTCAAAGACCTAGGTGGAGAAGCGGTCCAAAATTTTGTCTGGAAGATGAAGAAGATGATGAAAGAAACGAATGGAAGAAAAATAGTGGCTTGTTTTTTAGCCACAAGCCACTCTCCCCAGTAGCTTTGCTATGAGGGAGAGTGGCTCATGCCAAGCCCAAGCCCTTAATAATGTTGATTTTGTTTGGCCAGTTTTGCTAAATCTTGCAGCACAAGTTGGACCCGATAAATGAATGTTATATTTTAAATATATGTTTCCTACCATCATTGTTGTATAAATCAGTGTTAATAACTGAGGGGACTAGTTAACATATGAGGAGTTTCTTCACATATTATTATTATTATTATTATTATTATTATTATTATTATTATTATTATTATTTACAATAAAAAATGATCCATACAATTTTGTGATTCAGGAAGTCTGCACCAAACTGTTAGCCCTTCGTGATACTCTTTCCCTTTAAGTAGCCCTCAGTCTCAAAATGGTTGGTTACCCCTGCTTTAGACAATCTCGGGGGGGGGGGGGGGCTGCGTGAACTTTGAGTGACCTTCGAGATATAATTCAATATCTCAAAAACCAAAGCAGCACAGACGTTTGAGATTATTTTCACCAACTTCAGCGTGGGGGGGGGGGTAAGCCTTACGCAGGTTTCCTGAGAGGAGGAAACAACACTGATGAGGAGGAGGGATGAACAGTGTAAAGGAGAAAGAGAACGAGAGAAGGAGAGGGAGGTGGGGCGCACGAGCACGTACCCTACTGTCCGCGCCTCCCTGCGGTGTGCTCAGAGAGTTTGCGGCAGAGAGAAGGACCCGCACATACGGACGGACAGCTCTTGGCAGTCATCTTCGCTGTTTGTCCGGATCAGATGGAGGCTGCCGAGGAGCGGGGATGTAATGGGTGCTGGAGCGGAGCCCGGAGATGATGAAGAGCAGGTTTCTGACCTCAAAGTTGGGTTTTTACTCCAATACGACACTCGGAGGGGAATAACGGAGACGCAACGCTTCCACTGATGGATTAAACTCGTTTTTCCCCCACTTCTAACGTCCTCGGGTTTCTGCTCCACATGTTGGATTGTTGATGCTCCGGCTTACCTCGAATCGTACATGTTGCCCGGCTGATGAAGCAGCATTGTGGTCTTTGCTTGCCCATGTTTGGACCTATCTAAGTGAACTGGACGCTCCACATCCAGGTCGACTTATCGTCTCGTGTCTGCGTGAAGAGCCGCACAGGGACATGGAAACACTGGGACTCTACAGGCTGCTGTACTGCATTATTTTGAACTGCCCCCTCCTCTGTGCACGCGGTAAGTGTGGGGAAACCGCTTGCAGTTTATCATGGCAGGCAGCTGTCCGTGCACAGAGCTGCACAACTGTTGATTGAGAGTGTGAGGATGGAGGAGTGCAGCTCCAACAGCTGAGCAGTAAAAACACGCGCAGCTGTTCTTCGATCTCAGCTTCCTGTTCTCCTGTATTTGATCAAGTGAATCCGGAGGCAGGATGTAGGTCACAGCAGGTTGACTAAAACTATTATCATATATGAATGATGTTTAATGGGGGCTATAAAAGGAGGGCTTAATGCATTCATGGTGGCAGAGGACGGACGGGCCAAACTGGGGCTTATGAAACAGTTTCCACTCGTTAATCTCTGCCTGTCTCCCTCCATCTCCAAAGCTGCATTTACTGAAGTCCCTAAAGATGTGAGTGTGGGGGAAGGAGAGGATGTGGAGATGCCCTGCGCCTTCAAGGCAGTCAGCAATGTGCCCGTGGCTCTGGAGATCCAGTGGTGGTATCTGAAACGGGAAGTGCCCAACAGCCTGACCCATGAGCAGCAGGTCAGTGCTCCATCCAACAGAAACTACAAGGTGACTGGAACCCTGAGCACACAGCACACAGTGCCTCATTCACAGTAATACCTCACAGTAAAACCTCAGACTGCTCACAGACTCAGCATGTCCACCCAGGCCTGAACCATAATTTAATAAATACAGCCAAAGGACTCAGTCAGCAGAGGTTTTGTTTCTGGTTATTATCAAAACATAAATGGCACACCAATGAGGGACTTAAATATTCAGTTAATCTGTTCATATGGAAACTCTGTTTTGGTGTAAGTGTATTTTAAAATCTGAGGAAGTATAGGCTTAGAGGACAGCCTGAAGTTTTTATTTTAGAATTACGGCTAAAAGTAAAAATCTTTGGTGCTCTTGTCCATGTTATTTCATCCCAGTACTTTCTTCTAATACTCATTTCCTGACAGAAGAATTTATCTATTTTGTCCTTATTCATTACTTTAATATTTCATTAATACATTTCTTTCATAAGTTTAAAACAGCCCATGTGCTTGTTATAAGAGCCAAAGGAAAAACAGGGCTGAACAGGTCAAATGGCGTCATATCTGTGCTCAGCCTCAAATGGTCAAATCAACTCTTTTAGGCACCTTTGAGTTTTTGAGATGAGTTTTTTAACATCAGTCTTGTCCCCAGAGCATGCAGCATGTAGTGGACAATGACCTTCTGTCTTTTGGTACATTTCCACACTTTTCAACACCATTTTTTTAATCTTTTGATGAAAATGTTTCACTTGTGAAAGGTGTGGAAACTTGAGGGTGGGGCCTTGAGTGACTTGTGGGCTCACAGAATCTCTTAGAAAAGACAAGGAAGTTGATTTTTGTATTGGTGACAGTGCCTAATCTCAGGAACAACTGATGACAATCTGGGGGGATGACAAACAAAAGTGTATGAAAAGGGGGGGGGAGTGTTCTTGTTATGGCCGTTTACTTTATTGATTGCATTTTCTGTTTTAATTTAATCTGTCAGGATTGTTTGTTATATAAAATTATAAAACCATATAAATCCCATGAACTGTACAGAATAATCTTTGTGTTGTTACATTTTAGAGTTTATAAAGTTGCTAACATGAATCAAACCATTAGAGTTGTTTTCTTAAATGTGTTTTAATGTAAGAAATCCATAAAAATGTTACAGAAATAATTATTTGTCTGGGAAAATAATTATTTTTCCAATGTATCATTACACGGACATGAACATTTCTTCATTGATGCAGTGACGGTACCTAATCAAATATTATTATTATTATTATTATTATTATTATTTTATTTTATTTTATTTTAATTTTTTTATTTAATGTTACACTCGCCAGGCCTCGCCTTTATTCCATTAACACATGCATCAAGCAAGCTAGACCATAACAACAGCAACAGCTTTATGGCAGCTGAAGGTAACCCTCTAGGACAAATTACTGCACAGGGTGAGAGCAAAAGAAGATGAAGTTTGAGATTTAAATGGCTTAGGGTGCAGTCACACTGGCCAAATGTTCCATGCTCAAGCATGGTTCAGCCCTTAAGTACAGTTCGTTTGGTCAGTGTGACCACAAGCATTCCATGCTTGGGTGCACTTCACTTCATCTCTTTGGCATGCTTTGGAGAGGTGTGCTTCAGCACGGTTACACTTCATGCATGAGCACACGGACATGATCGCTGAGACAGCTTCTCTGGACAGTTACTTTAAGCAGTAACATCGGTGTTGAAGAGCTGTGTTGGACCAAAACAACTTAACATGAGCCAAAAAGTCATTAAAGTTGTAATCCTGTTCTCTGTGGCTCATTGTGCTGACACTGATGAGACCACGCTGCATGTAAACAGACGCTTTATGGTGACGTAGGTGGGCCAAACATGTGCCTAAAGTCTGGTTAATGTTGGAGTAGTGTGACCACGGGCCGTACTGGCCAGCTGAGTTCAGTACCAATGTCCAGTGTGACCACACTCTAAACGTGCGTCTGTGTGTTTACAAATGTTTCATCCTTGCATGCCCACCAGCTGGAGCCTATAGCACGAAGCGCGGTCAGCGAATCCAAGATAACTCACATCTAACCAGGGTTGACTAAATGCAACAGTGACAATCAGGATAATCTATAGCATGACGCAGGTTATCAACACAATAACTCAACCCAGGTTTGTCTCATCAAGAGCTATGAACGCGCACGTATAAGGGGAGGGCTCAGAGACCGCTGACCAATCACAGTCATAAACGCTGAACACACAGAACAGAGTGACAGAGCTCTGTGAGACACTTGTGAATAACGTTTAATTATAATGTTTAATATTAATGAAATATGAGGAGGAAAAAGTCTGAATCATAGAGAAGGAAAACACTGACAGCTGCCAATAACAGGCAAAATGCATGGCAGAATATAACAGACTGTGTAAATGAGTAAGTTATTCTTCAATGGCTCAATATGACACTGATCACACTTGTGTATCTCACAAAACAATATACAGGGAAAATGAACTGTGTGTACTGCAGTTATTATCTCATTCCAGTTTCATCCCTCTGGAGTGGTTTGTTTCATGTCATAACATCATGCTTAAATTAAGCTTAAAGTTGTTGCCACAATACAGAGTTAATGTCTGACCCAAATTAACAGTTCACAAATCAGCAGCTGGACTCATATACACTCTCCCTCTTTAATAAAGAAAGCCTTCAAATACAATGAATGAAGTTTAGGAATGACATGATGATAGAACATTGTGCTGTTTAACATCAAGCATTACATCCTTCTATTTGTCAAGCACTTTGTGTTGTCTTTGAATGTATGAAAGGAGCTTTATAAATAAAGTTTGATTGCTTTGAGTATCCCTTCCTGGTATATTAACTCTAACTGTATGGAAAAGTTTGATTTAGGGGAGTCTGTATGCATAGTGTGATAATGTTAAACAGCACAAGCAGTGTTCCTCATCATACATTTCCTCGCTCAATTACTGTGCTTTAAACCATGTGATCCATATATTAAATTTTACAATGTGCAACTTCCACCCTGGCTGTACTCTATGTGAGGTATCCAGAGAAAGATATGAATGTGCTCTCATATGTGTGTGTGTGTGTGTGTGTGTGTGTGTGTGTGTGTGTATATATATATATATATATATATATATATATATATATATATATATATATATATATATATATATATGTATATATATATATATATATATATATATATATATATATACACACACACACACACAAGTGGGACTTGATTAAAAAAATTAATCGAATTAATTAAGCCATTTGTAATTAATTAATCGCATTTTAATCGCATCGATACTCAACATCAGAAGCAACACTTTTCTTTTTTTTTTTCTTTTTTTATAACACTTTTTATTGGATTATTTTTGTTCATGCACATCAATGTATGACACATACAATGTAATCAGATAATGTATTTGAAAGTTAGCAAAAGGTTTGTCTTACACAGAGTAGTCTGAAAAGGTAACAAACTTAATCTTAGCTCTGTAAAATCAGTAAAAATGTTTTCTTTGTAAAGGTCCTTGACATGTAGCAGGCCTTTGTTACGCCAGACATTAAAGGTAGGGTCTGACAGGAAGGGTGGGAATAAATGGTTTCTGACAATCGGGGCTAAAGTTGAAGGTTCATTCAAACCAAAATGTTTACGAAATTGCGTCCAAATCTTGAACGAGTTGGTAACAACAGGGTTCTGTGAGATATTATGAATCTTGAAGGGGAGTCGTGCGGTAAGGAGGGACTGCAATGAAAATTTTGAAGACCAAATTTCTATCTGGGCCCACGAGGGACATGCATCAGTTCCTTTGTCGAGCCAATGAGTAAGTTTGTTAATGTTGCAGGCCCAATAATATTGGATAAAATTGGGTAGTGCAAGACCGCCCATCTTTTTGGGGAGTTGTAGAACAGCTTTTTTAATTCGGGGTGGCTTATTCAACCACAAAAACGATGATATTGTCTGGTCTAGCTGTTGAAAAAAGGATTTTCTCAGAAAGATTGGAATATGTTGGAACAAGTAGAGGAATCTAGGAAGAACCACCATCTTTACCACGTTAACTCTGCCGGTTAGGGAAAGAGGGAAGGAGGACCAGCGAGTCAGATCGAGCTTACACTTATTGATGAGAGGGCGAAAATTTTTGTTGAAAAGGTCTTCAAAAGAGACAGTGATAAATACGCCTAAGTATCGAAACCCCTCTGAGACGACTCTAAATGGAAAGGAGGCCGGTGGTATCGTCCTAGACAGTCGGTTAATAGGGAGAAGTTCACTTTTATTAAAATTTAATTTATAACCAGAGTATCTCCTGATTTGGGTAAGAATGACTGTAATAACAGGAATGGACAAGGCTGGTTGTGATACATATAACAGTAAATCGTCCGCGTACAGGGACAGCTTGTGGGTGACATCGCTCCTGGTGATGCCCTCAACTCTCTCCTCCCCCCGAAGCCAGATAGCTAGTGGCTCTATAGCTAGGGCAAATAGGAGGGGGGAGAGGGGGCATCCCTGTCTGGTGCCCCGGCGAAGGGCAAAGGGGGGCGACCTCACACCATTTGTCAGGATATGGGCAGTTGGGGATTCATAAAGCAGTCTGATCCATGCAATGAAGTCAGGGCTGAAGCCGAATTTTGACAGGATATAGTACAGATACTCCCACTCGACCCTGTCGAAGGCTTTCTCAGCGTCAAGAGAAATAACCACCTCAGGTATGACAGGGCTGGGGGAGCCAATAATGTTAAGAAGTCTTCTGGTGTTAAATGATGAGTTCCTACCAGCCATGAACCCAGTCTGGTCTGGGGAAATCAAGGCAGGCAGGGCTTGCTGAAGACGAGTAGCCAGAACCTTGGCGAGGACCTTTTGGTCCACATTTAGAAGTGAGATGGGCCTGTAGTTGCTACATTCAAGGGGATCCTTGTCTTTCTTTAAAAGGAGAGAAATGTTGGCTTCAGTCAGGGTTGGGGGCAATCTGCCACTAGCAAAAGATTCATTGTACACATTAACCAAATGTGGGGCTATTAGGTTTAGGTAAGCTTTATAGAATTCTACTACAAACCCATCTGGGCCTGGGGATTTGCCATTTTGTAACTGGCTAACTGCCTCCTGTACTTCCGCCAAAGAGATCGGTGCACCTAGTTTGTCAGCCAGATTACTATCATCTTTAGGGTATGTAAGCATCTCTAGGGGGTTGTGGCCCTTCCAGATTTCAGGTGAGTGTTCTGAGATGTACAGGTTGGAGTAAAAATTCAAAAACGCACCATTTACCAAATTAGGATCAGTGACCACAGTCCCCGATGGCAGTTTTATCCTTGGGATCAATCTCGAGAGAGCTGCAGTTCTAGCCTGATGGGCGAGAAGTTTGCCTGCCTTGTCTCCCAATTCAAAATAACGTTGCCGTGTTTTTAAAAATTTTGTTTCAACCTTGAATGTTGACAAAAGGTCGAACTCAGCCTGAAGCTTGAGACGTTGGTCATAGAGACATGGAGTAGGAGTAGTGGCATATTGTGTATCAATTATCAATAATTGGTCCGAGAGCCAGCTCATCCTTTCCGTGTCTGATCTTTTCTGCTTGGAGGCAAACGAGATCGCCTGTCCCCTCAGGTATGCTTTACACGCCTCCCACAGAGTGCCTCTTGTGATATCTGGAGTATCGTTTGTCTGAAAAAAGTTGACTATTTCCTCCTGGAAGAATTTCTTAAAATGTGGATTGTTCAGTAAAAAGTGAGAAAGTTTCCACTGCATATGTGGAGGGCTGCGGTTTGAAAAATTTATGTCGACTGAAGTCGGAGCATGATCTGAAATCACTATACTGTGATAGCTACTAGAGTTGACCCAGTGCAACAGCCTATTGTCAATGACAAAAAAGTCGATTCTTGAGTATGAACGGTGTACATGGGAGAAAAACGAAAAGGCTTTGGTGGATGGGTTAAGAAATCTCCAAGGATCTGTTAGGCCAAGCTGGTTTATAGAGGATTTCAATGTAGTAGCAGAATTGGACAAAGTGAAGGGTCTAGAAGAGGACCTATCTAGAGCGGGATCTTGAATAAGGTTGAAATTGCCCCCTATGATCGAGTAATGACTGTCTATATCAGGAAGGGAGGAAAAAAGATGGGTAATAAATTTGTCATCATCCCACACAGGGGCGTAGGCACTCACTAGAATAACTGGGATGTCAAATAGCCTACCTGCTACGGCCACAAAACGCCCGTTAGGGTCTTCGAAAGATTTTTTTGGTTCAAATGTTATATTTTTACTTATGATAATGGCCGCCCCTCTCGCCCTCGCAGAAAATTTGGAGTGAAAAACGTGACTCATCCAAGGCCTTTTAATACGCGATATCTCGGATGTCTTGAGATGAGTTTCCTGAAGGAAATAAATATCCCCCCTGAGTTGTCTCAGGTGTGAAATGACCTTGCCCCTCTTGACTGTTCCATTGACTCCCCTAACGTTCCATGACACAAACCTACAGCCCTGGTGTGGAGGTGGAACGGTGTTGTGCATTAGTCACCCTTTGTTAAATGGAGATGTACAGTGATAATGCCGTGGGGGGGGGGGGGGGGGGGGGGAGAGAAAGAGGGAAAAAAAAAAAAAAAAAAAAAAAAAAAAAGCACATATTGACATATTAAAAACTCCTACATAGCTTCCAGTTTCTTTAAACTCACTAATACCTATGAATTAAACACTCCCGCATGTCAAGGTGTAACCCTGATAGCTCTGACAATCAAACAGTGACAGAGAGAACATTTAAGTGCCTCCCATAGTATAAGGCCATTAACCGAACTACTCATATATGAGCATTTACTTTGCAGTTTAACAGCCGCTGAGAGGAAAAAAAAAAAACAAAGAAATTTTTAATGAAAAAAGAAAAAAAGACAAAAAAACACCACAACAAGAACAACAATGGAAACCAACCCTCCATGATATTTTAGAGACAAGCAGAACAATGGAACTTTCCCCATTACTCCACACCTTTAAGGCCATAGGTGAAATATGTCCCGGTAGTAAAAACGAAGAACATAAAAAGGAGAGGTGCAGCTTCATTTAACATAAGAAAGTATTCATCAAGACTCCCACTACAATGCAACAGGCATCTTTGCATTAAACGTTAAACTGATATTACCTCTAAAAGAAAATTACTAGTATGGTCAATGGGTAAGCGGGCTGTGTGGCAAAGCTAACCAAAACAAATAGAGGCGGACACCATACACAACAAAGGTTCAGCAAGTCCAGACGGCGTTTTACAAAAACTAAGAAAGTCCCAATGTTCAGAAAGCATCATATGACACAAGCAAGAGTTCACAGTCACTATGTATTGAATATTATCATGTCGAGTCATTCTTACCGGCTGGGCTAGTCCGCACGAAGCCCGCAACGGTAGTGGTGTTAGCGTTTTGCCGCTAATGGATTAGTCCGTACGGCGGCTACTGGCTCGGGTTAATAGAGCGGCATCATGGGGTGGGCATGGAACTCACGAAGGCAGTAGCTTCTTTCACCGAAGTAAAACGTTTCTTATTGCCATCTGCCTGAGTGATTTGAAGCTTCGCCGGGTAAAGCAGAGCTGGTCGGAGGCCCAGGTTGTGCAGCTTAGCCATAACATCGCGGTAGGCCGCACGTTGCTCCAGGACGTCTGGGCAGTAATCCTCGTAGATGCGAACCCGCGAGTCGCGGTACCTCAAGTCGTTCTTCCGTTTGCGAGCCTCCCGGACTAATAGTTCCTTAGTCTGGTGTCGGTGGAAGCATACGATCACGGGTCTGGGTCTATCTCCCTGTCGCGGCTTAGCAGCTAGGGAGTGGTGGGCTCGGTCCAGCTCAGGTGGGGTTTGAAGCACTTGGTCCCCGAATATCTCCATCAGGACATCCGGGAAAAAGGTTGTGGGTCGTTGGCCTTCTATGGACTCAGGCAGGCCGATAATCCTGACGTTGTTACGTCGGCTTCGTCCCTCCTAATCGATGTTTTTGTTCTTGAGCTTAGTACAAGCCTCTGACAAAGTGGAGCATGTTGCTTCAAGAGTCTGGATACGTTCTTCAGTTAAGTTGGCGTTAGTCTCCAAGCTCGTAATTCGTTCACCAAAATCAGTCACTGTAGCCTGTACTGTGTCAAGTTTGGCTTCAAGAGAGGCAAACGCTGACCTGAGTTCAGCAGACAGCGCCGTTGATATGGACTGGCGGTGCTCCTCCAGCAAGCTAGTCAGTGCAGGCATGCTAATTTGGCTAGCCGCGGCAGGAGAGTCATCTCTTTTGGTGTCTTTTTCCTTAGCCAGCCTAGTTCCGGACGCCATGAGGCTTGTAAAGGTTGTTACTCACTGTTGCCAAAAATTTAGATCGAGTTTGGGTTATTAAAAGTTGTGTTTTTCCAGGTCAGTGCGGGAGAGCGCAAAGCGTGTGTCTACTCCATTCCTCTCTCCACCGGAAGTCCGAAGAGCTACACTTTTCAAACAGATTTTGGTAGAAGACTAAATCATTGAATAGTCACATACAGAAGTTTAAACTACAAAATCCTGTTTATTTTGCTCAAAAGATGTTTTTTTGAAAACGCGTCAATCTCCGCAGAGCAGATCGTTCCAAACAGGAAAACAGACGCAAAAAACGATCAGAGTTTCCGGTCTTTTCAAAATAAAGCACCATGTTCAGCCTGTCGATCGTAAAATTATCCTCGTATATTAAAACTTCGACACTGGCACAGGGCCAGCAGTCATCAGCAGGTCAGACCCAGAGGAAATCTGACGCCATGGACGAGGAAAAGTTTATATTGGAGGCGGAAAACCAGATAATTATATACGATATGACACATCCTTTATATAAGGACACCAACAGAGACTGAAAGGGAAGGACCTGAATCAATGAAGTTCTGGGAGGGCAGGTGAGTTTAACATACTAAATATCATGAAAGTAGTTGTCATGGGTGTGATTCCTGCAGGAACATGTGGTTCTCCTGTGATCTTGTGTATCCAGCTGCTATGAGTACGCTGAGCTGTGCTCCACTCCTGAGACGGATGCAGTGTGAATTGGCTCGCGCTGACAAACTGCTGCGCTCACGGAGTATGTGTGAAACCAGGCTTCCATCCGACTGTTTTTTAAAAGTAAATTTTCCATCCACTGAGCTAAGCAAGGCGCTGTCATCAGTGCTATCCATCACTGAGTGCGTCGCTATAATCCGTCTGCCAGAAACTCATGCACTGAGAGCTTTTCTGTGTGTCTGTGCGTCATTTTTTTTAACGTCGTTAATTTCCCCCGCGTTAATTATCAAATTAATGCGACAAAGTCCCACCACTAATATATATACACTGAACAAAAATATAAACGCCCCATGTCAAATACTGAAGACGTATGAATTGAACCGCCCTGAGTGAGTATATACTGTCTTGTACTTGTACACAATGAATATTTTTCTTGATTTGTGTGCCACATTTGAGTCCATCTCTGTCATTGAGCATTTGCTCAGTGATGCAGTGAATCCACTCAGTACTTGGGTGTGGGATACACAAAAGCAGCTTAAACAGAATGATTAGTACTCAGGCACTCCTTACAGTGGGGACTATAAAAGGCCACCCCAAAATGTCCAATTTTGTCAGAAGTAATCATGCCTCAGATGTCTGTAGTAATGCGAGAACGTGCCATTGGCATGCTGGATGTAGGGATGTCCACCCGAGCAGTCGCTGCACAGCTGAATGTTCACTATCGGACGATAGGCCGTTTAAGAGTTCGTTTCCGTGAGACTGGCAGTACTGCAAATCGACCTCATCCATGTCGGCCACATGTGTGTCCGTGATCGTGTTCCAGTTCCGGGGAATGTGCGACAGCTCCATGTGTCCCTCCAGGAAGAGTAGAATAACATCCCACAGGCCACCATAGACAACCTCATCAACTCCATGCGAAGACGATGTGTGGCTTCCTTTGAGAGACGCAAATGGTGGACACACAAGATATTGAAAAGTGAATTTCTTGGCCCTGACCCCACCATGTTCCACTGAATGCCACTCATTTTGAGATGCCACCACCAAGATGGAATGGACTGTTATCTGAACGTTAATCAATAACAAAATGAATTTTGGTTGATTTCATGTGCTGATTAACTGTAATGGTAATAAAAGCTGAAAAGAGTGACATGGGGCGTTTATATTTTTGTTCAGTATATATATATGTATGTGTGTGTGTGTGTGTGTGTGTGTGTGTACAATTTTAACATGTCTCTGAAGGGGATGGTAACAAAAAGACAAAATTTGATTACATAAAAAAATTCAAAAACTTGACAGTTTTAGGGTGGCACCTTTCTGAGAAGCTGATTGGCCAGCAGGTGGGGCATTTTATGGAATCAGATTCAACCTCAAACTTATCTTGCTCTGGAGCAGGTTAGCTGTTAAGAATACGTCACCATGGTGATCTACCTAGATAAGAATTGAACCAGGGGCCTATAGCACGAAGCGCTGTCAACGTATCCTGGATAACTCACATCTATCCAGGGTTGACTAAGTGCAACAGTGTCAATCAGGATAATTGATAGCACGACGCAGGTTATCAACACAATAACTCAACCCAGGTTTGTCTCATCAAGAGCCATGAACGTGCACGTATAAGGAGAGGGCTCAGAAGCAGCTGACCAATCACAGTCATAAACACTAAACACACAGAACAGAGTGACAGAGCTCAATGTGTCACTTGTGAAGAACAACGTTTAATATTAATGAAATATGAGGAGGAAAAAGCCCAAATAACAGAGAGAGGAAACACCGTGACAGCTGCCAATCAAAGACCGAATGCATGGCAGCGTACAGCAGACTGTGTAAATGAGTAAGTTATTCTTAAATGGCTCAATATTACACTGATCACACTTGTGTATCTCACGAAACAATATACTGGGAAAATGAACTGTGTGTACTGCAGTTATTATCTCATTCCAGTTTCATCCCTCTGGAATGAAAAAGACGTGGGGTCAATGAAAAATAAGTACAAAAACATCACTGCGTCTGGTAAAGTGGTTTGTTTCATGTCATAACATCATGCTAAAATTAAGATTAAAGTTGTCACCACAATACAGAGTTAATGTCTGACCCAAATTAACAGTTTACAGATCAGCAGCTGGACTCATATACACTATCCCTCTTTTATAAAGAAAGCTTCAAACACAATGAATGAAGTTTAGGAATGACATGATGATAGAACAATGTGCTGTTTAACATCAAGCATTACATCCTTTTATTTGTCAAGCACTTTGTGTTGTCTTTGAATGTATGAAAGGAGCTTTATAAATAAAGTTTGATTGTTTTGAGTATTCCTTCCTGGTGTATTAACTCTAACTGTGTGGTTAAATTTGATTCAGGTTTCCATGGTGATCTATCTAGATCAGAATTGAACTGGCTTCGTGCTATCATTAAACCAAGTTTAACCCTGAAGTTACCTTGCTAAGACATTAATCCTGCTTCGTGCTAGAGGCCCCTACTCTGACTCCTTGTGTGTGTGTGTGTGTGTGTGTGTGTGTGTGTGTGTGTGTAGGTGTGTGTGTGTGTGTGTGTGTGTTGGACTGTGTTTGCATGTTATTTGACTCCCAGCTGAGCTCAGCTGTTACCATGGCGGCCACAGCTCAAATCATAACAGAGTAACTGCAGTTAGAATGCTGCTTCAGCAGCTGAAGGCTTTGGGATTTCTGCTGATACACAGTCTGAACAAGCGCACGCTGTGCCAAAACCATGATAGATATGAGAAAAACGAGCACACTGAGAGAATCACGAGACTCTGAGGAAACTGTCAGTGTGCATTTTATTTCTTTAGGGCCAGGAGAAAGCACAAAAAATCTGAGTTGAAAATGAGTGAACCTTTGCTGATCTCTGAGTAAATCCCTCAAGAGTTAACAATGGAAGTAAATGCAAGGAGGAGGTGAGGTTTGCCTGACAGTTGGTCCTTTTCTGACTTAATGCTTCATCCTTTGACGTCATAAGCCACTTTGACAGAAGTACAACAAAATTACCTACGTTTTAATGCCTCTTTTAAGTGTGTGGAGTGAAGTTTGTGGATTCACGAGCAGGTTGTTTCTGAAATTTCTTGTGTGTCATGAGCTGCTGCTCCACTCTGACTGATGATGTCACGCACTCTGAGAGCTGAGTTTTTAGTGAAAAATCTCAAAAGTTTGTGTTTCTTAAGGAGTGAAATCTCAAAAACAATGAAAGATAGTTAAAAAAGTTGAAAGATGAGTGAAAAGAGGAAAGAAAAGTGAACATTTTGAAGCAAGAATAGAGTCTGTAAGTGGAAGAATGATGAAGTTTGAGGAGCTCAGAGTTGAAAGAGTTTTAGGAGCAAAAGTCTGAGTTCCCCAGTCATTTCAGATGGGAGATATTTTTGACAAAAAGTGAAATAATTAAAAAAGAGTTAGAGATTAGACAAGTCATGGCACATGTCCTAAAGAAGCTGAATAGTTCAAAAGTTGAACGGTGAAAATCAGTGAAAAATTGTGGAAGGAGATAGGTGCCAAAAATTGTATGGAAAAATAATAAGAAAAAGTAGGGATGAGCCGGATATTCGTTTCAAACGAGTATTCGTTACGGATAATGCATTTTTGCCGAGCACAACACAAGTGTTTTTTAGGATTATTCGTATCCGTGCTAAAGAATCCTCATTGGTCACACACAGCACATCCCCCTCCCTGCACCCACATGCTGCAGCGAGGAGGTGCTTGCTCTCCTCTTTCACACACACACACACACACAGACAGCGAGTGACAGCGACTACTCCTCTTGCTTGCTTGAGTTGACTGTAGTTTACGTTGCTCTAATCTCTGTACTACTCACTCAGTTTTCTTCTGCTCGTCTCTATTGAGGTTTGTTTGGTATTTAAAGTTACTTCTTGAACTTATTTCGTGTCATATGCGATGCATGTGACAAGACGGGGCTGAAAACGGCTCGTGTCGTGCCAGTCAGTGCCTCTTGCTTCAATTTCGGGACCGTTTTTTTATGGTTTTCGTTGTCTCGCATCTCTTTAGTTCTTTTTTTAATATTTAAAGTTACTTGATTCACTGTTTTGCAAAGTCCACGCAACGCATTTGAAGGCTTAAAGCTGTAAACTCCTTGTCTCGTGTGTCCCCCTAGTTTCTCCACGCCGGTCTTTTTTTCTTTCTTTTTTTTTTTTTTTTTTTATAACTGGCTGCGTGATTTTAGTTTGGCTGGTGAGAAAGTTAGTTGGAAAGCTTTCCCATTCTGAGCACAGTGTTTTTGAAAATACAGTGAACAACAAGGCACATTTTTTATTTTTTTGCCACTGAATGTTTGCACAAATCTCCTATTAAATTTACACAGATCATAAATAAAGAGACAGTCTTTCACACCACTACATACACATTTTACCAGTTGTACATAATACATAGCTGAAAATAAATATAGCCATTTCTTCAAATCAATTCTTGCCAGTTTCAGACTTAAAATAATGTTCGGATTTAAGTCCCGCCCATTTTCGGACAAAGCACATCCACTTCCGGTTTAGGCCCCGCCCCCTACGGGTACGGATACGGATACAGATATGAATGGGTAAACAGATACAGATACAGATAATGGTGTACTCGCTCATCCCTAAGAAAAAGTGAATATAAAGTCAAAGAACAATTAGTTGAAATGCTGACTCAGCATTTCAACTTAATAAAGAAACGAACGGAAGAACAATAGAGCCACCTTCCCCCATTGCTTGTCTATGGAGGAGGGTGGCTCATGCGAAGCCCGAGCCCCTCAATAGTTTATCGCATAGTACTTGCTCTGCATCAAGCCATGGTTTATCTAGTTGGTTGGGATGTAGCCATTTTGAAATATATTTCAAACTGCATGCTAAGAAGTAGTTGTGAAAATCTGGCAAATCTAAACCACCATTGTTTTTAGTCTTTTGTAGGGTTATTAAACTAATACGTGGTGATTTGGTTTTCCAGAGAAATTTATTGATGAATAGGTCCAGTGACTTAAACCAGGTGGGAGGAGGTTTCATGGGAATCATTGAGAACAGATAGTTTACTCTGAGTAGGACCATCATTTCTATGGTGGCAACCCTCCCCATGAGTGATATGGGTAAGGATTTCCATCGTGTGAGGTCGTCCTCAACTATTTTTAAAAGCTGGACATGGTTTAGTTTTATTAGTTCATGAAGACTGGAGGAAATGTTTATTCCTAAACATTTAATATTCCCTGATTGTAGTGTAATATCTGGAATATTCTGGAAAATATAGTTGATAGGTAGGAAGGTAGTTTTAGACCAATTTATGGAGTATTCAGAAATTGATGAGAATTTATTGATGAGTGCAATTGTGTGTGTGAGAGAGATGATTGTGAGTTCTGGAGAAAAAGTAATACATCATCAGCATAAAGACTTGTTTTGTTTCTATACTTTTACCATGAATACCTTTAATTTCCTTATTTTTTCTGATACTTACTGCTAAGGGTTCAATAAAGATTGCAAAACGTGAGGGGGAGAGTGGGCAGCCCTGTCTGGTGCCCCTCTGCAGACTGAAGCTTGGAGAAGTTTGATCATTTGTCCTGACACATGCATTTGGGTCATTATATAAAATCTTCAACCAGTCAATAAATGATGGGCCGAATCCAAATTTGTTCAGTGACGCGAATAAGAACTTCAAGTTAACGCGGTCAAACGCTTTTTCTGCGTCTAAAAAGATGATTGTGGATTCTAGATTGTGTGAGGTGGCGTAATCTATCAAATTTATTAGTCTGCACATATTAGTGGAAGAATGTCTACCCTTTATAAAGCCTGTTTGGTCAGGGTGTATGAGAAGAGGAGTTACTGTTTCTAATCTTCTGGCGGGGGCTTTGCAGATTATTTTGAGATTGGCATTTATTAAAGATATTGGCCGGTAACTGGATGGAAGTGTGGGGTCTTTCCCTGGTTTTAGTAGTAGGGTTATGTTAGCTTAATTAATTTTTTTAGGAATTTTACCTTTCCCTTTGATCTCTACGACCATTTTGTGGAATGTAGGTCCCAGTGTGGTCCAGAATGTCTTATAGAATTCTGCTGGAAAACCATCTGGACCTGGGGCTTTGTTGCTGGGCATGCCTTGCAATGCTTTGTGGAGTTCTTCTATTGTGAGGGGTGAGTCCAAAGCCATTGTCTGTTCCTGTTACAATTTTGGAAGGTTTATGTCACTAAGAAGTTCTTCAATACTGCTGTCTGGTGGGTCAATTTGTGATGAGTAAAGTGTCTTATAGAAATCCCTAAAAATGTTATTTATTCTGTCAGGGTCATGGGTGATATTTCCTGCTGAATCCTTGACAGAGGAGATAGCTGTTTTCTCTTTGTTTGCCTTTAATTGATTAGCTAGAAATCTACCAGATTTGTTGTTATGTTCAAAGTTCTCCAAGCGTAGTCTTTGCAGCACAAACTGAGTTTTCTTTTCGAATATTTCACTCAACTCAATACTGTTCAGTAAGTACTCTTCAGGTGATTCCCTGTACACCTCTTCTAGTGATTTGATTCTCAACTTTGAGTCAGATGCTCGTTGTTTCTCTTCCTTTTTCTTGTGTGATGAGAATGAGATTATTTTCCCTCACATTACTGCCTTTCCTGCTTCCCAAAGAACACATGCTGAGGTCTCTGGTAGGTCATTATTTTCTATGTAAAAAGACCATTCCTTTTCAAAATAACTGATAAAATTAGGATCTTTAAGTAATGATGTATTAAATCTCCAGTTCCTCATTGGTGGTTTTATTTTTTTATCAACTAAAGTGAATGAGACTGGTGCGTGGTCGCTGATGGTGATGGGATGAACATTAGTTTCTGATATATCGCTCATTCTTAAGCTGTTAACTAGAAAGAAATCTATTCTGGAATATGAATGGTGCACTGATGAGAAGTATGTGTATTCTTTAAGAGCGGGGTGGTGCGAATGCCATACATCACAAAGACCAAAATCCTCTATGTACTGTTTAACGACCTTAATGGATTGCCAGAGCCCACGGTTCCCTGTTGCACTCAGCCTGTCCATTCCCGCGTCCAAGGCCATGTTGAAGTCCCCTCCAATGATGAGTGTGTTATCTAAGTGGTCATAGAGTGAGGTGAACAGGGAGTGAAAAAAAGAGGGGTCGTCAACATTTGGTCCATATACATTAGCAATGCATAGCTTCATATTTTGAATAGTTAATTCAATAATTAGATATCGACCTTCTGGGTCTGTGTTTCTACTTTCAACAGTAAAATTCACCTTTCTGCTTATTAAGATGGCTACACCTCTTTGTCTGAAATTGAGATTGAATACACATGAGGAAATTGTACAGTGGAGAGTAAACCCACTGCTGTCTCTGATAAATTAGTCTCTTGTTGCAAAATAATGTCTGCCTGTAGATCATTCAATCTATTAAATACTTTCAACCTCTTCTCCCTGGAACCAGCTCCACGTATATTCCATGAAAGAAACCTGAGTGGTGACATATCTAGGCTAGCAGAGTGAGTTGATTAAGAGAGATGTGTACATGTGTGCATGAGCAGGTATATAAGTGTGTGTTTACATGCATGCGTCCTTGTGAGTATGCATGTTACACCCATGTGTGTATATGTACCAGTGAAATCACCTGTGTGATATTTCCCCATGTGTTTATGTTTGGTACATCCACATGCTGTGAGTGTGTTTCTGTGCATAGTGAGTGTTGATGTGTTGCCACATGCTGTTTGCAATGCAGGAGTGCTCTGAGTGTCATGTTTATGGTTATATGTGTCTTAGACCCTGTTGTTCGTGTAGCATAAAAGGTTAAAGTTACAGCTAATTGTGGAGTGAAGAGAGAAGGAGAGAGAAGAACAAGAAAAACAGGGGAAAGAGAAAAATGGCAAAAAAAAAAAAAAAAAAAAAAAAAAAAACCCACAAACATTCAAATAGGACAGAAGTCATCAAAATCCAACAAGTGGAGACTAGCAGTGAGCTTTCCATTGTTTGTAACAGCTTGCGTGCAACTCATAAGTGTTTAGATCTTGTGTGTTGTGTTGATGAGTGGTGCTATTTGCCTGGATTTAATAGACCCAAGGAGTGACACCTGGATCACGATACAGCTGGTTGTTAACAAACAGTTTGTCAACAGTAATGACAGCTCGGGAGCCTGCTTCGATGAACCGCCGCCTGACTGGGAACAGGACCTTGCGTAGCTCCAGGATCTCTTTGGGAAACTGGTCGTTGACACTGAAATCCGTCCCTCTCAGCTCCCTGCCCCGGCTCTTTACCTGCTCTTTCAGCTTAAAGTTATCAAACTTAGCAACAATTGGCCTAGGTCTGCTTGAATCTGACCTCTTACCTCCCAAACGATGGACTCGGTGAAACGAGATGTTACTCACGGTTTCCTCGGGGAGCTTCAGCTAATTTTTAATAAGGCTGTGACCGTAGCTTCTGGATCCTCTTCAGCCTACTCAGGAATGCCTGCAAACACCAGGTTATCTTGCATGCTACGTGCCTGGAGATCAAGGACTGTTTCCTTGATCTTCTTATTCTCCTTAGAGAGTCGGGTCATCCCCTTGGAGAGAGATTTCATCGACTCTCTGAGGATGTTGTTCTCCAGTGACTCGCGCAGCGCCTGGAATTCTTTGTGGAGGCCTTCCAGCAGGCTCAACCGGGCGTCTAGGGATGTAAACTTCTTTTCTATGGATAAAAGCACATCGTGTGAATGGCAACCTGGAGGCAAGATAGACCCGGATGAGTCCCCGTTGCGTGGTCTCTTCGCCTTAGATGAAGTGGAGGGGGTTGATGTCTGGTTCGGCTTCCCCATGACGATCCTTTTGTAACACCGATTGATGTAGTCCGTTAGGCTGGCCAAATCCTCTTCATTGTCCCCCAGAGTGTCCCTGTTGAGATACTTTATACTTTCCTCAGATTAGTTTTAGATTGGTGAATGTTTACCGTTTAAATGAATGAATGCTTGGCGTGCGCCTATTTTGAATCTGCTATCTCTCAGAATCGACGTCACAGCATAACTCCTCCTCCTGAGAGCCTCCTCTGCATCTCCAAAGCAGTTGAAGTTTAAGTGACATTTTGTGTTTGCTTTGTTCCTAGGTCACTCCGAAGGCTGCCAATAAAATCAGTGTAAGTGTCAACACATTGCCTGCACATGCTTTCTGCCCACACTGTCTCCACACACTGCTTGTAAATCCTGCCTATACATGCTGCCTGTACACGCTGTCTGTACAGGCTGCCTGTACACGCTGTCTGTACAGGCTGCCTGTACACGCTGTCTGTACAGGCTGCCTGTACACGCTGTCTGTACAGGCTGCCTGTACACGCTGTCTCCACACGCTGCCTGCACATGCTGTCTCCACACGCTGCTTTCACATGCTGCCTGTACATGCTGTCTGTGTACGCTGTCTCCACACACTGTCTCCACATACTGCCCTGTCTGCACACATTGCCTGCGCATGGTTTCTTCACTTGCTGCTTGTACATGCTGAGTCCACATGCTCCGTGTGCTGCTGTCTCCACATGCTCCCTGTGCACGCTGTCTCCACACGTCACCTGTGCTCCTGTCTCCACATCCTTGCCTGCACATACTGCCTGGGCATGCTTCTCTACATGCTGCCTGCACATGCTGTCTCCATACAATGCCTGTACACTCTGCCTGTACACGCTGCCTGTACACACTGCCTGTACACGCTGCCTGTACACACTGCCTGTACACGCTGCCTGTACAGGTTACCTGTACACACTGCCTGTACACACTGCCTGTACACGCTGCCTGTACAGGTTACCTGTACACACTGCCTGTACACACTGCCTGTACACGCTGCCTGTACACGCTGCCTGTACACGCTGCCTGTACACGCTGCCTGTACACGCTGCCTGTACACGCTGCCTATGCACACCGTCTGCACACGCTGTCTCCACATGCTGCCTGTACACGCTACTTATATGCGTTGCCTGTGCATGCTTCCTTTGCATGCTGTATGCACATGCTGCCTGCACACACAAGAGATTAAGTGTGTGTGTGTTTGTTTGTGTGTATGATTGAGAGAGAGAGCGCGCGAGAGAGAGGATCATATAGAGGGCCATATAGAGAATCATATGGAGCAGTGGTCCCAAACCTTGGGTGCGTTCCAGAGAGCTCAGGGTGGGCGCAGGACTTTTACTTATCTGACTGATTTGAGGCTAAGAAGTTGTCAAAATTATATTTGCCCATGTTACATATAAAAGTCCAAATGACTGCATTATTGGGGTAATTTTGTAGGAACCACACCTCTGAAACCTCTGAACCTCAGTGACCGAGCAGCCGGAGTGGGTGGGTTAATGATGAGGACAGACACGCCGGACACTGTTGTCATTTCACACCGAGATTTTATTCTGCACTTTCAGTTGGGAGCAAAATTATTCAACCCCCCACACACCCTAGGTATATTTGGCTAGGTCAGAGCATTACAATTCCCTGATCACACAAACCTGGAAGCATATGAATACTGTTAATTTATTGCAACCTAAGTCTCCTAACATCTCTTCGGATCTCATGACTTAAAACAGCTCAAAAGTAATACGTTTTTTCCTGAAACCCCAACACACCAGGGGGGTTGAATAATTTTGCTCCCAACTGTATACTCTTGATTTCACATTACTTTTTCTGACTCTCTGTCAGGAAGTGCGCTCATCTCTGTGTGTGCGATGTGTTATGTGCAATACAGAGAGCAGAGGCTATAAACACGTTAAAAAGATATATAATCAAGTAAATAAGATAATAACCTAAGACTATTTAGTCTGTTCAATAAAAAAACAGGGTATAGATTAGGGATGCACCGAAATTCTGGCCACCGAAAATTTTCGGCCAAAAATGTCCCGAAAGTGCGTTTTCAGTTTTTGACCTAAAGACTTTTTTTTATCACCCAAACAACATGGCAGAAACAGCATGTTGTGATGACACAAGCTAGGACCACAGCCAGCACGCTCTTGTCTGAATAAGGGCTAAGTATTTCAAAATACCAGAGAAAGACCCACGGATTTGTAAAGTGTGTGATGCGCACATGAGTAATGATCCAGGCTGAGATGGCTTTAGAGAACCTGCTTGGAGAGGGGAACCCACAGAGCGCAGGAGTTGGATAGCAGAGTGAAGAAAAAAGGACTAATCGGACTGAACCAGATGAGGGGTATACCTCTCATAGATCAGACATATACCCTGTTCTTTTATTTAACAGACTAAACAGCCTCATGTTATGCCAGACACGAACAAGTACACATCTACACACACACATAAATATATATACACATTCTGCAAGGTAAAATCATATTTCTGCGAGGCAAAATCATATCATATTTGTTCATTAATTAAAAAAAAAATGGAAAAGGAACAAGAAAAGGAACTAGAACAAAAATATAACTACTGGAAACAGTGAATTCAACTAACCCAACAGAAGAAACACAGAAATAACTAGCTAGATTGCATTTCCTGAAGAAAATGCGTTGAAATGCTCGTGCTGAAAAATAAAAAACTGAAAGAAAATGAGAAAATATTGAATAAATTTGTTGATGATGAAGATGTTGACATGCATCCTGAAGTGCTAGATTAGCTAGTGAGCAAACTGATCAACCTCTGCGATACTTGGATTTTTATTATGCATAGAATGAGAAATTCAAAAACTTTTGCTCATTTTTGCTCAACTTTTGCTCAACTTTTTTTACAGTAATTATCTCCTTGACACCCGGGTGAATGTAACATTCGCAAGCTGAAGAGCACCAGCGTCCTAAAATTTTCAGTGTAGAAACAGGAACAAGTTCAGCCACGTGGTAGCTGCTCCGATGCGGAAGGCGTGAGGGGTGTAGAGATCAGGAGAGAGACCATATCTTTTGCAGAGGAGACGTAGTCATGAGGAAAACCAAGACCTTGACATGACTTTCCCTTTGTTTGTTAGGAATAACGGCTCATCTGGTCTTGCGGATGGGCGGCATTTCAGGTACCGGGTCATGGATAATAGAGGACAAAAAATGGTATTAGTTTCTGAAATGACAATGGATGTGCCCGCATGTTCTCTATCTGTTTTTGAATGTTTGAGAAAAATTGCATAAGATTGTTGATCTATAGATACATCTGAAACAGTGAGATCATGAAGACGAGAAAAGCTTTCAGAGCTGGAAATAAACTCACCACACCTGAGAAACCCATAAAAAGCTGTGAGGAAAACCGTTTCTAATAAAAGGCCTACATATGCCCCAAAACACCCTTTTCTTAAGTGAGAAATCAGTTTGTGGACTAAAGATAAAGAAAATGGAAGGCCCTTATCCTTGCTGTCTGGTTGTTCCTTTTTAAGACCATTGAGCAATTTTCTATAATATCATTATAGAAAAAAGAAATACCATTCCAGTTATCACATAGAATAGACCAGAATCTGAGATCTGATTTGCAACCCTCGTCCAAAATGACAGAATCGCGCAATTTATTAACTGTTTGTGAAAGGTCAAGCAGGCTTGAAATGAAAGATCTGCCTTGAGGGATGATCCTCATGGCAAAGTTAAGATGCCCCAATAAAGACAATAGTTCACGTGTTGTGACTGATTGAGCGCCTAAAAAACTTCTCATGACTTCCCCAATACGAACCAACTACTCAAGAGGAAGTGATGCTCGCATAAGCTCGCTGTATAATGTAATGCCTAAGAATTCAATAGATTTTTTTGGACCGATCGTTTTCTCAGCCAAAAGGGGAACGTTAAGTTTGAAGAATACGACTTTAGGTTCCCTGATACAGCGATCTGGACTGGACGAAGGATAATCTACCACTAAAAAATCATCCAACAAATGGAGAACAAATGGTAGTTTACGGTTGTTTAACAGAATCAAACACAGCACTTCAGAAAGGGAGTTAAAAATGCACAGACTGCTACGACAGCCAAAAGTCAGTCTTACTGAGAAATACATTTTGTTACGCCATTTAACAATGAACAGGTGCCACTGAGATGGATGTAGTGGCATAACCTTAAATGCGTCCGTAATGTCAGCTTTCTCGAGCCAAGCGCCCTGCCCAGCCAAATAATAAATTTGATTGCATTTTGAATAGTCGTGTAAAACAAGGAAAAAGGAGCAAGCGGAATGAGGCTGTTAATGCTTGGACCGCTATCGTCATGAGGGACTGACAAGTCTATAATAAGGCGCTTTTTTCCAGAATATTTCCGAGTTGCTATACCTAATTAATGCGAAAATTAGGGAAGGGGGAGCTGTCATGGGACCGATCATATAGCCATTTTCAACTACTTTTGCCAACGGCTTATCAACAACGTCTGGTTCCTTGATAGCAGATTGAAGGTTATTACAGATGAAGGATGTTTTAGGCAAAAAACACAAGCTGGCCAGGAACCCTTGAACCAAACCAGTTAGCAGATAATTAACAAAACATCGATTTGGGTGATTATTCAATGCTTTCCCAAGCTCTGAGACGTTTACTGGTGTTGCAGGTTTATTCACTTCTTTCACATAAGACGTGTGCCGCGGGGGCCCACCGACCTTGGATGGCCGTCTCCACAATAACTTCGGGCCAACTTGTTCGGCAGCACTTTTTGAGGGGAGAGATTGACCTGGCTGAGGAGGCTTCTGGGTGACGGTTTTTGGGCAGAGGCTCACTGTATGAGAAAATGACCCACATACTGTACAGGAGAGGGCCCGGTGCCCGGTAAAGTGTCGACTTATAAGAGCCAGATCGACAACAGAACAGTCCAGTCTTTGACTGAACCAGATGGATGGGCTAGGGGATGGGTGGCTGAGGGCCATTCTGCACCTGCTCAGATGTGATGCCAACAACATGTGGAGGGGTGATGTTTTGGGCTGCCATAGTTGGTGATGAGCTGATTGGGCCATTTCGTGTTGCTAATGGTGTCAAACTACACTCTGAAGGATACTGTGACCTTCTAAAGGCCAACTTCCTGCCCTGGTGGAAGAGGCGTCCAGCCAAGATACACAACATGATGATGTTCATGCATGATAATGCACCATCACATGTACCCTATACAAAGGGTTGGCTTGGCTGTAATGGGTTCAAACAAGACCAGATCATGGAGTGGCCGGTCTGTTCTCCAGATTTAAATCCCATAGAGAACCTTTGGTCGATATTTAAACAAAAAATCTATGCCAATGGAAAACAATATGGTTCCAAAAATGCACTATGGGATGCAATCAAGGATGCAGCTACACAGGTGAAAAAAGAAATGATTAAAAAGTTGACTGATTTGGTGCATGGACACTCCTGTGCAAGAATGGAGCCTAAACTGGGAATTGACACTGTCTGGGGATATGACATGGAACGTTTGGTTACTTTGTTCAATTTTTGGCCTATGTGCCTGGTTTTTCCAAAGGTCGGTGATTAGTTTGTACCTTTTTTGTTTTGTGTTATATTATTCATAGTGATTGGTATCAAAAATGTTAAGTTTTCTCAAAACTAACTTGACACACACCAAGTTGCATAATAACTCTGCCAATCTTTTAAAACAGCAGTAATCAAACCTCTTCTTGAAAAACCTAACCTTGATTCGGGAACATTAGCTAACTACAGGCCTATTTCAAACCTTCCGTTTGCTTCAAGGATCCTGGAGAAAGTAGTGGCTAATCAGTTGTATGACTTCCTTCAAGACAACTTGAGGATTTTCAGTCAGGATTTAGAGCTCATCACAGCACAGAGACTGTTGTGGTTAAAGCAAGCAACGATCTCTCTGCTTCAGATAAAGGACTTCTCTGTACTTGTTTTGTCAGATCTTAGTGCTGCTTTCGACACCATTGATCATGGTGTTCTTATACAGAGATTAGAGCGGTTACTTGGGATTACAGGGACTGCCTTAATTTGGTTTAAGTCCTACTTATCTGATAGATATCAGTTTGTACATGTGAACAACAAGTTCTCTGTGTACACTAAAGTAAGTTATGGAGTTCCTCAAAGCTCAGTGCTAGGTCCAACCCTTTTCTCCATATATATGCTTCCCCTTGGTAATATCATGAGGAAGCACTCTGTTAATTTTCACTGCTACGCTGACGACACACAGCTTTATGTATCTCTGAAGCCAGGTGAGACAAACTAATTATCTACACTAGGTGCCTGTTTAAAGGACATCAGAACCTGGATGGCCAGAAATTTTCTTCTTCTTAACTCAGACAAGGCAGAGATCATTGTGCTGGGCCATCGACACCTTAGAGAACCCTTTTAGTGATTTAGCCTTCTTTCATCTTCGTAACATCACTAAAATCAGGCCTATCCTGTCCCAGAGTGATGCTGAAAAGGTAGTCCATGGTTTTATGACCTCTAGACTGGACTATTGTAATTCCCTGCTTTCAGGTTGTCCCAGCAAGTCGCTTAAAACGCTTCAGCTGGTCCAAAATACTGCAGCACGTGTACTGACTAGAACTAGAAGAGACCACATTACTGGGGCGGCTGTGGCTCAGTGGTGAAGTCATCGCCTCTCAATCGGAAGTTTGAGGGTTGGATTCCAGCTTCTGCAGTCATACATGTCGAAGTGTCCTTGAGCAAGACACTGAACCCCAAAATTGCACCCACTGTTGGTCAGGGGTGTGTATGCTTGTGAATGTCTTAGATAGAACTGATGTGCTCCTATATATAGAAAGTCTCTGCCATCAGTGTGTGAATGTGGTGTGGCTGGGTGAAAGTGATCAGCAGTGTAAAGCGCTTTGAGTGGTCGGACAGACTAGAAAGGCACTATATAAATACTGGTCCATTTACCATTTACTCCGGTATTAGCTTCTCTGCATTGGCTTCCCATAAAATATAGAATAGAATCCAAGATTCTTCTTCTCACCTATAAAGCTCTCAGTGGACAAGCACCAGTTTATCTTAAAGAGCTCGTAGTGCCGCACAACCCCTCTAGAACATTACGCTCCCAAAATGCTTGACTGCTTGTGGTACCATCAATCTCCAAAAGTAGTATGGGAGGTAGGGCCTTCAGTTATCAGGCTCCTCCTCCATGCTTGTCTGAACCAATTACAGACCACAGTTCGGGAGGCAGAATCCCTCTCTACCTTTAAGGTTAGACTTAAAACATTTCTCTTTGACTGATAAAGCTTTCATTTAGGGACCAGCTTATAGTCCATAAATTAGTTCATAAATTAGACCCATAGTCAAGATGCGATAGGCCTAGGCTGCCGGAGGGGGGGGGGGGCTGGGGGTCCAGTGGACCAGTACTTATTTAGCGCTTTTCTAGTGACCTTTTCTCTGACCACTCCAAGCGCTTTATACTGCTGGTGTCATTCACCCATCCACACCACATTCACACACTGATGGCAGAACAATCTACGCATTGAAGGCCATCAGTTTTATCTTATCCCAGTCATACTCACTGAACAACAGGAGCATTTGGGGTTCAGTGTCTCGACATGAGACTGCAGGTGCTGGGAATCGAACCCTCAACCTACCGATTGAGAGGCAACAACTCTACCACTGACCACAGTTGCCCCATTGGGCTCTATCCCTTCTTGTTTGCTGCTGTGCGTGTCTCTGGCTCTTGTATTGTAGGTGGCTTGGGATCCTTGGTGGAGACTGCCTGCTGCTGCAACCATAGACATGATGCATATTTGGCCATTTAATTAGGAACATTCCATTCCCATCATCATCATTATAGCTGTTAATGTAGATATTAGCATGATCAATACAACTATAGTATCTATTTTTTAATCACCACTTAGGCATGAGGTCCCTCTGAATATGGGATGTCACATCTCAAGATGCCTTTAACACATTTGGAGACAAATATGGTAGGGATATACTTGTGGTCTGGGCATCCATGAGTTCGTCACTACCATAAATTCATATTTTCAGTAAGAATATCATTGATTATACTTCTATAAAATTGTCACCACACCCATTTAGACACAAGGCCCCTCCTGAAAATGAGATGTAGCATCTCAAGAGACTAACCTCTAATAAATCAGACGACAGGTCTATAGTTCATGGATCTGTCACTAACTTTAGTTCTTACTTCAGTCCACTTGTCTCCTCTTCCCTCTCTTCTTTCGTCCACATACCAAACACAGCATCGTGTGGATTTGCTGTTCATCATGAGACTGGGGTCCACATTCAAGATTTCCTGCCGCTTAACAGAAGGTTTTCTCTTGCCACCATGATGGAGGGATTCATGATTGGCTATATGGATTCATGTTGGGTGTTGGATATATATATGTGTATTTTTATATGTATATATGTATCTATGCATATATGTGTATCCACAAAATAAAGAGCTTTATGCTCTATTGTAAAGTGTCTTGAGATAACACTTGTTATGAATTGGCGCTATATATATATATATATATATATATTCGTTTCAAACGAGTACGGATAATGCATTTTAGCCGAGTCCGAGCACAACACAAGTTTTTTTAGGATTATTCGTATCCGTGCTTGTAGAATCCTCATTGGGTAGCAACAGCTACTGTCTTCACTTTTCATGCTCTGTGATTGACCAGTCACACACAGCACACACCCCTCCCTGCACCCACATGCTGCAGCGAGGGGGTGCCTGCTCTCCTCTTTCACACACACACACACACACACACACACACACACACACACACACACACGCAGGCAGGGAGTGACAGCGACTACTTCTCTTGCTTGCTTGAGTTGACTGTAGTTTACGTTGCTCTAATCTCTGTACTACTCACTCAGTTTTCTTCTGCTCGTCTCTATTGAGGTTTGTTTGGTATTTAAAGTTACTTCTTGAACTTATTACGTGTCATACGGGATGCATGTGACAAGACGGGGCTGAAAACGGCTCGTGTCGCGCTGGTCAGTGCCTCTTGCTTCAATTCGAGACCGTTTTTTTAAGGTTTTCGTTGTCTCGCATCTCTTTAGTTCTTTTTTTATATTTAAAGTTACTTGATTAACTGTTTTGCAACGTACACGCAACGCATTTGAAGGCTTAAAGCTGTAAACTCCTTGTGTCGCGTGTCCCCCTAGTTTCTAGTTTTCCCCCTAGATTTTAGTTTGGCTGGTGAGAAAGTTAGTTGGAAAGCTTTGCCCATTCTGAGCATGAGTGTTTATGAAAATACAGTGAACAACAAGGCATATTTTTTATTTTTTGCCACTGAATGTTTGCACAAATCACCTATTAAATTTACACAGATCATAAATAAAGAGACAGTCTTTCACACCACTACATACACATTTTACCAGTTGTACATAAGACATAGCTGAAAATAAATATAGCCATTTCAAATCAATTCTTGTCAGTTTCAGACTTAAAATAATGTTCGGATTTAAGTCCCGGCCATTTTCGGACAAAACATACCCACTTCGGGTTTATGCCCCGCCCCCTACGAGTACGGATACGGATAATATGGATGGGTAAACAGATACAGATACAGATAATAGTGTACTCGCTCATCCCTAATATATATACACACTCACCAGCCACTTTATTAGGCACACCTGTCCAACTGCTCATTAACAAAAAATTCTAATCAGCCAATCACATGGCAGCAATTTAATGTATTTTGGCATGTAGACATGGTCAAGAGGATCTGCTGCAGTTCAAACCGAACATCAAAATGGCGAAGAAAGGTGATTAAAGTGACTTTGAACGTGGCATGGTTGTTGGTGCCAGTCAGGCTGGTCTGAGTATTTCAGAAACTGCTGATCTACTGGGATTTTCACACACAACCACACAGAGAATGGTCCAAAAAAGTGAAAATATCCAGTGAGCAGCAGTTCTATGGGCGAAAATGCCTTGTTGATGCCAGAGGTCAGAGGAGAATGGCCAGACTGGTTTGAGCTGATAGAAAGTCAAAAGCAACTCAAATAACCACTCATTACAACCGAGGTATGCAGAAGAGCATCTCTGAACGGACAACACGTCGAACCTTGAGGCAGATGGGCTACAGCAGCAGAAGACCACACCTGGTGCCACTCCTGTCAGCTAAGAACAGGAAACTGAGGCTACAGTTCGCACAGGCTCACCAAAATTGGACAGTAGAAGATTGGAAAAACATTTCCTGGTCTGATGACTCTCAGTTTTTGCTGTGACATTCGGATGGTAGGGTCAGAATTCGCGCCAACAACATGAAAGCATGGATTCATCCTGCCTTGTATAAACGGTTCAGGCTGGTGGTGGTGGTTTAATGGTGTGGGGAATACTTTCTTGGCTCACTTTGGGCCCCTTAGTACCAACTAAGCATTGTTTCAACGCCAAATGCATCATGGATGTACAGCCGACAAATCTGTAGCTGCTGCGTGGTGCTATCATGTCAATATGGACCAAACTCTCTGAGGAATGTTTCCACTACCGTGTTGAATCTATGCCACTAAGGATTAAATCAGGCAAAAGGTGGTATATATATATATATATATATATATATATATATATATATATATATATATATATATATATATATATATATATATATATTGTATATTGCATATAGGTTTGCTCCCAGGTATTGCTCCCAGGTCATCCCTGTGAAGAGGGTGTTATTCTCTGAAGCATTAATATTAATTTATGCTATGGATGATCGAAATTACGTGTAATTCATTAAAAAACTGAGAAAAAAAACCCAAAAACTTAATTATTCATATACAGGGTAAACCAGAGAGAAATGGGATAAAAAATATATATAATTTATGTTCGTTTTTGCAGTTAAACAGTTACTTTATACTTTTGCGTGCGTGTTTGTATGTGTGTTGGGGTTGCAGCCTTGTCACACACATTCAAGGGGGATGGTGGTGGGGCTCCAGGGAAAGAAGTTTGGGAACCAATTTTATGGAGCTTCATAATGGGGGTCATATAGAGGGCCATATAGAGAATCATATCAAGGGTCATATAGAGAGTGATGTGACCTCTCTGTGAAGCTCTTCTCTTTCAGCTGTTGAGCTCTGCTGGTTACTAAACCCACATGCTGCCTGCACACGCTGCCTGCGCATGCTGTATGCACATGCTGCCTGCACATATTGTCTGCTCACGCTGCCTGCACACACAAGAGCATCATATAGATGGTCATTTGACTTCTCTGTGAAGCTCTTGTCTTTCTCGTGTTAAGCTCTGCTGGTTATTAAACCTGTGTTTCCCTGTTGACCTGTGTTACAGGCCGTTCGTGTTCAGGGAAAGGCCATCTCCCACCGCCTCAGCCTGTCCAGGGTGAAGAAGGAAGACGAGGGCTTGTATGTGTGTCGCGTGTCTGACCTGTGGGCTGATGACACTCAGGAATTCACAGTCCATGCCTCGCTGCATGTGACAGCAGGGGAGGGAATGGTGGCTGAGGAGGCTGTGTCGCACATCCAGAACCGCTGGCCACTAAGGAATACAAACACAGTGCAGGGAGAGGGAAGGGCCATGGCAGTGCCAGGTCAGGGGCAGGCTGGCAGGCAAAGGTTTGTACAGGAGAAGCACTGGGTGCATCAGGAGACGCAGCCTGGACTCCTCCCCTCCATCTCCACCACCACCTCCTCCATGGTCCTCAAATCCTCAGCCTCATCACTGTCAGGGGTAATGGCCGTCCTCCAGCTGCGGCATGGAGCGGGTGAGTGGGCGAAGCAGAGCCACACTGCCTACACACACACACAAACACACACACACACACACACACACACACACACACACACACACACACACACACACACATACACACACACACAGACACAGACATACACGTTCACAGAGCTGTGCTGGATTTATGAGGCAGTGAGTGTAGCTCAGGTGTGTAGTTTCTGTGTGTAAACTCATGGAAATTAATTTAACATGTGACTGCAGGAGCAGTCACAGGAGCATGCTTCCCTCTGAGCTTGCACCTTTACCTGTTGTTTGAGTCTGGATGTTGCTTCTTTTGGAGCTTTTCTGCTTCATCTCTGCTCCACTCTGTGTGTTTATGGAGCGATAAGGAGTTTGGTTCCCTCATGCACACTGAAGTTTACCAAAGAGGAGTGATGGTCTCATGAGTACTGAGCTGTGCAGTACCTGACATGGTGAAATATTCAGTCTCTGCAGTGAGTTATTACTCCTCAAAATAGAAAACTCCTCTCCTCCTCTTGTCATTTTATTCTATGACGAGTTGTTGAAAACTGGTAGCTGTCTTAAAGGCCACTTCCTGGTGTTTTGTGGTGATTGACCAATAAGAGGCCATGTTCCCTAGTCTGTACCATCCAGAAACTTTGACTGATTTGAGTCAGTGCTGGCCTTAAAGACTGTGAAGACAGAGCGTAATCCTCCTGAATCTCCAGCAGGCACACACCAGACCCTTGACTATCCGTATCTGTATGGTTGTGGTTTGGGTACATGGAGAGGCATGTCAAGCAAACCTGTACCTGGTTAGAGACCTGGTCCCAGTCTTTGTTCCCTTACCATCATTCACAGCTCAGGTTTACCTGAGTTTGGCATCACCACATTCTTCAAACTGAGCCTCTTAAGCCTGATTTATGCTTGACATGTCTGCTTCGTGTGGACGAATGACGTCCTTTTAACAACCTCGCCTACCTTCCTGATCCTTTTTACACAAAAAATTTCTGTGTCGTGCTCCTCTGAAAACTTCTAACTTTCACATGGAAACCTGCGGATAAGCAGGGGCTCCTCGTGTACAAAGTATGTTAAATGTTGGCATTTCCATGACTCACCACACATAGATCACAATGATAACCTCAAGATTACCAATTCCTGCCGTTAAATTGTGGCTAAACTTGGCAGAGAAGAGGAATTTGTGGAAACATGTTGTAAACTGTGTGAACAACCTCTTCTTCCCTAGTTTATTACTGTGGTAGACGTGTGTTTGTGATACACTGCCCCCTGCAATTTGGGGACAGACGCCAGAGTGTCAAAAAAGCCTTAAAGCCACATGCCCTCTCCCATGCAGATCTCACGCATCTAATTTCTGTGCATCATGTTCAACCAAAGCATAATCAGCCCTTAACTCAGTCCCTACATGCTTTAGAATGAGCCTCTAACTCAGCCCTCACATGATTCAAACTGAGCCTCTAACTCAGCCCTCACATGATTCAAACTGAGCCTCTAACTCAGCCCTCACATGATTCAAACTGAGCCTCTAACTCAGCCCTCACATGCTTTAGAATGAGCCTCTAACTCAGCCCTCACATGCTTCAAACTGAGCCTCTAACTCAGCCCTCACATGCTTTAGAATGAGCCTCTAACTCAGCCCTCACATGCTTCAAACTGAGCCTCTAACTCAGCCCTCACATGCTTTAGAATGAGCCTCTAACTCAGCCCTCACATGCTTCAAACTGAGCCTCTAACTCAGCCCTCACATGCTTTAGAATGAGCCTCTAACTCAGCCCTCACATGCTTCAAACTGAGCCTCTAACTCAGCCCTCACATGCTTTAGAATGAGCCTCTAACTCAGCCCTCACATGCTTCAAACTGAGCCTCTAACTCAGCCCTCACATGCTTTAGAATGAGCCTCTAACTCAGCCCTCACATGCTTTAGAATGAGCCTCTAACTCAGCCCTCACATGCTTTAGAATGAGCCTCTAACTCAGCCCTCACATGCTCCAAACTGAGCCTCTAACTCAGCCCTCACATGCTTCAAACTGAGCCTCTAACTCAGCCCTCACATGCTTCAAACTGAGCCTCTAACTCAGCCCTCACATGCTTCAAACTGAGCCTCTAACTCAGCCCTCACATGCTTTAGAATGAGCCTCTAACTCAGCCCTCACATGCTTCAAACTGAGCCTCTAACTCAGCCCTCACATGCTTTAGAATGAGCCTCTAACTCAGCCCTCACATGCTTCAAACTGAGCCTCTAACTCAGCCCTCACATGCTTTAGAATGAGCCTCTAACTCAGCCCTCACATGCTTTAGAATGAGCCTCTAACTCAGCCCTCACATGCTTCAAACTGAGCCTCTAACTCAGCCCTCACATGCTTTAGAATGAGCCTCTAACTCAGCCCTCACATGCTTCAAACTGAGCCTCTAACTCAGCCCTCACATGCTTTAGAATGAGCCTCTAACTCAGCCCTCACATGCTTCAAACTGAGCCTCTAACTCAGCCCTCACATGCTTTAGAATGAGCCTCTAACTCAGCCCTCACATGCTTCAATCTGAGCCTCTAACTCAGTCCCTACATGCTTTAGAATGAGCCTCTAACTCAGCCCTCACATGCTTCAATCTGAGCCTCTAACTCAGTCCCTACATGCTTTAGAATGAGCCTCTAACTCAGACCCCACATGCTTCAAACTGAGTGTCTAACTAAGCACCCGCTTCCTACACACACACCTCACATGCACAACTCACACATGTCCCTCAACAGCAAAGAACCGCTCCATCTTACCTTGATGAGCATTTTAGTAGACTGTATCCTCTTTTACTCTGTGTGTGTGTGTGTGTGTGTGTGTGTGTGTTTGTGTGTGTGTGTGTGTGTGTGTGTGTGTGTGTGTGTGTGTGTGTGTGTGTGTGTGTGTGTGTGTGTGTGTGTGTGTGAGTGTGTGTAAAAATCTGTTTCACAAGTTATGTGATTGTACTGAAAATTGGGTGATAGTATGGGAAAGTTGGTCATGATTGTGTTGATATGTCTCCTAACAAACAGAGGGTGGGGGAGAGTGGGATGTGGCAGCCCATAATTTGTGATAAGGTGTCTGTGATGTTTTTCCAGAAGTGGTGCACAGGTGTGCACTGCCAGGTTGCATGCATGTAATTGTCTGTGCAGTTTTGAATGCAGTGTAAACAGTTTCCAATGATAAGAAGCCCATTTTTTGCATTTTTTGTCCAGTCAGGTGGGTTCTATGAATGATTTTGTAATGTATGAATTGTAGATGGGTATTTGTTGTTATGCGGAAAATATTTTTGCAGATTTGGGACCAGAAGTTGGCATCTGGAGCAACACTGAGATCGGTTTCCCATTTTTCTGAGGGTATGGATATCGATGCTTTGGCCTGTAATTATAATTTGGATATTTTAGACAGAAGTTTTTTTGAAGAGGAAATGTTAATAAGTGCAGAGGCTGTCAAGGTTTTTTTTTTTTCATTGCTGATTGGATGGATGGTGAAATCTGTAAGTATTGCAGAAACTGATGGCTCATGATGCTGAACTTCTGGACCAGGAGTGGGAATGGAACCAAAGTATTGTTGTTGAAGATGTGTCTGAGGTGAGTGATCCCTTTATCTGCCCAGGAGCTCAAGTGTAAAGGTTGTTTATTGCTGATGAAGTCTGGGTTGTACCAGATGGAGGTGAGGAGTGAAGGTGCCAAAGTGGAGTTAGTAATGTTGTGAACTTTCCACCAGGCTGTCAGAGTTGATGATATTGTGGGATTTTGGAAACAGGAATGTTTTTTAATAGTCTTACTGAGAAATGGTAAATCTGCTAAATGGATGTCTTTACTAACTGTTTGCTCTATGTCTAACCAAATGTTATCTGATTGAGTGTGGTGGGTCCAGTTGTAGATGTACTGAAGTTGATTTGCCAGTGAATAGTATTGAAAATGTGGTGCATGGAGTCCGCCTGATGTTTTTGTTTTCTGAAGCGTGGCCAGTTTTATTCTTGGGGGTTTATTTATACAGTAGCATTTGTTGATGGATGAATCGAGAGGGTTAAACCAGGTGAGAGGTGGGTGAGTGGGGATCACTGAAAATAGATAGTTAATTTTGGGGAGGATTGACATTTTTATTGTTGCTATTCTGCCAAGTAAGGATAGTGGAATGTTCATCCATCGATGGAGATCATCATTTATTGTTTTGAGTAATGGAGTGAAGTTCAGGTTTATCAATTCTGACAGCCGCGGGGAAATGTGGATGCCTAAATAAGTGATGTGACTTGTGCAGAAGGGGATGGGTGTTGAATGGGATGACACATCCAGACTGTTGGTGTTCAAAGGGAGTATGGGAGATTTGTTCCAGTTTATGGAGTAGTCTGAGAGAGAGGAAAATGAGTTGATGGTTTTGATTACTTCTGATAGAGATGACTGTGAGTTCAGAATGAAGAGTAAAATATTGTTTGCATAGAGGCTGTTTTTATGGTGCATGTTGGGGGTTTGGATTCCAGTAATGGGGGGGTTCTGACGGATGGCTGCTGCTCAGGGCTCAATGAAAATGGTGAACAGAGAGGGAGAGAGTGGGCATCCTTGCCTGGTCCCCCAATGAAGAGTGAAGATTTGTGAAGTTTGTCCGTTAGTCATGACCGTGGCTGTGGGTGAGGTGTAAAGTGTTGTGATCCAGTAAATAAATGATTCCCCAAAGCCAAATGTGTGAAGGGTATAAATGAGGAATGACCAGTTAACTCTATCAAAGGCTTTTTCTGCATCTAAAGTGGCGATGATATTTTTTGGTTGTGTGTGGCTGAGTGGTGCATTATGTTGAACAGTCTGCGTGTGTTGTTGGATGAATGTCTTCCTTTGATGAATCCTGTTTGGTCTGGGGGAATTATGAATGGGATTACTTTTTCTAATCTGTGATAGAGCTTTAGTGATGATTTTACTGGTGACATTGAGGAGTGAGATGGGATGGTAACTTGAAGGCAGTGTGGGGTCTTTGTTTGGTTTTAGGAGGAGTGAGATTGAAGCTGTGTTCATGTTGGGAGCAAATCTGGAGTTCTGTTGTATTTCAGTAAACATTTTATTGAAAAGTGGAGCAAAGATGGACCAGAAGTGTTTGAAGAACTCAGCAGGGAAGCCATCAGGACCAGGAGCTTTATTGTTGGGCATTTTATTGAGGGTGGAGTGGATTTCATCATTGATAAAGGAGAGTCTAGTGTGCTTTTTTGTTCAGGGGAGAGGTGGGGTAAGTTGAGGCTGGTGAGAAATGATGTGATGTCTTCGTCTTTTGTTTTATTGTCTGAGAAGTAAAGGTTGGCATAAAATTCTCTGAATATTTCGTTTATTTCATCTGGTGAGTTTGTTGGCTTCCCTGCTGAGTTCTGGATGGTGAAGATGGTGGATTCTTTTTTGATTTGCAAGGTATTTACCTGATTTGTTATTGTAATGGAAGTTTTCTTGGTGGAGTTTGTTGGTTTAAAAGTTAACTTTCTTATTCAATATTTGGTTTACACACACACACACACACACACATATATATATATATATATATATATATATATATATATATATATATATATATATATATATATATATATATATGGGAGCAAATCAATATCTTTCTCTGGATTCCTCATATAGAGGACATCCAGAGTGGAAGTTGCACACTGTAAAAGTTAATATATGGAGCACATGGTCTGAAGCACAGTAATTGAGTGAGGAAATGTATGATGAGGAACACTGCTTGTGCTGCTTTAACATTGTCACACTATGCATACAGACTTCAGACTCCCTTAAATCAAACTTTTTCATACAGTTAGAGTTAATTCACCAGGAAGGGATACTCAAAGCAATCAAACTTTATTTATAAAGCTCCTTTCATACATTCAAAGACAACACAAAGTGCTTGACAAATAAAAGGATGTAATGCTTGATGTTAAACAGATCATTATTCTATCATGTCATTCTTACACTTCATTCATTGTGTTTGAAGTCTTTCTTTATTAAAGAGGGAGAGTGTATATGAGTCCAGCTGCCAATTTGTGAACTGTTAATTTGGGTCAGATATTAACTCGGTATTGTGGCGACAACTTAAATCTTAATTTAAGCATGATGTTATGACATGAAACAAACAAATTTACCAGACGCAGTGATGTTTCTGTACTGATTTTTCATTATCCCCCTGTCTTTTCTGAGTTTGACTATCTGAAATTTGAATTTGACTTATCATTTGTCAATCAATCAATCAATCAATCAATTTTTATTTATACAGCGCCAATTCATAACAAACGTTATCTCAAGATGCTTTCCAAGCGTTAAAAGGTCTGTAAATGATAATAAAGTTTTATTAACAGAAACACAACATCAAGACAAGATAAGAAGTCTTATCTCATCTTAACCCACCATGAGTACAGCACTTTGCAATATTTAGCAAGTTACAATGGCAAGGAAAAACTTCCCTTTAAAGGGACATCTGCCTCGACTGTGTTGCGATTAGAGAGAGAGAGAAGGGGGGGGGGGGGGGGGGGCAGAGAGACAAAGACACAGGGAGACACAAACACAGAGTCCATATTTCTGTGTTGTAGTGATGATCACGGAGAAACTGTAACTGTAAGAAACTGTAGCAGCTGGAGTCTGGCAGGTCCATGACAGCAGGCCGTCCACAGCAACAATCTAGAGAAACCTAACAGACAAACTCAGAGACTCCCAGAGAGATCCATGGTTAATAACTTTAATGGGACATTAAGATCAGAAGTTAGACTGACAGATAGAGAAGAGAGGGAAGCAGGAGTCTGGTGTGTCAGTTCCCCCCAACAGTCTAAACCTATAGCAGCATAACTAAGGGCTGGTTCAGACCAGCTCTAATTATAAGCTTTATCATAAAGGAAAGTTTTAAGTCTACTCCTAAAAGTAGAGAGGGTGTCTGCTCCCTGAACCTCAACCGGTAAATGATTCCAGAGAAGAGGAGCCTGATAACTAAAGGCTCAACCTCCCAGACTACTTTTAGAGACCCTAGGTACGACGAGCAGGCCTGCATGCTGGGAACGCAGTGATCTAGACAGATAATATGGCATGATAAGCTCTTTAAGATAGGATGGCCCGATGCCATTAAGAGCTTTGTAAGTCAGATTTGTAAATCTTAATTCTGCTTGTGAATTGTCAAAAGTGCGTTTGTGGGTCAACCAACACATGCTTTTATTTTTGAGACAAACGTAATATGGTTTCGAAGAGATTCACACACACAAGTTAACAACGAGATATTCACATGTGTGGAGAGTACCGCCCCTCGGTCCGCTAGGTTGCAGTGTTGCTGTCTCCGTTGAGAGCGGAAACTGTAAACAAAGATGATTAGAAGCTAACAGAGAGCTATCCACAGTTTTCCAGCCGGCATGGCTTCCAGACAACATGGAGGAGGAGAGAAGTGGAGGAGAGATGTCGGATTTTTAAATGCAATGTTCCGCTTATGAGTTATTGATCAAGGAAAGCTGAATCTGATCCCTATCATCTTTGTTTATAGTCTACGCTCTCAACGGAGACAACAACACTGCCACCTGGCGCACAGAGGGGTGATGCTCTCCACACGTGAATATCTCGTGTTCAACTTGTGTGTGTGAATCTCTTTGAAACTGGTACGTTCGTGTCAAAAATAAATGCATGTGTTGGTTGACGTGTGTATCGTGGATTTATTTGTGGATCTTAAAAACATGTATATCGTGGATTTATTTGTGGATCTTAAAAACGTGTATATCGTGGGTTTATCTGTGGATCTTAAAATCACGTGTAAATCTTTTTGATACAAATCTCTCCCTATATGTCTGTGTTGGTAGTAGCAGTTTCATTAGTCGAGACCGTATAGTGTCACTCTCTGTCTTTCCCTCTCCCTGTCTCTGTGTGTGTGTACTTGTTTTAGTAGTACAGCCAGGTTCTTCCAGAATGTCCTTGAGTCCTTATTTATGTTAAGCTGTGTGGTTTCCATGGTGATGGAACATAAAGGAACGCTTCTCAGTGACAGTTGATCTCAGGCCAGATTTTTGTGTGAGATACGAGTCTGAACAAGCGCTCGCTGTGCCAAAACCATGATGGCTGTCGGAAAAACAAGCATGTTGTGAGAATCACAAGACTCTGAAGAATCTGTCAATGTGCATTTTATATATACATTTATATCTGTAGGGCAAAAATTTTGCCCGCACGGCCGAGTTAAAAAATGAGTGATCCTTTGCTGAAAAAAACTCAAGATTTAAAATGGAAGTAAAGGGGGAGAGGTGGTCAGGTTTGCCTGACAGTTGGCCCTTTCCTGACTAAGAGCTCCCTCCTTTGAATTCAAAAGCCACTTTGACAGAAGCACAACAAAATTTTATATGGCAACGCATCAAACTCTGATATCACGCCATTAACCACCAACTAATCGTAGCTCTTTTATTTACTCTCCAATCTGATTCAAATTCCACACACATGACCAAGTTCACCTCCCAACAAAGCCATATGCTTAATTATCTGCCACTATAATAGTGCCACCCTCTAGAAATGCATGGTAGTATCAGGTATAACAAAAACAATCTCTCTTGACTCAAATATACACGTGCATGTACAGATCTTTAATTATTATTATTTTTATGATTCTTTCTTCCGGTTTGTATTTAACCCCAAATAACATGCCTTCAGCGTGCCCAAAAAGTTATGAAATTTGGCAGAAAATGAAGTCCCGGCATAAAATTTATGAATCCAGGGCTTTCGTGAGAATATGTGTTCCACAGCACCCCCTAGTGGGTCAAAAGTCCAGCCCCTCAGGCTACTTTGAGCTACGGGCCTGAAATTTGGTGTACATAACTATCATGCAAAGACCTACAAAATAGTCTCTTACAATCATGGTGAATTCCCAACAAGAAATTCAGAAATTTGACTTAAACGTCTGATTTTTGGTGATCTTGTTGCACATGCAGCAGCCGCAACAAGCCCTGATTGTTGCACGTGGGTAAGGGCCTGTTTGTCTCCACTTGCGGCTTTAATTATTATAATTTTTCTTGTGCTGCTTTAACCCGATTCGTGTGCCTGTCTTTTGAGATTAACATGAACACACCTAGCCACAAAATTCAGTCAGGTAAAAAATTATGAATCCAGTGTTTGCATGCGGATATGTGCTCCACAGCGCCCCCAAGTGTGTTGAAACTGCAGCCCCTCAGGCTCTTCTGAGCTACGGGTCTAATTTTTTGCGAGCATAACTGTCATGCTGAGACCTACAAAAAAGTCTCTTATGACCATAGTGAATTCCAAACAGAAAATTTGGAAATTGGAGTTAAAAGTACAGTTTTTGTGATTTGTAGGGTATGCATTTAATGAACATGTCCCAAAGCTTTTTTCTAATCATCTTCAAAATTAATGGGCGTGGCCACAGGAGGTTGCCAAAGTTGATGATTTTTTTTCTGAAAAATTAAATCCTCCATTGATTGCTTGTACAATGTTTGATCTGGACCAATATGCATACACATGTTCAGTGTCACAGCCTGAGTTCATCCATATGCTTTTTTTCACCTAAAAGTACAGCACCCCCTATCATCAACAGGAAGTCATGTGTTTTACTCTTTCATTGAAAACTACTCCGTTTTTTTTCAAGATTTCTGTCTATTCTGGTCTTTAATGTCTTTTAGGCCTTCATGAAACATCACAGATCAGGTCATGTCTTGAAGTTAAACAGTGTGTCCATGGCAATGCATCAAACTCTCATTGAACCAAGAAGTCATTGTAGCTCCATCATTAAACCTCTAATATAATTTAAATTTCACACACGGTCAAGGTCCACCACCCAACACATCCATTTGCTCAATTTTTTACTACTGCAATTGCGCCACCATCTGGAAGTGGATGGTGTTATCTTTCAGGCAGAAATGGTCACAGTCCCTCCCTGGACTTATATACATTGTGCATGTGCAGATGTTGCTGCAAGTGCGACATCTGCAATACAGCCCAACTGGCACACGTGGGCGAGGGTCCGCTTATTGCTGCTTGCAGCTTTAATAATTGAATAATTAAAGAGGGTGAAGAAAGAATTTTCTTTACCCTCTTTAACCTAAATTGCATGCCTTCAACATGCACCAAATTCTCCAAACTTGGTACAAAAATGGCTCATGGCGAAAAATTTAGGAATCCAGCGCTTTCAAGCACCACATTGCCCCCTTGTGAGTTAAAAACTGCAGCACCTTGGGCTACTTTCAGCTAGGGGCTTGAAATTTGGTGTGCATAACAATTATGCCAAGGCCTACAAAAAAAGTAGGCTGCAGCTGCAGCAGAACAAAGACTATTTGACACTCACAAAATGGGAGGCAGTAAGGAGGGAAAGTCCAGGACAAAAAATCCAGATTCGGGTTCCGGACCCGACACAAACATGGCAGAGGAGATTCATGCAATCCTGAAAGGCCAGCAAGATCTGACTCTGAAGATAGATTTGGCTCTCACGGAGTTTAAAAACCTTCAGAGAGAACACAAGCAGCTGCAGGATGACAACAAAAAACAGTCTGAGATGATCAAACAGCTGGAAGCGCGAGTCGAAGACCTGGATCAACAAACCAGACTAAATGATGTGATCGTAACTGGCATAAAGATCAAACCGCGATCAAACAGACGGGCTGGAGAGCATGACAGTGATCATGACGAAGAGGACATCAAGACGGTGGAGAGACAGGTGGCTGATTTCATGGAATCAAAGAAAATCGAGATGGATTTCAACAATGTGGAATACTGTCACCTCATGCCCTGGACAGGGGCAAACGGCGGGAAAACTGTGAAATTGAGATTCACAAACAGAAAACATAAGATAGCGCTGCTGAAACAGGGCCCAAAACTCAAAGGCACAACGGTGTTCTTCAATGAAAACCTGACCAAGAAAAACGCAGAGATGGCCAAGAAAGCACAAGAGCTAAAAAGGCCGGGAAGATAAAAAGCACCTGGACGGCAAACTGCAAAATACTGATAAGAGCCAACGGAGAAGCCCCAGAACAAATGAAGACAGTGCTGGTCAAGAACATGGAGGATCTGGACAAATTTAATGCCTAAATGGACTGCAAAAGCTTCAAAACCTCAACACAATCTGAGGAAATGGAGCTAATGAACTGTAACTTGGATCATGAACATTTGGATTTACCTGACTGGATCAGAAAACATGGGCATCGGGATCCAATAAAAAATCAAAATGTTGACCAGAACTGTTCGGGCTGCAATAACCCAAACATAAACATCGACCCAATAACTGTTTTTATAGCAACAAATCGATTACCAATTTTTGTGGTCTATGACCAGACCTATGAGGGGAAAGAGATACAGCAGCTTCTTACAGACATTCACAAAGCTGTTTGATAAACATTGCCCCACGAGAGTGTTGAAGTTTAAAAACAAAGCAGAGAGAACAGACCTTGAATGAAATGTGGGTTGTTTGGTCTGTAAGACAGCAGGAAAGACAGAATGTACCTAAACAATAATAGTGAATGAAGTGACGGTCATACTTCTGTAAATGTCATACTTCTGTAATGTCATACTTCTGTAAATGGAATACTTCTGTAAATATCATACTTCTGTAAATGGAATACAAATGTATAATAATCTGATGATATGTGGAAAAGAGGAGACTAAATATTGAGGAAATGGGGACGGGACTAGATAAGCTCTGCTTCTCCCGTCTTCCCTTTCGGACATGTACAATTTGATCAACTATTGACAATGTGTGATGTTGTATAAGTGTGCTGACGTGACCTAAATAAATAAATAAATAAATAAATAAATAAATAAATATTATGAGAGTTTCTGGTTGCTGAGTATAGGGATGCTCCGATCTATGTTTTTTCAATTTCGATCCTATCTGATATCTAAATTTGGATGTATCCCGATACTTTCCCCGATACCCGATACTTAAGTAGACTACACAGCAAAAAAATTCAAGTTTAAAAAATGCATTACCTTTCAATTAAAGCCATTCATTAATTGAAGGACAGGCTTTAGTTCAAGTAACAAGAGTGCAGTCAGTACAAAAGGCAACAGTACAGCTGGGAATCTCTTTGAAGTACAGTAAGAGTATACCTACAAAAATGTGCATAGCTGCTTTTTAAAATTATATTAAACGAAATAAATGAAATACTGTAGGTCTGTTTTAGTGCAGCAGTAAATACTGTTAACAAGAAAAGAAACCACATCACTGACATCAGTCACTGTCCTGTTACCTTGGCTTGAACATCCAGGTTACAGAGCCTGGCAATGAAAAAAATAGAAAATACAAAAAGGTGGCAATAACAAAGTGCATACTAGCTGCTTCTAAAATCTTATGTAACACACACAAAAAAAAACAAATATTGAAAGTCCATTTAAAGGCAGCAGCAACCATTGTAAACAAGGACAGACACATCTAATTTTGGCTTTTTTTAAAGTTAACATCAGGTCTATCAGGCTACATTTCAACCCCAAGGTTAACACAGAAGAATTTCACTTAAGAACTTTGGCAGGTTTTTCTTGAGGAAAATTAGCATTTCCGCATTCTCTGCAGTAAGGTGGTTTCTCTTTTCAGCCACTATATTGGATGTGGTGCTAAACAGTCTCTCACTTTCAACTGAGGTGGGGGGGGGGGGGGGGGGGGAGTCACTTAGAAATTTTAATGCAATGGTGCAAGGAAAGCTATCATGTTTTTTTTTTTCCCCAGAACAGGAAAGGGGACTCAGAATGAAGAATTGTTGGCTCTTGAAAATAAATGTCATATATATGTTTTGTTGCATAGGACACAATTCTGGCTCTGTTGTTGCTGAAGCTGTATCCTCTTCAGTAGCTGCTGGCTGTGTAGCTGAAGCTGCTCCATCATTCAGTGTTCGCTCCATCTTCCTGATCTCTCGCAGCAGGGCATCCTTGGCTAGCTTGGCTGTGACAGCACATGCGAAGTATCTAACAACAAAAGAAAATAAGTTGTGCACAACTACAGTGTACCTAAGCATCAACCTTTCATACATGAAAAAAACACTATACTTTCAACTAAATTGGTAAAAACAATTGCCCCTCTCACTAAATCTACTTCACACAGTTTTAACATCTTCATATTTAGGTAATAAAGACAGTTCAACATGTTATCCAGTTTGTGCCACATTTCTCATTTAAAAACAGCCAACAACAACATGACGAAACATCTGTTGTCTTACAAAACATCTGTTGTCTTACCTGTCTCTGTAGCAGGGATCCACTAAAGTGGCTACAGTGTAGGGGTGTGTGTCTTCGGTGCTGCTGAACCTTCTGTTTACAGCTTCCAGGAGGGTTCGCTACATGGTTTTGATCCCGCTATCAGCGGTGGTCTCGTGTTGGAGCAGTCGCTTCAGTACAGTGAGGGCAGGTATAACATCTGCTGCTGTGGAGGTCGCTGAGGTAATGAGCTTTGTGATCTCCTCAAAGCGTTCCAATATTGTCACAGTTTTTTCGAACAATGACCACTCGTTGGCAGACAGTGCATGGTAAGTGCACAGGGCTCGCTTGTGTTCAAGGAGACTTTGTACTCATGTACAACGAGCTGTTCCATCTCGTAGGAACATCTTGCTGGAGTCTTTTAGTTTGTTTTGTTGGCTGCAGTTCTTTCTGAATATCTTCAAACTCTGACTGTGCCACTTGTGAATGTTTAAAATGCGTCACTATTCTCCGAGTGCGAGTGTGTTAACCACGCTTTGTTGGGAGAGAACCTCCTTGTGAACCACTAGTTGCAGTGAGTGCACCAAGCAGCCCAAACTATTAACAGGCACTTCATCCACTGTTGTTTTCACATTGCTTGCGTTGTCTCTCAAAACCACATGCGCTTTAGACAGCAGAATCTTCCAGTTTTCCAGCATCTCTATCATTGTGGTTTTAATCAGCTCGCTGGTGTGTGAGCCCCTGCACTGTTTAACTTGCAGCACTGCACTGTTAAAAGCATAATTCTCCGTAATCAGCCAATGTACAGTGAGACTGATTAGTGACATCGGGCTAACTTCAAAGGACCATATGTCCATAGTAAAACTCATAGCTTCGACATTGTTTAACTGCCCTGATAGCTGTGATACCACTCTTTTGTATAGTGCTGGCAAAGCAGTGTCTGTTAGGTATTTTCTACAGGGGATCAAATACCGTGGCCCGAGGTGTTAGATCAGGCTACGAAAGCCAACATTATCGACAACAGAGAGAGGTTGATCATCCAGTGCAATGAATTTTATCACATTCTCTGTGATCATTTGAGCCTTTAGGCTGTCTGCGGTAGTAGTAGTTTTTGGTTCAGTCTCTTGATGTTTTTGAAACATTTATCCTGTAGACAGTCCACCGTTTGTTTTTGGCTCCCTGGAGACAGTTCCTGTCTGTTGCCACATCAGGGGGCGATCAACTGCTGTCCCTCAGAACCCCTCACCTGGACAGGTTCCAGGATGTAGGGAAGGAGGCCCTTTACCAGGTGTGTGTGAAGGTCCTGAACCTCTGGGTGGTCCCTGTAAGGAATGAGAGAGTCAAGGTGGGCTGAGTTCTTTTGTCCAGATGGAGAGGGCCGTTTGTTCTGTCCTCTCACTGAAACTCTGTCACGTCTGTGCTGAGAGTCTGAGGCTGACTCCTCCGTTTGACCTCTAAAAAAATGACAAACAGGTTTTTGGCTCTCGGAGAGGTGTTTTAGTTTTTCTGTTTGTTTTTCTCTGTCAGGAGAAAGACTGTCCACTCTCTAATGAACTCCATCTCAGACTCTGCTGAGTTGCAGAGGATCTGTTGGCCGCTCTGCTGGATCTTTAAAGGCACAGCTGAGGTTGGTGTTTCCTTACAGTCAGATGATGGACACTTTGCAGGCCTTCAGCCATGTATGGCACATGGTTCTGGGGGTTCTGGGCTCTGTGGCTGGGGCTGGAAAGCTGTTTGCCATTGTTTACTGGGAGGTTCAAATATTTTTGTTGATTTCCATGTCTCCAGTTTGTGTTTTTCTAAATCTCTCTCTCTGCCTCTGTCTCCTCAGGCCACTGTGTGATGAGCTCTCTGGACCCCCTCCTCTGTGTCACTGTCCTGCTGCTGCATGAGCTCCTGCTCCTCCTGTTTGCCTGCTGAGAGACTTCAACCAAACATGTCCTACTGCAACCCTCTTACTCCTGATACCAAAAACAGACGCTCACAGGAAACCACATCACTGCTGAGACACTCAGAGGGATGGAGGACTCGTGGCCCTGCAGGCGCAGCGTGAAGATACAGAACTGTGTGAAGAGCAAAGTTTGTGGAGGAGAAGGGAATGTAGTATCAGTCCTGACACACACACACACACACACACACACACACACACACACACACCTGTGTTCTCATAGCTGTGTTCCGTTTGAACGAAGAAAGATAAACTGGTATATTTTATGAAGATATGGCACAACCTGATCCTCGTCGTAGTTGTTCTTCACCTCCAGTAATCTTTATTTTTATTAAACCTGTGGTGACTTTGATTTTTATCAGACAGAACTTTCCCACAGCAGCTTAGATGAAATTTATTGTTTTTTTTTAATAAAAGATTTCAAACATATTGTTTGTTCACGGACCTCTTTTTTTTTAACATGTCCTCGAAGAGTCACTGGTGACTGTCAAAATACACTCCACATGTAACACTTAGAGACATTTACAGACTGTGAAATATAAAGAGATGACTGACCCAGAAGTTACCTTTTACAAATAAAAAAAGCCAAAAAACACAAAAATTAAAGGTCTCATCCTGAGTAACATTCACAAAATGGAAAATCTGTATTTTCCCAGGTGAGCCTAGCAGACACGTTTCAGAGCGAGGAATTTCCAGCCTACTGATTGGAGTAAATCCCCCCAACACCTTTATTTGTAAACACAGTTCTTTGTTTTTATGTACCTTACATATGCAAACACACAGTTTCCTTTGCTCAAACTCATTGTGTTCTATATCACTGCAGACAAGGTCGACAGTTCAGCTTTACCCCAGGGGTTTCAGACCTCCCTCCCCATGGCAACGCCATGTCCTTTAATAAACTCATTTTTTTCATTCTGAATTTAATGACTTTATATTATTACTCAAGCCCACACCTTTACCTGTTCTTTACAGAGTTTTTATAACAATATACAAATCAGTTTCTCTTCACATTACTTCTCTCATGTGGCTCTGTCACAACCGGTTGTCACTGTGCCAGTCCACTTCTTTTTCACATCTGTTTGTGTGCGTTTCTCTGATCCCTGCTTATGCCAGAGGACAGAGTGCCAGAGAGTGTGCCCCCACTTCAATGAGTGGCGCTTTAAATTCACTTTCCGTGAAATTCTTTCTTTTTTTTTGCCCGTCAGACTCATCCTTTTTCAATTTTTTTAATCCTGCAGAGAGGGGAATTTCAGGGGAAGGGCTCATTTAAATATGATTTGCGTATTAAGATGAAGGAGTGGACAGGGAGGAGTCAGGCCCTCCAACATGTGTGCTCAATTCCACGTAGACTTGGATGTACAAAACCAGCAAGTCAAGAATGTGCGACAGAATTCTGGGTTCTTCATTAGCTCTCCCTGACAGCCCTGATACAAGTCGTGAAGCCTTCCTTCAGAGAAGAACTTCGGGTCCTTACCCTAGAACCCCTCTTACAGTCGTTGCTCCACCTATCCTAGACATTCAGTTTCTGCTCTTGGGGGCTTTCTTCTTTGGGGTGTTGGCTGCATCATTTTCCTTGTTCTTCATTGCACTCACACACCAACAGCTGGTTTCCTAAAAAGGAGTTGTTATTTTCTTTCACACCACTCCACAAGCACGTCTCACACACAGGCATTCTCAAAATATACCACATATCAGTCTGTGCTGGGACAGTGGGAGATCTTACAGCCTTGAGTTTGGTACTTTTCCTCCAACATAGCTCTCCCAGCTTCTTCCTGTTTAACAAAATTAAGTACATGGTTAATTGTCAGGCAGACATCTCAGGGTGTCCTCAAATAATCCCTCTGTGTCTCAGTATAAGCCTGCAAAAATATAAACGTACAAAAACATAAACCTATAAAAGTATTATTCTGCAAAAACGTGTCATTCATACTTTGGATATCTATTCTTCCGTGTACTGAGTGATCTGTAGCCTCTCAGGAGCTTTTAACCCTCCATTACATATCAAACAATACATGACTGCAATGAGCACATTACCAAACAATAAAAAATATTCATTTCAATGATATATGGGAATCAATTCTAACAACCACTTTTTCTAGATTTGAGCGTACACCATGTTTCAGTGGGATATCCATGCAAGTCTTGGTACATGAAGCCCCAGGTGTTTTGATCACCTCTATTTGACTGTGTCAACCCTGACTGCCCCCTGCGGGGTAGCTACACCAACTTTAGGGGGACAATGAGAAGTTCAGTCCTGACTGCTGCACTGTTTGTAGGCCATGTTTTTTGCAGGGGTGCTTGAAAACAACATTTTGTCAACACAAAGAGGTGTTTTTGTAAAGTGTTGAGCTAATGTTAATGATTTTGCGCTGTATAAAAAAAGATTCATTGGTTTGCATATGAAGGGGCTCTGCAGTCTGGCTGCTGGTAATCATTTCCGTGTTCTTCCTGAACTTCATGGTGTCTTTTGGTCACCTTCACAGAACGCATCTCTATGAACCTGCACAAGTATGATAGAAAAGACATGAAACACTCAGCAGAGTCAGGTCATGCACTGGAGGAGCTGACAAGTCAGGAGTGACGACCTGCTGCTGTCAGAGTTTAGTCAAACCATTGACTATATAATTAATGGATGTAGTCTCCATGACTTCACCTGCCTGTTTCTGAAACAGACTTTTGAAGCAAAGTGGCTGGGGCAGCCATATTGGAAATGGGCTGGTCTCTAAGTCCTCACACTAACAGCTAAAAGGGGGGGGCCTGCTTGTCAATCAGGCGCGGTGTTGAACTCCGGATCTAAATATCTTTGGCTTGGTGTATTTGTGACCTTGGTACTTTCAGAGCCTCGATGAACTGCAGATTTTAGCACTTCAGCATAGTCTCATATTTTCAGACTGGAGGTTTCTTATCCAAGCAAAGCTAATGTGTGATGGAGTGTGTTTGTATGTTTGGGTAAAAAGCTGCTCCAGACAGTGTTCAGCTGAAGTAAAACCACAGCATGTTTTCTGTGCTGTGTGAGTGTGACCTGACAGCGCATGGACGTCTGTAGGCTTGGATACACTCATTGTTGTTGGACACAAACTGGGATCTCAGCACAGACATGACTTGATGGATATGTGCAGACTCTGAAGATTCCAGGAGCAATCAGTCTGTGTGTATGCTGCATTTTAAAGAAACCCCTTCATAGCTCAACACTGAGACTCGAAGTCATTCATGATCATTACTGTGAGATCTGCAGCTGTAGTCAAAGAGGAACCGATCATAGAAACATAAATTAATAATACAGATGGAGATGTCAGCAGGCAGCCGCCTGCAGCACAACACCAAAACTCCATTTGCACCCTCCCTGATGAAGCTCGGATTATTCCTTATCTAGAGAACAGGCATGAATTCAGAGCGAGCTGCTGAATTAATCTCATCTCATGGACCACAGCCAGAGGGTGTGTCTAACCTGTGGCTTACGTAAGCCTCTGTGTGTCTCACTGATATCATCTAACAGCCAGAACCTGAGAGCGCTTTCACCTTGTCTCATCAGAGAGCACTTTTACCTTGTTTTACCTGAGAGCTGCTTAAAATAACACCCAGGAAACCAGAGCAGCCTCAGCAAGGACAAAGGAAAAAACTCGCTAATGTCTGCCAATGTGTCTCCATGCGTGGGCCAGGCTCCATGACTCCCACTGTTCTCTGTGTGTTTTTAGTAAAGCTCTTTATGCAATTGACCAATCTGTGCTGCAGAGTCCAGTCAAGAGGTCTTCCCTGGTCCAGGATGACAGAGCTGAGCCCTGGCTGCACTGTTCTTCAGAGTGACTGAACAAACTCTGCTTCCATAGGTGATGTCATGAACCCCATCCTGATCCCTGACACCCCCACCCCCCTTGCTCATGAACCACAATCCAGAAGGGGTGGGAGGTGGGAGTCCAACATCCACCTTGTCAACAAAGGTAGAAGTGGAATTAACCAGACCACTAAACAGACACTACTGAGAGACGCTGAGTGCAGGGATACAGTTCCTTGAAACTCCTAAAGAGGACAGAGACCTGAAGACCAGGTCCATTTATTTATAGGCTCCCAGAGAACTATCTATTTGTCCTGATTGCAGTGACACTCAGTGGTGGCTGGTGAAAAATATTCAAGGCGGGGCTGTGCTGTGACATCGATTGGACACAGACTGCAGGATACCAGCGCTTTGTGAAAAAGTGTTAATTTCTACACAGTAAAATCAGCAGTGTCGATCCAACACTTAAAGAGTTAATTTTAACACTGAGCCAGTGTACATATGGTCCTTATCTACAGGGAGTTACACTACACCTAACTTATAACACTTGACCAAGTGTTGAATTTTCAGTTAATTGAATGAGTTAATGTTTAACACTGTCTGATACCACACTGCACTGAGAAGAGTTAATAAATTTGAACACTATAAGAGAAATAACCCCTATAGTGTAATTTACATTTGACACTTTCAGTGTTAACTGGAATTTACTCTATTGCTTTACTCTTAACAAGTGTTAAATGTATTTCACACTAAGTGTTGATTAAAAACAACTCTTACCAGTGTTGCTATAGAATTTACTCCTGCAAGTGTTACATATTTTACCTGTGTATTGACTCACTACAAATGATCTTCTTACACAAAACTTTTCTTTCTGTCAGCACACTATTGTGCAATGTTGTGATATTGTACCTCAAAGTGCCCAGGTACAAGGTAGAATCTAACAAGTGGAAAAAACAAGTCATCATTGAAGTCCAGTCATTAACCGTTTAATAAAGCATAAAGGTTAACCCACAAATTCTGTTAACAATTTAACAAAACAGTTGTATTTATTTTTTCATCAAATGCAACAGCCCCTGAGCATGTGTTATTCATAATATTTCCAAACAAAAAGCATTACACATAGGCCACTTAAGCAATTTTCAATCAACAAAAAAACTTTTTCTATATCATCTGGAATATGCCACTCCTATTTGTCCTCATTTTTATCCTAATTAGTGATGTGAAAAATATTTGCATTTGTTCCTAATCCCTTATTCACTGTACACTTTCAGCTGACATTGCAGATTTACATGAGAACAGATTTAAAAACTGGAGATGCAGAACTCCCGAAACAGAACACGAGCAACAAGTGCTAGACTTGAATTTGACAAGGACTATAAAAAACAAAAACAAAAAAGTCTTTGTGACTCAGTGGCAAAGACCTTGATTCTACACAGTGCCAGATGTTCAAAGATTGTGTAACAGGTTGAATAAAAAGCCATTAATCACAATGAAAACTAATACAGGTCAAATTTGCATTAGATCACAATATGGGACCATAAAAAGGGAGGAATCTGTGTGTCCATATGCCATCTGTACATCCATTGGTTTAAAATAGAACAACTCTTCAACATTAAACACCTTCAGTGCCTGAAATGGCTTTAAATGCATGGTAATGTTCATCAAAACAAACTGTTTCTACATCCAAGCCAGTAAGTACAACTTGCTCATCTTTTACAAAAACAGTCCTAATCTTACAAAAGCATGGCATCTCATCAGCTATCTCAAAACAAACTGTTAAGCCAGGGCGATATTCAGTGCCATGGTACTTTACCACGTTCACAGACAAAACATTAGCAGATACTTCAGTGTTAAGTTTGGCAGCTATCTCAGGACCTTCTTTCAGTTCTCCAAGATTCACAAAGTGATATGGCAGGAGAGAACAATATATTCACACACTATATTCACTATCTGGAGAAGCAATATCAAAAGGTGCCAGTACTCATCACCTCTCTGAACTGGGTCACCAAATATCAATGGCATGTTGTGAAATAAACACCAGTACTGTGTTGCATTCAGGCCCAAAACTACTTCTATCAAATAACTTGACTGCAGGAGGACGATTTCTTCTCTCAATGTAACCATAGTTAAATGACTGTATTCTACCAGCAAGTTCCTTGGTAGTCAAGAAGTTTTCCTGCAAGTAAGTTAAAAAAAAAAACTTGTGCACTTGTATCGTATGAAGTGAAGTTGCAGTGAGAATTTGAATATGTGCAAATCTGAATGTGAACTTGTGCAGTAACTATGTGAAATAATTTACCATGAAAATAGCTGTCATTTAACAAACAAACACAAACAGCTACTTTCAACCACTCGAATCCTTCCCACGAGTCACACATTCTCTGTTTTCTACAAGTGCAAATCAGAAATTGTACTTCTGGCTCCGCTGAAATATTTGGTGCAAAATTACAAAACGATCTGTTCATAAATTCTATGAGCAAAAGGCGGGCCTGCTCTGACATTGACAGGCCAGACAGAGAGAAGCTTTATCCGCCCAGCCAATCAGAGGATTTTATTAAATCCGAGGTCGGTCATGTTCATCCCACAGCCAATTGGAAGGAGGGAGGGACGCTACTCACGAAGCCAGATCGAAGGGGAAGGCTACATACGACCCTGCGAGCGGTAAATGCAGCAGCGAAGGTGAGTTTTTAAGACATATAAATTACAAAACCTCATCAGGAAGCCACAGAAATGAGTGTCCAGACGTTTTTCCTCAAAGCGCAGCCAAATGGGCGGGTTTGTTTTCATGAACAAAAACGACTGTGGCTCAGTGGTAGAGTTGCCGCCTCTCAATCGGAAGGTCGAGAGTTCGATTCCCAGCTCCTTCCTGCAGTCACATGTCGAAGTGTCCTTGAGCAAGACACTGAACCCCAAATTGCTCCCACTGTTGTTCAGTGGTGTATGAATGCGTATGAATGTGTTAGATACTACTGATGGCCTTCAATAGATTGTTGTGCCATCAGTGTGTGAATGTGGTGTGGATGGGTGAATGACACCAGCAGTGTAAAGCACTTTGAGTGTTCAGAAAGACTAGAAAAGCGCTATATAAGTACTGGTCCATGAAGACGTTGAGTTTGTAACAATCGAACGATAATTTGCGACGTTAAAACGCTTTAAGGGAGTTTCTTTTTAGAAAATACTTAAATCTCATAATCCCCTTTTTATAATCTCAGTACCATCAAAAACAAAACACGAGTCATATTTGGTTATCCTGCGAGACATTAGGAAAACTCCAACATACACTCAAAACTGGACAGCGCACTCTGCTCATTATACACCAAAAGAAACCTCTAATTCGTCCATTGATTAACACAAAATCAACTCAAAATTGTTCTCAAAAGAATAACAGTTTAATATTCCCCCTCTGCGCATCAACCAGTCATTTTTTTTTACCTCAGTTCCCTTTCCTGTTTTGCATTAATCTGTCCACCCGATCGCGGAAATCATCTGTCCAATATTCCTCCGTTCCAGAGAGGAAAAAAAACAAGTCATCTGTCACTAATCCATTTCTCCACTGCCGAAGGGTCGGACAAAAATAATCCAGCCCAAAAGGAACGCAAAAGTCCAGAGTCTCGCCCTGAGTTATAATTCCAAACGAAAATCATTATTTTCCCCTGGCGTGTCTGTCAACGCACTCCTGCGCGAGGAAGATCCAATACGACGATCAGAGGAAATCCTCCCGTCAAACATAAGTTTGACGAGTTTTAATCGACACAGTAAGTTAAGGTTTTTGTTAGTTTACGGACGCCACTAACACTTTTTTGTGTCATAGACTTTTTTGAATCAAAAATGTGAGGCTTTTTAGCCTGCAAATATAAGCTAACAATCAACAAGTTGCCCCGACACTTGAAATTCGGTTTACAGTGACACAACAGCCAGGCAGAAAACGTACATAACTGTCATATTAAAACGATATAAATCCTTGCATACGTTAAATAAACAAAACAAAAAATCAATTGATAAAATAGGTTGTTGAAAGCGATTTACCGCAGCAGACAGAAAGCAATGGCGACGTGAAGCTCCTGTTCGATTTGAAAGGGTAGAGGTGGGCGTGTCTTTTCAGAGTACTTCATGTCTTTCCAGAGTAACTCGGTTTTTACACTGCAGCTCCTGAGAGTACTTTTAATATTATGTATTTTAACTCTGAAATTTTTCACCAACACTGGGATGCATGTTACTCACCCTGTTGTTAGAGTAACTCCGGGAGAGTAAATGAAGTTTATCACTGCATTTTTAACACTGCTGAATTGACTACCTACCTACCTACCTACCTACCTACCTATCCATCCATCCATCCATCCATCCATCCATCCATCCATCCCAGTCCGATCATCTCCAACTCCATCAGCTCTACCTGTCAGCCACGCTTTATAACAGGCAGCTGTAATGTCAGCCACAGGTTGGGTGCACCCAAACTTGATCCTTTCTCTTGGATTGAAGAGGAGCTACTGCGCATGTACAACTTTACCCAGAGTCTATGGCCAAAGATTTTTGCCCCCCGGAGCAGAAACATGTCATCTATCATGATCATCTACAAATTTTTGTGGTCTATGACCAGACCTATGAGGGGAAAGATATACAGCAGCTTCTTACAGACATTCACAAAGCTGTTTGATAAACATTGCCCGACGAGAGTGTTAAAGTTTAAAAAACAAAGCAGAGAGAACAGACCTTGAATGAAATGTGGGTTGTTTGGTCTGTAAGACAGCAGGAAAGAAATAAAACATGTGGATTGTTTAGTCTGTAAGACAGCAGGAAAGACAGAATGTACCTAAACAATAATAGTGAACGAAGTGACGGTCATACTTCTGTAAATGTCATACTTCTGTAATGTCATACTTCTGTAAATGGAATGATTCTGTAAATGTCATACTTCTGTAAATGGAATACAAATTTATAATAATCTGATGATATGTGGAAAAGAGGAGACTAAATATTGAGTGAATGGGGACGGGACTAGATAAGCTCTGCTACTCCCGTCTTCCCTTTCGGACATGTACAATTTGATCAACTATTGACAATGTGTGATGTTGTATAAGTGTGCTGACGTGCCGAAATAAATAAATAAATAAAAATTAAAAAAAATAAATGTCACCAATTGGACTACACAGATGAAGAAAGAACTTTACTCATCATTAAGATTTGAAATTTATTGATTGAGGGATAGCCCCTTGAGATGCAGCTTCTCATTTTCAAGGGGTCCCAGCAAAAAATATAAATAAAAAAGGGAAAAACAACTTAGACTTACACATAACAACATATAACAAAGAGAATCAAACTAAAACTGACAAATACAGACAGCTCTCCCACTTCCAAGCCCCTTCACCCCCACTCCAGCTCTAATATATATACAAACACAAACACACACACACACACACACACACACACACACACACACACACACACACACACATATATATATATATATATATATATATATTTTATTTTATATATATATAAACTCATTAACTGTTTTATATTTATCTTTCTTATCTAGAAATGAGTAGAAATATACTTCAGAATATTGTTTTATTATTAAACATTCATTTATTCATACTTTTATATCTTATTGAAGGTAAGGTAAGGTGGCACAGTGCCCAGCGCCCTCTACTGGCCAGAAGCCACTGGTCACAGTTCTGGCTAGAAGTGGCAGTGTTTTTGTGGGATGAAGAGCTTCTCCCCCTGGGTGGCAGGTTTCTAATGGTGTCCTGTTTTAAGTGTAACTTGAGTCCCATTTGTATGGTGGCCCTGAAAAATCACTGCGCTGCAACTTAAGAAAACACATGCAAAAACACAAAACACAAGCAGATTGAGAAATCATCTTCATCAGTTTGACAACATGTGCGCAGCATTTAGAAAAACGCACTGCAAAGACCACAACACAACACATTAGAAAAACGCGCTGCAAATACACCGCAACACAATGGAAGTGTTTTCAGAGGACACTTAAAGGTGATGCACAGACATGTTTGTTTTTGACGTATATTTTCAGTTACAGCTCTTTTATGTTTTTTTTTTCTGTCAGTCGTGTTGGAAAATTAGATAAAAATGTAAGTGTTTTTGAGTTATTTAACATTGTGATCGCATGATTCAGTTATTAGCATATCATAGTGACCTGCTGTTAAACTTTTGTAGCCTTTTGCTCTTAATTCGCTTGTCAATTCTCAGAATAACCTTATGAATCATAAGGTTCATTATGAATAGTTCATTCACTTTGAAACCATAGATTGTACATAGTGTGAAACACGCAGTTAGCCAGCTATAGTTGTTTACTATATCTACTCAGAATTGTCAGGTAACCTTCAAGGAAGAAAAAAAAATCCAAAGATGCAGTTTGACAGCATGAATAATACAATGTTTTAAGAAGTGTACCGACCTATTCTTTAAAGAAAGAATGGACAGCAGAAGACAATGTTACATGTTTTTCAGATCAAAATGTATTGTCCTTTATGCGGTGTCGGATTGGATGACCCCAAAATTTCGCCAAAATTTTGCAGTTCCTGTGGGCGAGAGGTAGGTACATCTCTGGGATTGATTTGTTCTAGGTGTCTGTAGTGTACAGTTCCGCTAAAGTAAAATTTTCTGGACCACAGTAATGAGCTTATACAGTATTAAGGCTATGAATAACTTAGGATTTGATGTTTACACTTGGCAGCTATGGACAAGTCCTGAGTACAGTACACCAGAGTGTAGTCAGTGGTAAGTAAAATTTCTGCTAACAAGTTTTGGTCCCTGTTCCAGCCATATGACTGTCAGTATGTTGCATTTTAATGTTGTCTACAACAAAATGAAAGTAATTTTTAATTACTTGTTGTAGTGGCTATTTGTCAAAACAAAAGGGAAGAGAAACTAAGGAGTAAACTTGGGAATAGCTTTAACAAACCGCCACGATGCACCTTTCCAGTTGGGTCGTACGCAGGTCAAAAGAAAGCTCCTCACACAAATCCAATTTGCGTCTTTTTACTGAGAAGAATTGTTCACAAACATTTCTCACGTCTTACCGACCTGGTAAAAACCTGTATCCCCTTCTAGGTACATGACCCCCAATGACACATCCCCTACCAATATAGGTTTCCTGTGAGGTCACTGCCTGGCACCGTGCCTATTGCACCCTTGTAGTCACAATGACAAACACATATACACAAAAAAAAAAAAAAACAATCTAATGAAATAGCTACAACACACTTGTATTTTAAGGTCAACCACAACATCCCATCCATCTTATGCACAGGTATATAATATCCTATATTAAACTTGCACTTGTGTTTGTTTTTAGGTTATGTATGTGAATTTCTAACTTTTATTGTGATGTGATAAGTAATGTGATCAATGATACAGGCCAGGAGTGTGGCACGGCCCCAACAAACAACCACCTCAGAAGATCAGCTTACTTCAAGTGACTTCTACAAGTAAGTCATAAAACATAACTTTAAGAGTTTTCAACATATGGATCAGAATACTTTTTAGATCACAGGTATCCCATTGTTTAATTCAAAAGGCACTTTTTTGTGTACCTTCCTTCCACAGCACATACACCAATATCTATGCACCTGTCATCAGTGATAGCAGTTCTTCAGATTGTGAAGAGGAAGTAAAATTGCCAAAGGAACACAGGGACTATCAGCGCCTAGTTGTTTACCTTAAGCCTTTCTTTTTTTTTTCTAACCCTCAGATAAATATATATATATTTTGTCTCAAACCAACTTAGACATTTGGAGTATTTAGTATAGTCCTATGATTTATTAAATCTTGAAAGAACTGCCAAGCTGGTTCTCCTCTGCAGAAGAATATGGTCATGTGGACCTCTTGCTTATCATTTCTGAGTGATACTGGATAGCTTACTCATGATAAAAAGCCCATACATTTACAGTTACAGTCACAGTTTAAATAATCCACACAACAACCAAGAGGGAGAGCTTTTCTTGCCTTTAACTGACTGTTTGCTTCTCTTCTACAGTGATGGACTGGCAGTTGCAGATGAACTGACAGCTGCAGACGTGGTCTCCAATTTGTCTCTGAAGCGTAACACAAACTGCTGCAGCAGATTTAACATTTCCCAGGCCAATGTCTTGGATGGTGCTTGAAGAGGATTCAAGCCATCCACATATGACCCTACCTACAACACGATGGTGAGATTCACAGATGATTTTGAGCAGAGTGAAGAGGCTTTTGACACTGGTGGGCCCACATAAGAATTTCTTGCTCTTCTGATTGACACCATAAAAACAAGATGAGTATTTGAAGGCAAAGATGACGCCAAATACCTCTCATTTGATAGTAAAGGTAATCCTTTTTTGTCATGTTTTTACAATGTTGTAAATTGATTTGTCCTGACATTGCAATATTGGCATTTTCTAGCTTTGGAAGACGATGAATATTTCCACATTGGAAGAATGATTGCAGTCTCTATTGTCCATGGTGGTCCAGGGCCTCGTTGTCTCACTCCAAACTTCTTCCTGTACCTCGCTGGTAAAGTTAAGGCAAATCATGGAAACGGTTCTAAGACCAAAAATACTCTTAGACCGCTTTGTATCTATTGACTTGCCAGAGCTGGTCTCAACAGTTGTTTCGGCTGAACCATCAACTTGCCTCTTGGACCCTGTCCCAGCATGGCTGTTGAGGGAAGTCCTTCCCTCGGTCGGCACTCCTCTTCTAAAGATGATTAATGCGTCCTTACTGACAGGCTATGTGCCACAACTTTTTAAAATTGCAGTAATTAAGCCCCTCCTTAAAAAGCCAACTCTTGATTCAGGCTCCTTAGTTAACTACAGACCAATATCTAACCTCTCTTTTATTTCTAAAATCTTAGAGAAGGTTGTCTCCAGTCAGCTCTGTGAGTTTCTTCATAGTAACAGTCTCCTTGAGGACTTTCAGTCTGGGTTTAGGGCCAACCATAGTACTGAGACTGCGCTGCTGAAAGTAACCAATGATCTACTTTTGGCTTCAGATAGTGGTCACCTCTCTGTACTCATGTTACTTGATCTTAGTGCTGCTTTTGACACTATTGATCATCACATCCTCCTGCAGAGATTAGAGAAGCTTCTTGGCATCACAGGAACTGCTTTAGCTTGGTTTAGCTCATATCTGTTGAGTCGTTTGCAGTTTGTTCATGTTAAACAATAAATCCTCCCTGCATACCAGGGAGTGGAGTTCCTCAAGGCTCGGTGCTTGGTCCGATTCTTTTTAACTTATATATGCTTCCTCTTGGTAGCATAATTAGAAAGCACACCATAAACTTTCACTTTTATGCAGATGATACGCAGCTATACTTATCATTGAAGCCAGAGGAAACTAGCCGATTATCGACACTTAAAGCTTGCCTCAAAGATGTAAGGATCTGGATGAGCAAAAATTTTCTACTTCTGAACTCAGAGAAGACTGAAGTCATTGTTATTGGACCTAAACACCTCAGAGAGGCTTTCTCTAACCAGATAACTTCCTTAGATGGCATCAGCCTGGCATCTGGCTCCACTGTTAGGAACCTAGGAGTTCTTTTGGATCTGGACCTGTCCTTTAACTCTCACATCCAGCAGGTCTCCAGGACAGCGTTCTTTCATCTCCGCAATATTAGAAAAATTAGACACATCTTGTCTCAGAGTGATGTAGAGAAGCTGGTCCATGCCTTCCTCCAGGTTAGATTACTGTAACTCTCTTCTATCTGGTTGTCCTAACAAGTCTATTAAGACTCTTCAGCTAGTTCAGAATGCTGCAGCCCGGGTTCTGACTGGGACCAGGAGGAGGGAGCATATCTCCCCGGTGTTAGCGTCTCTGCACTGGCTACCCATAAAGTTTAGAATAGAATATAAAATTCTTCTTCTGACTTTTAAAGCTCTTAATGGCATCGGGCCATCCTATCTTAAAGAGCTTATCATGCCATATTATCCGTCTAGATCGCTGCGTTCCCAGCATGCAGGCCTGCTCGTCATACCCAGGGTCTCTAAAAGTAGTCTGGGAGGTGGAGCCTTTAGTTATCAGGCTCCTCTTCTCTGGAATCATCTACCGGCTGAAGTTCGGGGAGCAGATACCCGCTCTACTTTTAGGAGTAGACTTAAAACTTTCCTTTATGATAAAGCTTATAGTTAGAGCTGGATCAGGTCTGAACCAGCTCTTAGTTATGCTGCTATAGGTTTAGACTGTCCGGGGGGAACTGACACGCAAGGCTCCTGTTTCCCTCTCTTCTCTATCTGTCAGTCTAACTCTTAATCTTTATGTCTCATTAAAGTTATTAACCATGGATCTCTCTGTGAGTCTCTGAGTTTGTCTGTTAGGTTCCTCTAGATTGTTGCTGTGGACGGCCTGCTGCCATGGACCTGACAGACTCCAGCTGCTACGGCTTCTTACAGTTACAGTTTCTCCGTGATCATCTCTACAACACAGAAATATGGAGACTCACAGACAAACACTCCAGCATGCTTCAGACAGCAGGCTGTTATCGCTTCATGAGGACAATGGATGACAAGAAGAAAGTCAAAGATGACTACATCCAGTCGTATTTCATCTACCGGCACCATCTTTCCATCCAAAGGTATGATATATTCTGTCTATTTGGTGGGCTTTTAACATCTTTTTACATAGTTAATCACAACAAAGGTGTTAGTCTGTGGAAAAACTGTAATAATGAGCTAAAAAAATGTGAAACTTTATCCTTCATTGTTTATCTGTTCAATTATTTTCTTTGTGTTTTGTCCAAAAGGGTGATTTTTTTTAATCAGACAAAGTTAAATATCATAGACACTGATGACTGTAAACTGAATTTTGTTATGATGATTAGCTCAAGGTGGTGTCAGATTTTAACTATGTGGGAATGATTCTAGACTTGTTGTCCCTCTAAAATACCTAAGTTGTTTTTAATTATTAGAAGTTGTTGTTATTATGTCAATAACTTCTACATGGAAAATGTATGTATCCTTCAGTAATTCTTTATATATTCACAATGATGATGCTTTTTTTTTTCTTTGAAGTGTCTGACTGTCAATCTTTTTGTAGGTTCAAGGAGGGACTTGCAACTCTGGATTTTCTCAATGCTCTGGAACAGCATCCCGCAATGTTCATGCCATTCATGTGCCACAGTGAGAGCAAACTGACAGCTGATGCTTTGGAGAGCTTGTTTCATGTGCAGCTCAGCCCACCTGGTAGCACCATGCGTCAGGAGGAGACCAGGGCACTGAACTACTGGCAAGACTATCTGCTCTATGTTGAAGGTACTAACTGTTCATATAATATATAAGAAATATGCAAAATCATCACTGCAACTATCAGTGAGATATAAAGTCAAACTAGAAAGATTGCATTTCCTGAAGGAAATACGTTGAAATGCTGACACTGCCACTGCAACTGAAAAAGCATGCAAAATGTAACTGCTGAAAAAAGTGAAACTAATCAGAGAATGTTCAAAATGTTAAATAAAATTGCTCACAATTGTGAAAGACAGCTGAAAATGTGAGACTGTGAAATCAAATTGCAGAAATCACCTTAATGTTGTGCAGAGGTTGTTCAATGTAAGAAGGTGAAATCAGTGGCTGAAACTGTGACATTTGTGAAGAGCATTAAAATGACAAAACAGCACAGGCAGTATCAGAAGTTTAAGGTATGCTAGAAGAGCAGTATTATAAAGAAACATGAAAGAAAAGTTGGAAGAAAGTCAAATCTAGAATGATTGAGAAGCATGTAGCTCTGTTGTTCTGAGTGAAGGAGTCTGAAGACAGAAGGATTTGGATCAATATTGTAAAAATAATGTTTTCATGGATAGTACTTAGTTGTAATTGTTTCTTCACATACTAAAAATGTGTATTGATGCATTAATGCCTGGACTGTTAATAACGTTGGCACAAGGAAGCACGTCTGCCTGTAGGAGCAGCTCCTGCAGCCGTAACAGCTGTCAATCACTCACGCAGATGAGCGCAGGGGGCGGAGTTAAGGGTGACATTGACTTGACCACTTTTTTTTTTAAATCTCCCTGGAAACAAGGTTATTAAAAGGTATTCTAAATTATGTCCCTATGTCATTATTAATTCTGTGGATATTAATGATTTCCAATCCCAATCCAATGTGTTTTTTCATTGCTCTGATTTGTACATGTAAATGTTTAAACATGCATTACACACATGCACATTAAATGACAAGATATAACATGCCAGCAAAAAAATGGCACCAAGTTTATTGCAGACCATTTTTCCTCAAAGATCATACATAAATGTGTTTTTAGGTCTGTGTTCCCCTTGCTCAACAACAACAATATAATCAGCTTTCCCATAACAATTTGTAATGCAGGTAACTGCAAATTGCAAAAAAAACAAAAAAAATGCATTTCTTACAGCATTAAAGTGGCATAGGTAACAAAGGCAAGTATTCTGCAGGACCATGCACGAATTGATGTTTCTAAAGTAAAGATATGTTTTTAAGTGCAGCAGTTGATCAGTGGAACCAGCGCACTCCATCTTTCCAAGTCTGCAAAATGAATCTGGAAATCGTCATCGCCACACAGACCACATGTTGAACTGGCAGAATAACATCAAACTGGTGAAGGGCTTCCTGGGGCACTGGGAATCCACACTTCCTTCCACCAAAACTAAGGCCAGTCAGAAATGAAGTCATCACAAATTATCATCGCTTCTGGTTTGCCAGATGGACAGCAAGATTTTCGAACAGGTCGGATGGTGTGGTTGTTCCAAAATTGTTTGTACTCATCAAGCTCTTTTTGCAAGATGTCCAGGAACACATACCGTAGTAAGCACTTATGATCATGGGTGCCGTTGAAAAGGTGCCTCTCTCTCAGGTCACTGAAGACTTCAATCCAGAACTGAGTCCTAATGATGGAATGACAACAATGTTTTACCACAGTACTGAATATTTCTCAAGAGGAAATGACTTCCAAAACAAATGCTTTCTAAAAGTATAAGTTTGAACAACAAGCCTGGTTCTAATCCAGTATTTATGGATTGGTTGCCTTCTTTTATTCTTGAGTTGGGTTGTCTCCCTATTAGTTTCTACATCAAACTTTTTTGTAATATTAAATTGCTGATTTCTGCAACAATAACCTCACATAGCAAAATATGAGCAAATAAAACCACCTGGCCACAGGTGTTAAAAAAATTATAATGAATTATGTTACTTAAGGGCCAGATCCTTAACGAACAGGTTCATGATTTTTCAAGTCTGTCTGATTCAATCAGTTGCCAATATGAACATTAAAACAGGTTTCAATTGCTGTAACTATTACAACAGTATAATACTGGCCATTAAGACATCCTTCCAAATGTGATTCTGATGTAAGTGATGGGAGACAAAATCCACACCTAACTTCTGTAAAAATAAAACACACACAAAAAAAACCCATCCCAAAGGTATCTTATGTTAATATGCAGTTTGAGCTTGACAAATCAAGTGGATATCTTCCAAAATTACAGTCTTTAGTATGAAATTATCTGTTACTATACCTCTGCCACTACTCAGGAAAGAAATGCTCTCTGGGGGGGAAACAAAGAGGAAATTTTGTACTAAAAACACTAATTCTGGAACTTACATGCTTGATTTGATTTCGTTTCGTTCGTTTCAGGATGCTGAAACCTCAAAATAAGCAACAGATAAACTTTGGAGTCTTGTGGCCAGTATGAATAGGAGAAATGATATGGAACCATACATGTGACTGAGGGCTCCTGCAAAGTCATCAGTAAGTTGTGATCTTAATGTACAGGGAATGGCTGCCAAAGTGCCATTTTCAGTTCCACAGTCTGTCCGAAGGCGGGCTGGAAGTTGTCCAAACTCTGATAAACACTGCAAATAATGCTGTGTGATGATTCCTGGATCATTATTAGTGCTGCCACTCTTCAGCCACATAACTTTCCTTGAAAAGCCATCGATGCAGCCACTGATGGCAATACCAAAGGGTTTTAGTTTATCGTAGCCATCAACATGCCACACTTAGTTTGGTCATGTAAATGGTAAAATGGTAAATGGACCAGTACTTATATAGCGCTTTTCTAGTCTTACTGACTACTCAAAGTGCTTTACACTGCTAGCCTCATTCACCCAATCGCACCACATTCACACAGATGGCCGATTTAAGCTAATCAGACCATCGGCTGTAGCTACCATTCACACCACATTCATACACCACTGAACAACAGTGGGAGCAACTTGGGGTTCAGTGTCTATCAGGTGATGCTTTTGTTGCAATGTCTGCCACATAGCTCTGTAACCCAACAGTTGACCTGAGCCACTCAGTTCATGGGCAATAGTTGCTTGCACAGCCGCAATGGGTGTATAGTCTGTTCTCCTAGTTAGGCCTGCCTCCTTTAGCTTCCTCTTTAATGAGCTCAGACTCAGAAAATGTTGTGCTTCTTTTCAAGAAAATCAAGGATAACCTCATATGTGTGGCCCTCTGAGAAGTACCTATGGATGACTCCTGCCTCTGTGGCTTCATAAGATACTGGCTCTGAAAGGGAAAGAAAATGGTAATTAGAAATGAAATTAGAAAAATCTAAAGAAAAAAAATGAAGAAAAAAAAAAAACAGTGAACCGTCCATTGCATAAAAGTGTAAATATCTAATATGCTCAATGTGTAAACAACTCCAGCACAAACAACAAAAAGAAAAACTTAACCGGCATTCAACACTCAAGAAGAAATTATCAAGTGTGCCCAGGTGCATACAGGATATACAGATCATGATTACTAAACTTTTACTTAACATAACATACCCTACATCCAAAAATCTGTGTTTAATTCTGTGTATCATTTATATCAACTCATTCAATTTGTTGGTGTATTTAAGCTCAATTTAATGTATATACAATTAAAAAAATATCTATGCTTACCACAGCATGCATATATAAGACACTAAAACTCAAGTGCTGGTGAAATACTTGACTTTTAGGGAAGAGCATACCTTCTTCTTGAAAAGGTGTCAAAAACTGAATGTTGCTGCCACAGCAGCCACAAAAACATCTGATCTGTCCAGCCAATTCAATTTCACAATACGGACATACATCACCTGGGAAAAGGGGAAAAGGAACATTCAAGTGAATGCTAAGTGTGGCTTAAAACACATCAAGGGCTTAAACCTAAGGCTACATCATATTAAGGGTTATAACAGTAACTATAGCCACACTATTCATTGTATATAGTGTTTCACACTATATACAATCTATGGTTTCACAGCAAATGAACCACATATTTTATTCATAAGGTTACTATGAGAATTGACAGGCTAATTACAAGCAAAAAGCAGATGAAAGTTTAACAGCAGGTCACTACAATATGCATACTGTTGTGGTATTTGCAGCAAGTTTTTCTAATCTGTTGTGTTGTGGTCTTTGCAGCGTGTTTTCTGAATGCTGTGCACATGTTGTCAAATTGATGAAGATGTTTTCTCAATCTGCTTGTGTTTTATGTTTTTGCATGTGTTTGCTTACGTTGCAACGCTGTGAGCTTTCAGGGCCACCGTACATTTGGGGCTCAGAAAGAAAAAAAAAAAACGTAGACCTGTAAATTTGATCATGTTCCTCAGACTCTTTTTGGGTTTGTAGGCTTAATTATTTTAGACAGCAACACTTTATCATCCAGCAAGCTCCTCACTTCGCTCGTCTCCACCTACATCACCTGCTTTGGGTACCCTGAGGCTTAGTTTGTAACCTGGATGCTTCTCAAACAGACTTTGCATGTCACCAGACACCTTAGGATGTGCAGAGACTTAAATGTGTTTGTTTCCTCAGAAAGCAAAGCAGTGGCATCAGTAGGCTGCAGAGAGGGACCACTGGCTGCTTGTGTTTTTAACTGTTCCAGCATTCACCTCTCCAAACAAAAATCCTCCATGTGACCCTTACCCTTACCAAGGTGTGCATTTGTTTTGGAGAGCAGATCCTCTTTTTAACGTTTGACAGAATTTAAATGATTGAGCTAATGGATATTTTTTTTATCTTCACAACTCACCAGGTTTCATCTCCAACCTTCATTACTTTCAAAGTACCTCTGGTTGGATCCCTCCCTTTAATCTGACCTCATGCTCCAATTTAGGCATCATCAGGAAGTGAAGCTGGCTCTGAAGCCACCTTAAAACCTCTTCTTAAGTCTCTCTTCTAATTCTTTGTTCACATATTTTTAAATGTGGCTGTGCTTTTCTATTTTCTTCTGAGAGTTTTGTGACTTTGGTTCTTTATTTCTCGTCCAGCGGTTAAGTACTGCAGAGCAGATGTGGTTTTGGACATCTGGCAGTGAGGTCTTTGCTGAGCTGAAGCTGGCACATCTGACTGCCCACTGGTCCCTGCACTAATCTGATTGGAATACAGGTTAAATGAGGTCAGGAGGGATAACAGAGAGGGTGGGGTGCAGTAGACACACACACACACACACACACACACACACACACACACACACACACACACACACACACACACACACACACAGACTGACAGATGTATGTACGTGCAGAGAGGCCATGTGTGTTTTTAATCCCTAATGCATGCTACACAATGCACAGAAACTGAACAGTTGTCCCAGATTACTGGCGCTGTGTGTGTTTTTTTCTCCTCTGAGCTGTTAAGGCTGGAGGTCAGGAGAAGAGTGTCACTTCCATTCATTCCGTCCGTGGCTCTCTCCCTCTGTAAGCAGTCCTCTTGTAGGCTGCAAACATTTCACATATCTGCCCTTGTTCTTTCTCCTGACATTGACCAAGCCTAGATTATACTCAGCCTGCTTACAACAGAAAAACAGGCAACATCATAATCTCAAGTCCTGTGACCAGCTTAGAGGGGGGAAAGCCAATGACATGGAGAGAGACATTGACTGCAGACCAACTCTGCAATGGCATCACCAGCCGCAGCCTCTGAGACGTGTACATGGAAAACTGAACATCACTGTCATATAGTGTGACAGTGTGTTGATAGTGTCTTTTGGCTGCATGTTAGAAACATGGCTTAGTTCACTCAAGTGGACCCAAGAGTGAGAGGATCCATCCCAAAAACCTGAGTGACAGAACAGGGATCTTGAAACAGATGGTGGAGGTGCTGAGGGCAAAACAAGGAGAAACAAAACAATCAGCTGATTCTACTGAGACACTCAGAAAAGCCTACAACAGTACAGCTTTGATGTCACTGGTGGCTGGCATGGACTGCTGGCTGCTCACAGGAAGATGGGCTGAAGAGAAAAAGAAGCCACTCAGAGCAGTCTTCCACACCTCCTGTCCCTGCGAAACAAACACAAACACAAAGCCCCCCCCCCCCCCCCCCCCGACTGCAAACTCACAAAACCCTGAAAAAAATACTAACACAAAAAACACTGAAGTACTAGAACTTGTTAAGATAAGAGAGAAGAGACCATTCCCCTGAACAAACAGATAAAATTTGATACCAGAGCTCTGAATGTCCCCAGAGACACAGTTAGACGCGTATGCTACGGGTCTGAAGTAAAAGAACATTGAATGCACTTCCTGACAGAAAGAGGAAGCTATCAACCAGTCACCAGAGGTGGTCAAAAACCCTTGAGTGGCTGAAAAACACCTGCAGAAAGTCTTGGTGGCTGCAGACACTTAGGTTTCAGTTTACACAGGAAGGCACAATCTAATGCTGAAGGTGATGCGCTGAATTTGAACACAAGAGATCCGTAAGAGTGAACATGTGTGGTTTTTATGCTTCATTACATTCTGTGCAGCATCTGTTCCCAAACTGCAGGGGGCGGTGTATTGCAAACACACATCTACCACAGTACTAAACTGGAGAGGAAGAGGTTGTTCACACAGTTTACGTTCACATTTTTTCATAAATTCCTCTTTTCTACCAAGTTTGGCTGCAATTTTACACCACATGGAACGTGGGGTGAATTCGAAGAGAGTCGGGGAGCTTAAGTCTGACAGAGACAGGGTTGATGACCTTAACAACAGGGAATGGACCAATGTACAGAGGTGAGAGTTTACGTGACTCGGTCTGCAGAGGAAGATCACGGGATGAGAGCCAAACCAGCTGTCCGGGTTTGTACTTGGGTGCGGGGGTACGGTGACAATCAGCCACCCTCTTATTCTTCTCTGCAGACCTCTTGAGTGCAGCCCTCACATTCCTCCACACCTCCCGAACCTGCCGAGGTGCTCCCTCACAGAGGGCAGGGCCACAGGATGCTCCTGCTCAGGAAAAAAAAAAAGGGGGGGGGGGGTGATATACAAAGCAGGCCATAAAGGGAGAAATACCTGTGGCAGAGGAGGTAAGCGAATTATGGGCGTATTCAATCCAGGGGAGCATGGTACTCCGGGAGGCTGGATGATTGGCCACCACACAACGGAGAGCCGCCTCCAAACTCTGGTTTGCCCGCTCTGTCTGGCCATTGGTCTGGGGGTGGTACCCAGAGGAAAGACTGGCTGTTGCACCCACTGCTTTACAAAACTCAGACTCTGGAGGAAAACTGGGGGCCTCTGTCAGAAACAATATCAACGGGAATGTCATGGAGCTTAAAGACATGAGAGACCAGGAGGTTAGCAGTTTCGAGGGCAGATGGTAGTTTGCGAAGTGGAACATAAATGCACAGCCTTGGAAAAATTATCAATTATGGTCAAAATAACTGTATTACCTTCGGATGGGGAGACTAGTGATGAAGTCCACGGCTATATGTGACTAAGGGTGACTGGGTATGGGCAGAGTGCCCCCACTGGAGGACTTGGAAACAGGCGGCATCAAGGACAAACATGCACTAGGGGGGTCTTCTGAGCCTCTTGAACTACTCTCTCAATCTTCCGCGAAGCAGCTCCTACGATGCAGGCGGGAGGGAGGATAGGTCAGTAAGATAGGGTGAAATTGAAGCGGCTGAGAAACAGGGACCAGCGAGCCTGTCTGGGATTGAGCCTCTTCGCTTAACGGAGGTAAGCCAGGTTCTTGAGGTCCATCCATATAATGAAGGGTACCGAAGACCCCTCCAGCCAATGCCTCTACTCCTGCAGCGCCCAGACTACAGCCAGCAACTCACGATTTCCAACATCATGATTCTTATCAGCAGAAGACAGACAGCGGGAGAAGAAGGCACAGGGATGAATCTTGTCTGGACACCGTTGGGACAACACCGCCCCCACCCTGGTGTCCACCTCTGCAATAAATTGGAGCTCAGGGTCAGGATGACACAAGACAGGAGCGGTGGTAAACAGACCCTTTAGCTGGGAGAAGGATGGAATGGAATGAAGGAGGAGGTGAGTTTAGTTAAAGGGGCGGCCACTTTACTGTAGTCCCTGATAAAGTGCTGGTAAAAATTAGCAAACCACAAGAATTGTTGAAGCTCCTTACGGGTGCTGGGGGTGGGCCAGGAGGACACAGCTTCAATCTTGGCAGGGTCTGGTTGTAATTGTCCCCTAGCAATAATGTAGCCCAGGAAACTGACTGAGGAGGTGTGAAACTCACATTTCTCGGATTCTCCATGAGACATTGGAGAACCTGGTGGACATGATGCTGGTGTTCCTCGAGGGACCGGGACATCATTTATCAGAGACTGGAAAACTGAGGGAGCGTTAGTCAATCCATATGGCATCACCAGATACTCAAAATGTCCCAGGGGAGTGTTAAAAGCAGTCTTCCACTCGTCACCCTGCTTAATCCAGACGAGATGGTATGCACTCCGTAGGTCCAGTTTCGAGAATATCTGGGCGTCACAAAGGGGTACGAAAGAGGGGTCTGTCAGAGGTAGCAGGGACTTGTTCTTGATGGAGATGTCGTTCAATCCATGGTAATCAATGCACAGGCGAAAAGAAGTCTTTTTTCTTAACAACAACAACAACAAAAAAAAAAATCCAGCACCTATGGGACAGATGAGGAGGGGCTTATGAGTCCCACTGCTAATGAGTCCTGAATGTAGGTCTCAATGGCCTCCTTCTCCGGCCAGGACAAGTTGTACAAACGACTTGTGGGGAAGGAAGCTCCAGGGAGCAAGTCAATGCCACAATCAGACGGTTGGTGATGGGGAAGGGCACGAGCTAGATCTTTACTGAAAACTGGGGCCAAGTCATGATATTCGGGGGGTACACCAGAGAGGTCAGGTGGCTCAGAGGAAGAAGGGAAGGGTTTGGTGGCAGGAACAGCTGAATGAAGACAGTAGCATGGCAAAATGAGCTCCAGCCAGTGATGGACAAGTTACTCCATTCAATACTGTGGTTGTGTCTTTAAAACCAAGGTAAACCAAGAACTACGGGGGTCTGAGGGGAACTGATAACAAAGGGCTGAATAGTTTCACTATGGCTACCTGAGATAATGAGTGTGAACAGGACCATCTGCTGGCTAACTGAAGCTAACTGTCTACCATCTAGCACTGAAACTTCTCTGGGAGCTGGCAGTGTCTCAAGGGGGAGCTGAAGCTGCTTAACTAAGCCTTCGTAAATGAAATTGTCGTCGGCACCTGAGTCTAACAGAGCAGGAACAGGGGCGGCGTTGTTCAGCAAAAGAATATTGGAGGGAACTGTCATTCAGGTCTGAGAGCTGGAAACAGAGGTGATCTGGCTCACCGTTGCGCTCTCCTTCAAGGGTGAGCCCTGGCTTTTACTGGGCAGGCAGTAAATAATAAGTCCTGGCTGGGCACAGTAAATACAAAGTCTTTGATCCATCCTTCTCTGTCTTTCTTGAGGATCCAACTGTGCTCTGCCCAACTGCATGGGTTCCTCCTGACCACTAGAGGGAGTCGTGGGTGACAAGGGGGATGTGGAAAAGGAGGGAGAAACTGACTGGGCCTGTGGAGCTAGCATGGGCACAACACTAGAGGGAGCTGAACAGCAACTTCCCACTGAACGTTCTGTATTTCTTTCCCTGAGGCGGTTAACAATCCTAATGGCTAGTGTCATGCCCCACAATGTCATGTTTAAACATATCTTACTTAATGCTGTATTACGGTGCCACCTTGTGGCGTTTGCTGGTATTTATCTGCCTTGCTTTTTTGTCACAGAAACTGAAAGTAAAAGTGTAGACTATGTGGCAGTGAGTTGGCTGCAGCCTCTTTGATAGCTCAGTACTTTTAAGTTTGTCTCTACTCCTGCATGCTAAAGCAACGTCTGTAAGTATAAATGTTGATGTGTATTAATTTAAGGAAAGATGTTTTTGTACCTATATAGACAACTGCTAAGCTGGTTTTGACTTTGTTTAGAATGTTATATGCTAATACTGTGTAGCTATTTCAGCTTGTTTAACATATAGACATGCACAGTCAACTACCTTATTGTGTCTATTAATAAGGATATTTTGTATTGTTTCCAGTTTCACAAAGACTTTGACTTTCACAGACTTTGTATTTGGTATTTATCTTCTAACCTATAGACTAAGCTTACCTGATCTAATTTAGCACACCTGGTGAATATTGGCGGTATTGAGAAGAAGGAACAACACCACACTCTAGTGTTAAAAAAAGAAAGAAAAAAAAAACTACAAATCAGTGTGACGTGGAAGGGCCCAACACCGTACTTGCCTGTTGATCAACATGTGAATGTACCCACACCACAGACAGAATGTAATACAACAGAATCTTCAACTTCTTTCTGTCTTAAAGGGAAGGACATCTCTGAAGATTACAGCTGTGCCCACCCTTTTTTGTCTGTCTAAGGACAAAGGATGAGACTCTGGAGGAAAGTCCTTGGTAAGTACAGATGACAAGGTAAGTGGCATCCCCAGTTCTTGTACAAGTGACCATGAGGAGGTTGCAGATGCAGAAAGTGCCCTCAAGCTGGATGCTAATATGGGTAATGTCATTATGAAAGACACACCCTTACAGGCTTCTGTTGCTGAAGATGTTGTGCTTGATGATATTGCAATGATAGTGGATGCAGAGGAAGATGTCAGTGTCAGTAGCAATAGTCACCCAAAAGATACAGATGTGATTTGGGCAATCCCAGCCTTGGATCATTCTTACATCAGGCCCACACAGCTGCCTAGGTTTTCCAAGACTGATCATTGCCACATTATTTCTGAGTCTCCAAGGACGTTAAAGAGGAAGGCTTCTTTTGCAGAGGTAAAGCTGTGTGCAGTTCGAAAGAAGCTCAGGTTAAAAGTCCAGCAGACACGAAGACTGAAGGCAAAAGTTTCCTCCTTTTAAGATGTAGTAAAAGTGATTCAGAGGAAACTTACAATTTCAACTGAATGTGCCCCTCTGCTTACCAGTCTTGATGACGTCCCACGAGAGATCTTTCAGAAAATACAAAAGAAGAGAAGATCTGTTTTTTCAGAAAACTTGAAATAGTTTGCCAGTACACAGCACTTTTACACACCAAAAGCTTATGAATATGTTAGGGAAAAGTTTGTCTAGGCTTTGCCTCATCCCCAGACCATCAGGAAGTGGTACAGTAGCATTTCTGCAGATCCAGGATTTAGAAGAAAGCATTGACAGACACAGTTTGCTCATTGATGATGGATGAAATGCACATTCATAAGCAGACTGAGTTTGTAGGGGACCAGATCCACGGCTATGTTGACATCGGAGCTGGTGAGATTGAGAATGTTGTGGCAACACAAGCATTGGTCCTCATGGTGGTTGCTGTCAATCAATCTTGGAAGATTCCCATTGCTTACTTTCTCATCAACAGCTTGACAGGTGAAGAGAGAGCAAACATAGTCTGAGAGAGCCTTAGTAGGTGTCTAGGTAGGTCTATCGGTGTTAGGGTTGTCTCCTTGACTTGTGACGGTCCCTCACAAAACTTTGCAATGATAAAGGAGCTTGGGGCCAGTTTGGACCTCATGGACATAAGATCCTTTTTTTTCCATCCTGAGGATCCCACTTAAAAAGTCCATGTCCTTTTGGATCCATGCCATATGCTCAAGCTTCTTCGAAACATCTTTTCGACGTGGAAGTTCTGGTGAGGGAAGACAGCCAGCAGATAAGATGGCGGTACACCGAAGAGCTTCACAAGCTCCAGGAGAAGGAGGGCCTGCGTCTCGGAAATAACTGAAAATGGCGCACATTCAGTGGCGCAATCAAAAAATGAAGGTCCACCTTGCAGCCCAACTCTTTAGCTGCAGCGTCGCTGATGCCATTGAATACTGTGAGAAAAAGCTCAAGTATTCTCAGTTCTTTGGTTGTGCAGCCACAGTTCATTTCTTGCGCACGATTGATGGGGCCTTTGATGTCCTTAACAGACGCATCCCGTTTGGGAAAGGGTATAAAGCTCCCATCAAGCCATCCACTAGAGACCGTGCGAAAGCCATTTTAGATGACACAGAATCACTTCTTTGTGGGCTCAAAATGAAAGTAAAAGACAACACATTTGTGCATGTCCATACTACACAGAAGAAAACACCCATCTATGGTTTCATTGCTTGTGCCAGAAGTGTGGTGGCCATTTATGAAGAGCTGGTAGAGCAGCCTGCTGCTTCTTGTCGCTACCTTCTGACCTACAAGCTCAGCCAGGATCACTTGGAGCTGTTCTTCTCTGCAATCAGAGCACTCGGAGGTTTTAACAACAACCCCAATGTGAGGCAGTTTAGAGGGGCATACAAGCGCCTCCTTATAAGGCATCAGGTCAGGAGAGGCACAGGTAACTGTCTCCTTCGTGACAACACAGCTATCCTTGAATCAACACCTGCAGCTGTGAACATCACACGCAGGCTGGATGTGGAGCCGGTTGAAGTTCTTGTGTCTGAGGATGACAATCTGTCTGACCTTCCAGATGTTGACAGTCTATCTGAGTACAAGGAAGCAGCCATTTCTTACATCACTGGCTTCATTTGTCAATAAGATGAGACAGAAGATTACATGCATGCCTTGCTCACAGGCACTAACCTCAGATGACTCAGTTCATCATTTAATGGCTTTGAAGGACAAAGGTGGCCTTCAGAAACCATCGTCGGGTATCACTGCAGTTTGCAGAGCAACAGAAAGATGCTTTCAGCATCTCTCTGTATAAGAATGAGGGTAAGGCTGCACAGGGAAGAGGGATAACAGCAGCACTTGTCACCAAGGTCCTTTCTGAGTGTTCTGACAAGAATCTCTTTCCACAGCTTCACAGCCACGTTTGACATGTCTGTTGAAGCAAACCATGTCCATGTCCTGGTAAGGATGGCTTCTGCATGGTATTGCGATTACGATTGAACCACATCGCAAGGAAACAGACACATAAAATAAAAGACGGCAAAGTGGTCCACAGAAAGCTTACAAAATTAATCCATTTTTATGGAGATTAAAATAAAAAAGTGTTTGACCATTTCTGTGTGCCTGTTGGATGTAAGTCCGTTCATTATTTATTGTGTGATATTTCTGTGTATTTCTGTATATATATATATATATATATATATATATATATATATATATATATATATATATATATATATACATATATATATATATATATATATATATATATATATATATATATATATATATATATATATAAATGTGTGTGTGTGTGTGATTGTGTGTGTCAGTCTTTTTGGTTTGTGGATTTTTATTTGGTGTTATGTCTGTGTATCTATCTGTATTTTTGATGTTTTGTATCTCTTTTTGTGTATATACATGTTTTTATATGTGTGTATTTCTGCACAGTATGTTTGTCTACATGTGTTTCAGAATTGGCCAACAAACCTGTTTTTCTAGAACATGGACAATTGTAAACCATACCCTTTTGATGCTGACAATGTTTCTTGGAGCCTGCATGAACGGGGCCCAAGCAACAATCAGGGTTTGCTCAGGAAATAGCATGAGTTTTCTCTATTGGACCAAATAGTGGTAGTCGTAACTGAATTCCCATGATGAAGTAAAGTTAGAGCCTGCATGCACAGGGTTACTGTAGACACCTGTCAAGGGAGAACTCTGTCGATTGCACAGTTGGAGTCTGTATGAACGGGACCCAGCTCTCACAGGAAATGCATTAATTCAATTTAAGGATGCTACTCTAAGACAAACTAGTCAAGTAAAACATTTATTGCATGTGGAGCTCATGAAAAACTGGTTGATATCTCTTAGAGTCTGCATGAACGGGGCCTAAGATGATGTTGATCTGTTTATCATTCACAATACATTTTGTTTCATTGGTTTGCAACTCCTCTGGTCAGTGTTGAACCAGAGGTAAGTATCTGTTATTGTATGAAAAGATTTTGATAATCTGTTTTCCTGTTGAGGTAAAGTAGTTCAGACCAGCTTCAGAAGGTACACACCACAAAAAAAATCTCAAAAAGTATAAAAACACATTTTCTGTTGCTCTCAGGTAAGTTTCCAGCCCTTTGTTTATGTTACTGTTTTCAATTACATTTCAGGTGAGTATTTCAAATGGTCTGGGCAAAATGTTTCTGTATATTCGTATTCGAATTAAATGTCTTACTGTGAATTTAATATGTGAGTTCTTTATGAGTTATTATGCTGTCTAATAGCTTTTCACAGAGTTTAGACGTTTTTCTCATAAGGTTATGATCATTTTAATGTCAACAGACAGTTCTACAGTGTTTCTCAGTTGCCTTATATTTGTTGTAAGTTTTTTCATCCCACTTTGCTAATTTTAAAGTTACTCAAGTTTACTTATGTTATTATTGCTTTCTCTCTCCTTATTTTTGGTCTGCGTGCATTTTGGTTTCATGTATGTTTGTCCTGTGCTCTATGTTCCCGCTCTTGGTCTGGACCTTGTCGTGGTGAGTGGGCTTTAAACTAAGACAGGCTTAAGTTATTTTTTTAACCAGATATTTAACATCTCGTCTTCTCTCATGTAGGGGACCTCAGTGACATCGGCAAGGATAGGAACTTTATTAATCCCTTGTGAACAGCAAACAGGTACAAAAAAGTTTACTGTCAGATTTATCTTAATTTTAACCTCATTGAGTGTAATTCCATGTATTAAAACTAGACTAAATTAAATGTACATTTGTTATTATTTGGTCTGATTCAAGTGTTCATAAAGTTAGTGTTTTAGCTGTAACATAACAACTCTGCTGCACCCTAACAGGAGTGTCTCTGTCTGCCTCCCCCTCCCTCTCATGTTCTACTGCAGGAGTAGTATCTGGTGTGCAGGAGTTTGGAGTCAGCTGCTCAACATTGCAGTCAACTGGGCTTCTCCTGCTGCCAGATTGTGGACTCAGCTACACACGGTCAGTCACATCTAGCTCTGTATTTCTATTTACCAACAAACCAGTTTCTAATCATCTTCTCTTCTGCCTTCAGCCATCTACCCCGACTCCAGGTCCTGTATTACTCCTGTCCAGTGCTTAATTTGTCCCCAATCAGGTGCCGGGTCCCCCTTCTAAATTGTGCGCCGAAAGAAACCTTTTTTTCTCGGGTTTTCACACGTTTTTATCTTCTTTTTCACCTTAATTTCCGCACTTACCTAGTATAACATTTGCAGCAACATTTGGCACACCATGTGGCCCATCAGAACACTTGGAATCAATTTGGAATGAGCAATTTAAATAACTGACATATTGCTAATAAAAACATTTTATTGCTAATGGGATTTTTTTGTGTGTCACTGTCATGTAAGCACCACGCCAGAAAAAAATATATACAATAAATTTAACAAAAGCCTGAGAATCAAAAATCAAGAAAGAATTAGAAAAAAGGTCTGTATTTGGAAGGATAAATGACCAAACATCACTAGAATGATGTGTTGTGCACTCTGCACAGTAATAATGTATCCAACCAAACTTGACAGGCAGCAGACACAGTCTGATTAAATTTCCTATTTGCCACGTTGTTGTGAGCTTTGCCCGCAAATAACTTTATGCTTGTTAACCGATTGTCTTCTCTTGTAAACTGTAGTCACCAGTGGTGACTACAGTTTCTCGTGAACTGACGTCATGGCCCCCTCATCCTTATCTGTGCTCCTGACTGCACAGACCACATCTTCAGCAGCTATCATGCTGTCACCACCCGTATCTGCGGAGCCGGGCTCTGCCTCCGGAACAACTTTGGCCAGTTTGGGGTCTGGCTGACCGACTGGTTTAAAGAAACTTGAGAGTTTTGATTGTTGCTTTGACATTTTAGCAGGCCAAGTGTAACAGCGTTGTCAGTCACCTGGCTGTTAAGTGTCGTTTGTGCGCGGTGCCGGTGCGGAAACAATACCTTCGCAATGCGCATGGCGTTGTGACACGTGACGGCATGAATCACTTTTTCCCCCCGTTTTACCTAATTTCTGAGTAAAATGAATAAGAAATAAGCCAACAGGCGTCACTTCAGAGAGGATTAAAGCGCAGAGAAAACACAGCTAAAAACACAGTTTATTTATTGACAGGAAAGGTGACGGAGCAGATCAAAGAGGTGCCGGAGCGGGTCAAATAGGTCCTGGATCCGATCCAAGAGGTCCCGGAGCGCGCTCCGGCTAGCTCCGACACAAATTAAGCACTGGTCCTGTCTCACCTGGATCTCACTTTGGACCCTGGACTCACTCACTCTGGGCTCTGGATTCACTCCCATGGTCTCCAGACTCACTTCCTGCTCTACTTTACTCCAACCTCAGGCCCCCTGCTCACGCCATGTTCAATAACTGTTTCTTCTGCAGATGAAAGACTCTAGCCATCTATTCTGTTTATTTAATGTTTGTTTAATATATCATTTTTGCACCAGCACCTTCCTCTCAGTGTTCTGCATTTCAGTTCAACCCTGAATGGTAACTGTAAGAGCATGAATCTGATTTTTACCTGAGACAATTTATCCAGCACGCACTTCTTTGCTTACACTGTATGTACACACAAGTATAATGTGTAATTCTCTATGAATCTTGTCTTTTATTAAAACATAAAAATGCCTGTCCTTAAGGTCATTTCTATTTGTGAGAAATGGTTGTAACCTGTAAGTTTAAAAAGTATTCTTGACCAGAAAGAATTAGACTACATATTTGTTAATGTTCTATAACTACAAAGCTTTGTGTAAATACAGCTCTAACCAGGAATTGATAGGTTAAGTATTATTACATTTTTTTGCTTTAAGTAAAAATTGTGCTTTCAGTGCTACTAAGTAGTTTTAACGTACAAATTTATTAAACCACAAAGTATTTAAAGGTGAAAACATCACTTCTGAACAATAAACAATATACAGACTCAAAACAACAAAACACAATAACTGAAGTCTTCATAGCAGCTCACGTTACATGATTTAAAGCAAGCTATGCACGTCATGGGCTTAGAGAGCTGCAGAGTCAAGAAAAGCAGAATTAGAAAAAGGGCACCCAGACATGAAAATAATTTTGGGAAAATGGAGAAGTATAGAAAACAACAGTGTTATGGCTACAGATGTTTTTGAAAACATTCGGCATGACAGAGAGGAACTATTCATTTACAAAAAAATCCTAAAGGCCAACTTCAAAAGAAGAGATAGTTCACTGCATTTGCAGGAGGTCTTTAAGACACTGTGCCAGTTTATTTAAAAATATATCATTTCCCCTAGGTGTGAAATGAACTCCATCCCTCAAAAATAGCCCAGGACTGTCATGTCTAATGTGAGAATGCTCAATTAGAATAGCGTTAATGCTATTCACAAATGTAGCCATTACACTGTTCATAAATTTTCTACTCTTCTCCATCTTTGCTGGATTGCAATTAGCTCTCCACTGGCTTCTTTGGATTTTGCCAGACAAAATTATTTTCATGTCTTGGTGCAGGACACGGAGCTGCTGGAGGTCCTCTTTCATGGTGTTGACCAGGCTCACACCGCTGACCCCCCCCACATCATTGCCCCCGCAGTGGATCAGCAGGACATCAGGTGCTGCCCTCCCACGCAGAGAGTGGGCAAAGAAAGGAAGGACACCTCTCCACTGAAGACCACCCCAGCCAAACCAACAGATCCGTGTCCCCTGGATTCCAAGGCTGCCTCCGGATGTCTCTACAGCTCTCTGAGCACCACGGCGGATGTAGCTGTCGCCCATTATCCACACTGTGTCTATGAAAAAAAAGAAAAAGGTGAAATTAATGCTTTATTTAAAAAAAAAAGTTGTTCATATAGGACAGCTCAGTTTTACAATCTGTGCAATATTGGACATATCTTTTAGGATGATATTTAACAGGAGCAGAAACTTACTTGACATATTATTAATATTTTACTTTCTGTGAAGTTTATGAGATTTGTACTTACAGTGTTTGACGACTGCTGAAGGCACTGGACAAGAACTGCTGGCAGCCATTTCTTTAACTCCTGTTCCTTAGACCTACAAAGGTTCAATTGAATATATATATATATATATATATATATATATATATATATATATATATATATATATATATATATATATATAGACCGAGACAGGACAAAATCTAGCTATTGCTGTAATAAGACTTTTATTGCTATAGTTGTGCATTTAAAAACAACCTGTTGCTTTAAATATTAAAACTGTACATTCACATAAATGACAAACGTTTTATTTTCAATTTTGTCGCAATATTTCGTTTTAACTCATTCAAACTGCGATCCCAGATGTTGGAGTGTAGGCAGCGAAAGACACCAATCTTCAGCCAGAGAGCGCTATCCCGCGGATGTAGCATCAGTGTAGCATATAGCTTAGCCTAGCTTAGTTGTAGCTTCGACGCTCGGCCTAGTAGCGTCTATGCAAATGAACACGGTTTCATTGCCCAATCATCATTCAGCCCGCTTGAGCTCCACCCTCTGGGCAAGCCCCTGACCATTTCAGAAACAGACGGATGATGTCACGGAGACTACGTCCATTAATTATACAGTCTATGGGGTAGCCGCAGTATACTCATATCAACTTTGAGTATTCAGTATGCAGTATGTACTGATTGAGTAGGTAAGTAGATAGTAGTCAGTACGCCATTTTGAACACACCCAATAACTGCTTGTCGGTGTAACATCTAATTCACACATACTACATACATCCCTCAGTCTGTCAGCGCCGCAGTTTTTGGCGCAAACATTTCACACTGGATCTGTCTCTAGAGCCAGGTGCAGTGCACTCCATAGTAGCTGGATACGTGAGATCACAGGAGAACCACATGTTCCTGCAGGAATCACATCCATGACAACTGCTTGCATGATAATTAATTTGCGATGATCCCTGTGTGCTGTTTGGAGTGCTGCTTCTCCTCTCCCCCATCCCCTCCCTGAATTGGCTCTGCTGTTCCCGTTCCTGCAGTCTGCGCAGCTGAAGCTCATCAGTAATCAGCGGTGCAGGCTCTTAAACCTTAGCAGAAGGAGAGTTTGACGCCAGTGGATTCCCACGTGTAAAGTGGTACTACAGCCGACTTGAGTATCGAGATTGTTGCTGTGTCCCAATTCAGGGGCTGCATCCTCCGAAGGACCCGTCTTCCGAAGGACCCCGAAGGCCAGTCCTTCGGAGGACGGGTAGGCCGTCACACTTTTGTTAAATGGGACAGTCCTATCCTTCGGATTATTTCCTGGTTACGTCACCAGATGTCTCCGCCCCTACCCTTACGTCACGATTTCTGTTGTCCAGGATTCAAGACGAAGACGAAATGTTTGGTGAAGTGGAAGTGTTACTGTTTTTTTTAATATATCTTCTTTTGGAGGAAGAAGAGATGCAGCTCCGTCGGCGCCGCCGGCAGATGCTGTATCTCCGGTTGAGAGAGGAACGTGGAGAGGTAAACTTATTTGAACCCACAGTATTATCTCAATTATTATCATTAAACAGCTGACAGTAATTGGTCTTTAACATACCAATACATTACGATAATGCCAGACTAAACTGTAGAATGGCCTTCATGGTTAATGCCATATAACCTTGACAATTGATTAAGTTAAAGAACGCAGGCTTTAATTTAATATTAAGATTAAAATATTAGTAAAATATCTGTCATGAATCATCAAAACTAGATTGAGAAGCTGAGATCGATTAATGTGGTTTGATAAGCAGGTTTAGCATTATATGCCAAACGTCCTAAATGAACTCTTATCTTATTGAATAAAAATTATTTATCTATTGTCCAATTAAACATTTTCCCTCATTTCCCACTTCAGACCAGACCTATGTACTGCAGGGTCAACCTGGCCGTCCCCGTCCTCAACAGGTTTTTCGAGGACGGGGACACTAGGCAGGATTTTCGTCTGAGCAGAGAGTCACTGGCAGTGCTGCTGAACCTTCTCCAACAGGATCGGAGACATGGATGGGGTGCCACAATAGAGACCTTGGTGTTCCTGTTCTGGCAGGCGAGTGGGGCAGCATACAGGGTGGTCTCAAGGGTGTTTGGGATGCCTCGCTCCACCGTCCACCGGATCGTCCACCGGATCGTCCACCGGATCGTCCACCGGATCGTCCACCGGATCGTCCACCGGATCGTCCACCGGATCGTCCACCGGATCGTCCACCGAGTTACTGGGGAGGTGGTGGCCATTCGCCACAAGGTCATCTACCTCCCAAAAACTGCTGAAGACCTGGGGGCAGTAACTCGTGGGTTTGCAGGGCTGGCAAGACACCGAGCTTTTTTAAAAGCTGCTGGAGCGATCGACGGCTGCCATGTTAGGATCAAGCCACCGGGCGGTCCTGATGGTCACTGCTACATGAACAGGAAACTGTTTGCATCGATCATCCTCCAGGCAGTTTGTGACCATCAGGGCTGCTTCATAGACACGTACGTGGGCTGGCCGGGGTCGGTGCATGACTCCAGAGTACTCCGGCACAGCCCACTGTACAGGCGATCCATCTACCCTCCTCCAGGGCACTTCATCCTCGCAGATGGTGGGTACCCGTGCCTTCAACATCCCCTCCCCCTCATTACTCCCTACAAGCGGCCTGTGGAAGGTGTGGGAGCCCAGCACTTCAATGTCCATCATTCCAGGGCACGCTGTATCATTGAGCGTGCCTTTGGAATGATGAAGACCAGGTTCAGATCCATCTTCCTGCAAGCGCTGGAGGTGCACCACACCTTTGTGCCTCAGGTACATCATAACTCAACAGGAATCTCTTTTGTCTTTGAATTTAGCCTGCTTTGTGTGCAATATGAAAGTGATGAATATTCTCTTTCATGTCAGGTCATAACAGCATGTGCCGTCCTGCACTACATCTGCCTGGGGGCAGGTGACATCATGCCCCCAGAGGATGAGCTGCAAGACGTCATGCCGGAGGATGAGGGGGAGAACGTGCTGGGGGCAGCCAGTGGTGCTCCGTGGCGGGACCGGCTGGCTGCGGAGGTGTCTGCCCTGGAGGAGATGATCCTGGATCACGACTATCTTTAGTTGGCAAGTAAAATAATTTTGAATGCATTATTCCTTTTTAAAGGGTTTGTAGATTGTTTTGTTTGTTGAAATTATTATTCTTACTACTATAAACATCATGAAATTACAATTCTTACCTCTTTCTTAGTGACGTGGCAGCCGTCGATCTTGTCAGCCCTGCAAACCCTGTTGATGGACGATGAGGTGGACAGTGGAGACGACACCCCAAAAACACCCGGAATACCACCCCATATGACGTCCCACTGACACCAAGGTCTTTATTGTGGCATCCCATCCAGCCCAGCAGCACTGCCAGGGACTCCTGCTCAGCCTTTTTTTGTTTTTTTGTTTGCTTAAGTTATATTTTTAAGTTGCACATTTCAAAACAGTAAATCTGTAAATATTTATTTGTATTATAATTTTTTGTAGATCATTATACTTTCATAATAAAAGTAAAAGCTCAGTCCCTTTGTTGTCCCTGAAGAGCGCATGATGCTGCTTGCTAACCCTGTTGTAAATTGTACCTCAGTTCTAAAGACCAAATGGAACAGACAGCATTTAATAATTTAAATAAATTTTAATCTAAGAAATATATCAAATGAGTACAATACAAAAATATAACTCATAAATGAACAAAATAAAACAGTCATTACAATATAAAACAAACTTAAATTAACGATCCGTCAGCTTCTCAAGCAGAGAGAAGAGTCTCTCCATTCTCTCTTTGCTTTCTCTCTCTCTCCTCTCCTCTGCCTCCCTCTGCAGCCTCATGTCTCTTCTGATAAGTTCAAGGAGTTCATCTGTGCGTCTCCTTTTCCTCCCTGGCCCTGGCTGGTGTGCTGCTGCTGCTGGTACATTGCCCTCCTCCTCCTCCTCGTCGTCCTCCTCCCCCTCCTCTTCATCCTCCTCCTCCTGGTCACCAACCGCTGCACTTGGCCCTGGTGTGTCCTCAGGAATGGAGGCAATTAGGACAGGGGGGGCCATGGAAGGCCTCTGTCCTAATACCTCATCCATGAGGACAAACCAGGGCCAAGTAGCAGCGGTTGGTTTCCCGCTCACCCCCTCTCCAGTCGCTGGATATTTGCAAGCCTAAGAGTGGAAATCAATTACATACATCAAAAAATTTCAGCAAATTATTTATTAACCTGGGTGGGTAAAACAAATGAAATGCAGTTTCCACATCATCATTAAAACCATCACCTACTTTGTATTTTCTTTTCAGGTTGTCCCACTTTTTTTTTAATTGGTGGGGCTCAACCTTTCCCACCAGGCCCCATTTCATCAATAATAGCTCTAAACACAGAGAAATAATAGAAAGGTGATCACAGGACAACATTAACAGAGGAATGCAAAGATTAAAAAAAAAATTACATTAGGACACTGACAAATGCCCTTATTGTTATTGCCTTACCGCCTCCAGCCAGTAGCGGAGTGCTTAGCCCCGGTAAAAAGATTTTCATTTTTTTACTCGGAGCCAAATTAATTGCTCCGTTTGCTCCTTGCTCCCTAAAACAAAATTATATATAAAACATGTTGTTTTATGACAACAGACAAAAGCGTTCAACTGTATCAAAACAACAACAACAACAACAACAATAACCCTTAACTTAGCTCTTTATTCAATCTAAATGTGTATATAGAATTTACAGTTTTACAGTCTGGAATAAAAGCAGGGATCATAGCCTAATCCAAATGTGTTCATTGTGGTCTTTTTATGTACTCAAAGTAAAAATAGTCTTGTCACAATAAGATATAAGTCAACCTCTAAACGTCTAACAGTTTCATAGATTAAAATAGAATAAAATGTACTTTCATGTTATAGTGAACTGATGTCAAAGTTCATAATGGTGATAGTGAGGGGCTTTAACCCTTGTATTGTCTTAAAATTTACCTTTTGTCCTCTCGAGTCAAATTGAATTTGATCGTCTGTTTTGACATAAAAAGCTTGGTGAAGCTACATTATGGAAACGCTTTCAATTTGTTTAATGGCAGCAAACAGTTACACCTGTTGTCTCCCTTTGGCCAAATTGACCCGAGAGCATTTATTTATTTATATAAAACACATAAGTTGACAAAAACTCTCAAGATTAATTTTGCTTATAAACGTTAATGTAATTTTCAGGCAATTCTACTGAAGAAAACCAAAGTTTTGGCAAATTAATTTTGAATTCAGCTCAAATTAACCTGAAGACCACAGGAGGGTTATTTCCAACGATGTAATGCTACTGTTAACTGAAAGTTTAAATTGGGACGTTTCCAATTCCCCTGAAGTTTCACATACCTGGCGTTGGATGGTCAAATTACTTAAAACAGAGTATAAACAGAATACTTACATTTTAAAGTCATGCCTGCGCCACTTGATGTCGCCATGTCGATAAGTTTTATATTCGGGACTGAGCAAAGGTGGGCAACCGATGCGCTTTAAACCGGTGGGCAAAGGATCTTGGGATATGGAGGGCCTCGAAGGATAGTAGCGGTGCGTCCTCCAAAAAGAGGCAAAGGAGGACGCATTTGTGGGCCGCATTTGGGAGGATCCTCCGAATCTGCTCTGAATTGGGACGGCCTTCGCGCAGCGTTGTGACATAACTGGCCTTCAAATGCGTCCCACGAAGGATGCAGCCCCTGAATTGAGACACAGCAGGTGATTCATGTTACCTTCGAGTTTTTCCTGTAACTTACCTTTGTGTTCTCTCCCTTCTTTTCCAGTGCCACCACGAGTCTTACCTGCAGCCCAACAACAGCCACACAGCCACAACTCTCTCACTCTGGACAATAACAGTGGACAATAACTCTGGACTTTCATTCATTCTCTGTGTTACAATAAATTATCCTAAAACTGTTTCTCCACCTCTGCCTCGCTTCTGGGTTTTACTTAAAACAGCTGGTTATACAAATCTTAACTGAATTAGTATTATAAACTCACCTGGCCCTCCCAACACTTCAGCAATTTCAGTCTGTCCCTTCTCCTTTCTTTTGGTGTCCTTATGGAAAGGATGTGTTGTGTCATATAGAATCCAGTGTCCTCTGGGTTTGACCTGCTGTTGACTCCTGGTCCTATGTCTGTGATGTAGTTTTGATATACAAGGATATAGTTACAATTGGCAGCCTGAATATGGAGCTTTATTTTGAAAAGACCAGATATGCTGATCATTTTTCATGTCTATTTTTCCTGTTTGGTATGACCTGCTCTGCACAGCTGCAGCGTACACTGGCAATTTTAGACTGTGTAACAGCCACGAGCGGAGTTTGGTTGCACACGCCACCACAGTGTAGGATAGAAAGATTATTCAAGGATAGAAAAATTGTTACCATTCAGAGTAGATGCACGTTACCCAGTTATTCCACATTTTTTCAAGACAGGGCACATTTGAGCTGTTTTTATGTACTTTTGCATTTGAATCTGTATCTGGCTGGAATGCAGATTTTTAGTTAATATAAATATTCTGTACCATCACTGTTTTGCTACACCTCCAACCTCACTGGGAGGCATTAAAGTAGAATTAACCAGAATTAACTAAATTAACTAAGGCTAACTGATAAGCATTATTAGCTGGCAGATATGACCACAGAACTGGTAATATATATATATATATATATATATATATATATATATATATATATATATATATATATATATATATATATATATATATATATATATTTGTTAAATATTTTAACAGAGGAAATTTCATAAATACATTTGTATAAATTAAATTAAAAGTTACAAAAGTCTCTTTTCTCCTCTTTTTTTTTAATGAAATTCTGTTTGGATGAGGTTGTGATGGTATTTGAAATAAAGAAATCTCTTTCATTTTATAGGAGATAACTGTGATGTTTTGTTCCCCCCTGGTGATTGACAGATTTTCACATGTGTACTGGATGTGGGTATTCTGAAACACTTTAATAATTGGGGAAAGTGGGCAATATTTTTATGCAGTCAGTTTGCTCCTAGAGCAGACAATGTTTGACATTTAAAATGATATATTTTTTTTAAGTTGTCATCTGGTTCAGGATTTAATCAAGGACTACCAGGTAAATAAGATTTACCTCTGCCATTCCTCTGAGCTGAAGCCCTGCCTGTTTTAGACAAAATGTTTAATTATTAGATGAATAAAGGTTAAATTAATTGAAGTAATTATATGCCTCCAGGTTCTGTTCAACTGTTCAACTGTTAAGTATTTTAAAACAAATACATACACAGCATAATACAGTAAAGTCTTTTCACAGTTGCTAGAAATAAGCAAGGAAGCCTTATCTATTTTATTCTGAGATTCCAATTAATTTAAGTGTTCATAGGAGACAATTGTTTACACATCCTTAGTAAGCCCATGGCTAGCAGAGAGAACAACAACTAAGCACTTTACTTTTGGTGAAATACATCTTATAGACTAACATTTTCACAGCAGAAATAAACAGGTTTACAGTGGGGTACAAAAAAAGTTCCTCATCTGAATCGCTTATTTCACTATCGATACACACTGTACAGAGGGTGAATTTTTCCAACTTGGCATTTAAGAAGATATTAAGTTCGCCAGATCAGTGGCAGAGCTCAGCTGACTGACGGGCGTCTTATTGCTCCAGTGTCGAGACTCAAAGCCCACCCAGTTTCCAATATGGCCATGCCGGCTGATTTGCTTTAAAAGTCTGTTTTAGGAACAGACGAGTGACGTCATGGAGACTGCATCCATTGATAATCCAGTGTATGGAAAACACTCCATTAACTCCCACTGTCTATATGGTGTCTATGCCTATTCACCTATGACACGTGGCTCACCCATGGCTCCTTTCTAAAGCTGTGCAGCCACTTTAATACGGTTACGTAGTATTACTGAAATGTAAAATACACCATCAAATGTTGTACGAGGAGTGTCATCAAGATGAGCGTCTCAGCATAAAAACAATATTATGAAAACTTAAAATGGGGGCACTCAGAGCAAAACATTTGAGTGACAGTGATTGTGTACATGGATTATTCCAGTTTGCTTAGTGTGCAAAGGACATAACCAAACAGTCATCTGTTGAATGCAGAGTTCAGAGGGGAGTCCAGTGTGCAGAGGCGCAGGGTAAACAGCAGAAAGCAGCGCTGTGTGTGTGCAGACAGTGAAATCTGTGAAGCAGTCAGAGCAAAGGAAAGCATAAGTGACATCAGCTGGACTTTCCAGGGGTTTCCAAACTTTTCCCGAACATTTCAGCCCCCCAGCTTTTTGACCCCCACAATAGTGGTGCCAGAGACTGAGGATCCTAAAGATAGTTAACTATTTTTCTCTGCTGTTGAATTACTTTACTAAAACATTAATTAACACTAGCAAACAGAAAAACAGTCTGGAAATACTGCATTTATGTGGTGAAATCAATAAAAATTGCAATCCGACCCTCACTCAGTTTTATTTTTGACCTCTTGTTGGTGAAAATGTTATTTTATTAAAAAACTGCATTAAACTCTACTTTGAACCAGGTAAATGTTGTTGTTGTTGGTAATAATCTCTCTTTCAGAGGTGGAAAGCAGGCAGCAAAGCAGTTAACTAAGGTCATCAGCACCAATCTGTGTGAATTGACTTTACCACTAGATGGCGGCACATGTGTATGTAACATCCTTGGAGGAGCAGCATCATGTAGCATGTGTGAGAGGACTGTCTGAGCTCAGAGACCTCTGATGATCAGCTCTCCTGGAGGCTCTCCTTATCAGCCCTATATCCTTTTACAGCTGCTCATGTGGTTTTCCTTCACACTGGAACAGAAAGCTGAATCGTTTCTTACTGAAGTCCTCTGAGGTGAAAATTACTGGCTGTGAACTCTCCCCATGTACCTGTAGGATTGGAATTTTCTCCCCTTCTTGTACAGGAAGTTCTGACATCAAAATGAGCTTTACATTTAACATTAAACTTGCACATAGTTTGGAATATCATCTCTGTGCATTAAACAAATGATATCTCTGTGCATTATCAGATACATAAACTATTCATGTGTTTCCTTTTCTAAGGCTGCTTTCTCACCTGAAGCTGGTTCTCTTCCTTCTGATCCAGGTGATTCAATGATCCCTGGTTGTTTACTTCCTCTGGGTCTTTTTGTCTTCATCCTGTGAGAATGCAGAGCTGGCTAAAGCTATTTACTGCCAACCTGGTTAACTCATTCCTTATGGCTTTATGGATTAATCACACTTTTGCTAGCCTTAGCCTAGCTTTGCAAACACACACACACACACACACACACACACACACACACACACACACACACACACACACACACACACACACACACCATTCATTGAACAGTGCAAAATAAGTTGTCTTATATCATTGTTTTACACAATAAAATTGCGACCAGGCCTTCCTTTTGGTATTTCTCAAAATAAGACATTTGTATAGATTTTTCAGGGGAATGTGAAGTTAAATTGTATTATTATTATTATTATTATTATTATTATTATTATTATTATTATTATTATTATTATTATTTTTACCTGAAATATGACAAAAACACTCTTAGTTTTGGGTTTTTGCAGGTCTAAGTCCTGAACGAGGAGCTTTCAGTGTCTCGTCCAGACACTGACAGCAGGATGCAAAGAGACGAGAACAGTTTGTTGAAAGTGGAGGATCCAACTTGCTCCAAGCAACTGGACTGAACTCTCTGAACTAAAGCTGTTTGAACCAGATGATAAGTTTGAGTCCTGGGATGCTGCTGCACCTAGCTCCAGTTCCTCTGATGAGTAGTAATGATTTTAGCCTAATTACTTCATCTACTCATAAAGTGTGATGAGTCTAACAACTGTGACTGGGTTCTCACTGGGCACAAACTGCTGCAGGACCTCCTGAGACCTTCTATGTGACCTTAGCTCACTGTTTTCACCTCATCAGCACTGCTGTATTCACACGTGTCCATATGATTTGAGCTGAGGAGGAAAAGGCTCCCTGATCCAGATTAATTGAAAACATCCTGGTGTGAAGAGCACTGAAGACTTTCTATGAACTCAACTTTAATGTAAATGGTAAATGGTAAATGGACCAGTACTTATATAGCGCTTTTCTAGTCTTTCTGACCACTCAAAGCGCTTTACACTGCTGGTGTCATTCACCCATCCACACCACATTCACACACTGATGGCACAACAATCTATTGAAGGCCATCAGTATTATCTAACACATCCATACGCATTCATACTGAACAACAGTGGGAGCAATTTGGGGTTCAGTGTCTTGCTCAAGGACACTTCGACATGTGACTGCAGGAGCTGGGAATCGAACTCTTGACCTTCCGATTGAGAGGCGACAACTCTACCACTGCTGCACAGTCGCCCCAATGTCAGCCTATATGTCCATTTACTGAAAGTCAAGACATCATTGTCTTTGACCAGTCAGATGACAGAAATAAAGGCTGGAGGTGGAGTCTGTACATGAGTTTGGTGTTGGTGACAGAAATATGATGTGATGTTGGGGTTAAATCCAGCCCATGGCTTCTTTCCCTTCCCACTCCCCACTCTCACCTCGTTTCCTGCTCTATCTACTGTCCCCTCCTACTACATTAAATTCATACAGCAGCCAAAAATACTAACTTAAAAAAAAAAATCAGGGTACTTACTGTCAGGTAAGTAGTGACTCAAAAAGTGCCTGGGCTTTTCTCTTTATAAGCTTCTATTTCAGCCTCTGGAATACTTTGTCTAAGCTGCTGTCTCTTTAAGGCTCCCTGCTCCACGAACACCCTTCACTCTGATTGGCCAGCCCTCTGGATGCCTACTGGGGGCAAAGCTATGGGTAATGGGTCATGAACCGGTAAGGAGATCCATATGTGATGACCTCATCTCTGCAGGAAGAAGTTCTTCTGTAGATCTGTTGACACTCTACAGAAGTTCTAATGAAAGGGCCCATGATAAGTCTTATACCTTATATTTTAAAGGGGGAGTCCAGTCTAGATTTAGTCGGTTGGTGTGTTAGTTCTTGTTTCTTTACAGTGCAGTAAGCAGAAGGGTTGAAGGAGTACAAGGACACCAGATTAGCAGGTCTGAAACCCTGCATCAGATTAAACTGGGATGATGTTCTGCTAATGCAAAGATCAGTCTTTATCCTGGATTACTGCAGCACCCAGAGGCACAAAAAGGACCTTAAAAAACGCATTAGTTCTTCTTCAATCACAGTTTTCACAAGAAGCCACAAAGCTGAGCTAAGCTAGAAAGCTCATTATCTCAGAGCTAGACCTGCAGTAGGCAGCCTGCGCCGGAGCTCAGGCCCCACATGACCCCTACAGGTCAGGGGTCAGCGTCCCCAGTTCAGGAGAGGGGGCTTCTGGTTACAAGGGCTGAGGAGGGGTTCTATACAAGGTGTCTGACATGATAAACATGGAGAGAGAGAAACAATTGGTGGCCAAGTTAACAACCCCTCTAAGATCCTGATCCATGTTTTGGAGTGAGAGATGAGTGGAGGGCAGCCAGACAGACTCTCTAACTGTTGATGAGGATGGATGACGCTCAGAGGGACAAAGACTCTGGAGGACCCTGCTAACACTACAGCTGAAAACTACCTCCTGTGTTGGCAGAACCAAACATCTGAAGGTGTAAACAACCACAAGAGCAGGAAACATGTAGCATGTACACACTCATTAATAGTTCCTTATAGATTATACACAAAGCAATACAGTATTTCTTAACAGGCTAATTCAGAAGAGTTTGGCCCAAGGAGTGGAGGAAGAGACTGAGACAGGACTTGCGTTTTGAATGGTGCCTTATATTGAAAACATAACAACACAAACAGGAAGAATGGCCATCAAGAAAACTTCACATTCATTAGATATAATAATATGACATTAGTTTAGTTAATTGCCAAATTTTCATCTCTTGACACAGCAAAATTTCAACTTTTACACAATGAATGTACCTGCAGCGTTCGTCTTTCCCCGTGTGTCTCATTTGCATACCCCCACTGACTTCCTGTAACGCTGTTTTAGAGACACCAATTGGTTGTACACAGTCATGTGACTGCGTGACGTAATGATGCACAGAGCACTGAGGGACGGCTGGACATGAATGAATGGAGAGGAATAACTAAACTCAGCTTTTCCACCCAGGTTACAAACAGCTCAGAGAGAAATACAGGAAACAGTTCAGAGAGAAGAGCAGGAAACAGCTTAGACAGAAGAACAGGAAACAGCTTAGACAGAAGAACAGGAAACAGCTTAGACAGAAGAACAGGAAACAGTTCAGAGAGAAGAGCAGGAAACAGCTTAGACAGAAGAACAGGAAACAGCTTAGACAGAAGAACAGGAAACAGTTCAGAGAGAAGAGCAGGAAACAGCTTAGACAGAAGAACAGGAAACAGTTCAGAGAGAAGAACAGGAAACAGCTTAGACAGAAGAACAGGAAACAGCATAGACAGAAGAACAGGAAACAGCTTAGAAGAACAGGAAACAGCTCAGAGAGAAGCACAGGAAAGAGAGGAGGAAGAGGAGCTCTGCATGATAAACAGTTGCAAACAGTTAATCATTCATGTATTTAAGAAAAAGCAAAGGTCCAAGGATCGATTCTTGAGGTCGGGGGGGGGGGGGGGGGGGGGGGGGGGGGGACGACAAAGCATTGAGATGGGCAATGAACTGGGATAATTGACCATCAAGGAGATTGATGTTGAAATCTCCCGTAGTGTAACACTTTTTTATTCTCTTTAAAATTTTTACCTACACTGTAAAAAAAATTCATAATTTTATGGTTAATAACCCTCAATTTTTACAGTAGTTTTTCTTTTTTTTTTAAATAATATCTAAAACTGTAAAAATACAGACATTATCTGTAAATTAACAACCTGGTTGTTTTTTTTAAGTATTATGCCAGTAATGACAAACTATGTTTATTGCTCATCTTTTTATGGAAAAAATACTGTATTATTATACAGTATTTTTTTCTTCTCTCTTAAATTACAGTCAAATTTATGTAAAATGACAATTATTATCTGTAACTAAATATGTAGCTCATTATAAAAGGGTTTATTTACATATTAACAATCTAATGTTCTTTTACTGTAAATTGAAGGTAAATCTTGTTAGTTTTATATCTATGTATATATTTTTATATTCAAACTGTAATTAAATATGTAGCTTTTTATATAAAGGTTTATGTACATACTAACAATAACATTTTTCCTCTGTAATTTTAAAGTAAATCTCAGTTTTATATGTGTACTTTTACATTTAAACTAATTCTGTAAACAAATTTAGCAAAATTTTTTCATTACACCAACCTTGATGCAATTTAAAAATTAAAAAGTGCACATACCCAAATTATCTATACTCTTGGGATAAAACTTTCTGGCATGTTGCACCTCTGGCTAACCAATCAGTGATGTTACAGTGAGTAAAATTACATACATTCTGAAGAATCTTATAAAATAAAATGGGAAAAGTCAGAAAACATTGTTATGCAATAGTCCTGGCAGGAAGTAGTATATGTAAAAATTGTGAACTTTAAGGTCTTTAGAGCAGCAACATACTTTCAAATTTCAATCTCAATACAATTTATATATATATATATATATATATATATATATATATATATATATATATATATATATACTTTGTCATTTAAGTGTGGACATACTATTAAAAGTCAAACTATACAAAAGGCAATAATGTAGAACAACACAAATGCCAATGATGCAACAAACCCCCTTTATTTTTAAAGGTATTGTACCAACAACTTGAAATAGCTCTCATGCCACACTCTTTGCCTCACTGAGGGACACCAATAAGCATCAAGAAACAAAACAGCTCTCATGGCATTAAACATAACAGTAAGGGTTTCAGAGAGACCTTCTTTACAAAACACCAAACTAAACACCTGAAAAGGCATATTAAAAAAAACCTTTTTTTTCTCTGATTATTTACAATGGAAGGGGATTAGATTAACAATACTAAAAACTTTTTTTTTCTAGTGGCCTTAATCCTCTTCCATAATTTACACTCCTGGACAAACTAGAGAAAAATTAAACAATGGACCAACAAATAGACATAACTCTCATGCTGTTAAACTGGTGGACATCAAGGAGTATCAAGACATAAAGACAGCTCTTATGGCAACATTCATTACAGGGCTAGGGTTCCAAGGAGCTCCTCTTTACAAAACACCCTTTACACACTAAACACCAGAAAACCTATATTAAAAAAATAAAGTTTTTTTTTTCTGGCTAGTTACAAACCTGGGAAAATTAAACAATGGACCAAAAATTAGACAACTCTCATGCCATTAAACTGGTTGACACCAAGGAGTATGAACATATCAAAACAGCTCTTATGGCAACATCCATTACAGGGTAGGGTTCCAGGGAGACCCTCTTTCAGACATCAGATATCTGTATGGAAAGAAATGAAAGAATTGTAATTTCAATTAAACCACAATTTCTAAATTGTTGTTTCTTTTCTCTACACAAACTGTTGTGTTTTGTCACCATTTTATCAACGTAAAAGCTTAACCATCTTAAAAAATAATGATGATTCATCAATTAAACATTCCATAATCTTGTCGTTTAAATGTTGCATTTGGTGTCTTTCTTTGTACTTTAACAGTCCATTTAATCAATTTGTAATGTACCTAATTATACCAGCAAAACTGCGATGAGACTCTTACTCAGCAAAACTTTTACTTTTTGATGGAAATGATTACTGTATTGGCCCGAATATAAGACGGTGTTTTTTGCATTGAAATAAGACTGAAAAAGTGGGGGTCGTCTTACATTCGGGGTCTAGACGTTATACCCATTCACAACGCTAGATGGCGCCAGATATCTTTAAAGCGAATGCTGAACTTAACTCCCCAGGCCAAAGCGAACCCCTGTCACGAAGAAGAAAAATAAAAATAGCGGAAAGAAAGAAAAGAGAAGAAAATAAGAGAAGAGATAACAGAAAATGGAGAAACGTAGCGACAATCTGGAGAAAAGTGGGTCGAAGGTCGGCCAGGTTAACCGGCAGCTGAGGAGAAGTTATGATAAGATGTGATAGACAGTTTTTGCATGATTCGAATGAGGCAAAATAACATGCTTTTTCTCTTGAATATATTGTTATAATCATTTGTTTCAATGTACTGTAATTATTTTCTGTGTAAAAATTAAATTTGGTGTTCAAAAAGTCTTTTTTCAAACTTGAGCCTTGAAAAAGAGGGGGTCGTCTTATAATCAGGGTCGTCTTATATTCGGGCCAATACGGTACTATAAAATTTTACCATGACACAACATTTTGTTTGGTTTGATAAGAAATGGAAATACATTGGAAATGGTGTTGTGCATTTTTTTAAACCTTTAGAATAAAATAAATCTTTTTTCAATTACACATTTTCTTCATTCAAGTTTAGTTTTTTATTATGACAATATCGAACCGTGTACTGAGTGGATCATCACAGCCCTAAACTGAATGATTCATTAATTCATTGCTTGTCTGATGATTGTGTCTGTTTGGTGAGGGAGCGATCTTACCCTTTCATTCTGTCCATTCAAAACTGGCAATTTTGGAAATGAGGCTCAGCACCCTTGGGTTCACAGCATACTGGCGTCCACTTTCTTTTCGTCTGACTTTGGTCCCTTTATCTGGATTGATTTTGAAGATGCATCTGTTGGAAAAAGAATTGTCCTCTTAATAAAAGACATTAAGAATGATAACTAACCTGGCCAGTGAAAGCACATCTTTAGATTAAAGATAACATATTAAGTTTTCTCAAAGCTGCACTAAGTGATTCTTCATCACTAGTAAAGAGTTTAAATTCTGTAACTGTGGTTTTGGATGCAAATGAAGAATACATTTCACTGAAAATGCTCCAATTTATGGGGATGTCGTAGACTTTCAGCCACAAGGAAAGCTGCTTTGAACTGACTTCTACTGTTGCTGCATTGTTGATTGTAGTGGCAGCGGTACTTGCATAACTGATCTGAAAGTTGGATATTTTGTCTGCAGACTGGGATGTTTCAGAGGCTCTTTTTTTTAAATATTTTTTGGGGCTTTTATGCCTTCATTTTTGAGAGGACAGAACAGTGGATAGAGGAGGTGAGAGACATGCATGAAAGTAGACACAGGTTGGACTTGAACACGAGCCGCCTGCGTATATGGAGCACGACCTTAACCACTAGGCCTTCCGCATTCCATGGTTCAGAGGCTCTATGAATGAAGTTAAAGTGGTGAGAGGGTACAGAGGAGGGCAGAGGAGGAACTTGTTTGGGCTCATACAGAAATTTAAAAAGGTTCAACCAGGAAATAACCACAGGGTAGCTATTAATTGTGTAATGGAAAGAAGACCTACAGTGATTACTCACACTGAAAAGGGTCACTGTACTTCAACAAAATACATTTAATATTGTTAATGTGACTTTAAGGATTGCATATACGTTTTAGGGCTTAACAAGTGAACACTATGCACACTTTCACAACAGCATGTTGCCGTATAATTCTTAATCGGAGTCAAAAAAAAAAAAAAAAGTGTGGTTCCTGATTTTAGAACAGTACCTCTGTAAGAACTCTAGAGTAGCTGAAATTTCCACTGGGTAGTCAATGTTGTGCAGGTAATACGAGCAGAACATCATGTGGAGTGCTTGAGTGAAGCACGGAAGCCGCTCGTTGACTATGAGCTGGTCCACTGCAACCATGAACATGTTGGCGGTGAGTGGGCTGTTACCTGAGAAAAGTACAAGTAGAGTATGATTACCATGAGTGGTAAAAAGCTTGCTTTGTGTATATGGATCCAGGGATGTTAAGTATGCCAGGAGTTGTATTCCGCACACTGCTTATTTGACGTTATTCTTTAACAGCCCTTACTGTGCCTATACTGCAAAACAAAAACTGTGCCAAGTAGAAATAAATGAAAAGAACACAGAAAAAAAAATTAATAACATGATTTCTTCCGCTAAAACATGTTTCCGAGTGTATTCAGTACACTTAGTCTGACCCATTACCTGTTTTAAAAGAAAATGTTAATTCAATTAACAGACGGATGAAAACTATTTTTTAACACACATACCACAGACCACAATGCAGGGCGTCCATGGCAGCTTGGTGGTGTCCAGATCAGCCGCAATGGTGGTGTCATCAACATAAAAGAACATCTTGTTCTCTTGCTCATTGAAATGGGTGAGAAGCATCAGTACAGCTGCACAAGTTGCATCACGTCCTTCCATGGCTTGGCTCAAAATAGTGGCTACTCTGCTGGATGGCTCAGTTTTACCAAACTGAAAATACTGGAAGATTCTTCTGAACTTAGTTGCTGTGGACTCCTCAAAGCTGTCATCAATCTGGACACCTGTTAGTTCTCCGAAATGAAGTCTCATCCCAGTTTCCTGGCATAGGAAAGGCCATTCCTTCAGGATTTCATCTGTCCCCTTCAGTCCTGACAGTATATCTCTCCTCTGGGAAGGAAATGTCTCAATCATCAGTCTTTCTATCTTCTTTGTATCTTTTTCTTTGTTTTTGAACATCCTTCCGCCAGCAGGAAGCTCTGGGTAAGGGTTAATGCAGCCATATGCGTTTCTGCACACTTTCTTTGCATTGTCAAGGTTGTCGCTTTCAGAAAGCCTTTTCTTAACAGCAGGAACTTGGAGTCGTCTGTAGTTATCTATCCGCGATACGAACTGTTTCACAAGCGAGTCATACCCAGTGCCCACAATCTGGCCCTCAATCTCATCTCGGAAGGATTTTGGGTAGCGAATTACCATTTTCCTTGCTATTTCAATGATGTGCCTCTTTCCTGGTTTCTTGCAGACAGTCAGTATTTCAGCAGCCACAATCCTAATAATCTCCCTTCTCTCGGCTGCTGATGGCCTCTTCTCAGCATCCAGTAGTTTCATTGTATTTGAGGGAATCTTACTCCAAGGTACACCAAAGCTGTAATGCCAGCTACTATCTTCTCTGACGAAAGATGAGGACCCACTCTCTGATGTGGTAGGTGAGGCTTGAATTCCCATGGCTATAACCGAAGCTGGGCTTCTTGTGGCAGTGGAGCTTGGAGTGGAGGGAATACTGGTGATGTTATCATCTACGTCACTCACGAATGATTCTTCACCAGTGCTTTCCTCTTCAATTCGGCTGACAAGCAGTGAGGAGGTATTATCTTCTCTCATCTCTGAGGGTTAAATAACAAAAGGACACAATAATGTCAGTCAATATTATATATAATTTTTTACTTTTTTTGTCCAGTGAGTCAATTACAATCTTGTTGTAATTATGCCTAAAATGATCCTCACTGACTTAAAATATATTTGTTTTTACAAAGCCAGTAATGCTCACAACTGCAGAGAAGCAGAAACAGACATGGACATGTGTATTTTGTAAGCATGCTTTTCTCTGGTGTGTTATGGCATGTTCTATGACACTCTAAAGGTGTGCACTGCACACAAACTGTACTACCAGCCTTTGTCACCTGTCTCAAAAATATCCAGGAAAAATCATGGTAAGTATAAGAAAAATGTCATATGTGCTACTTAGAACTGTATACTGTATATGAAGCAGAATACTTATCAGTTTGTGGCTATTGTTTTACTTACGTTTGATGCAGGCCATAACTTTTTTTACTTCTATTGGCTTCAGGAATGCTGAAAGGTCATTTGCCTCCACATACTTCAAGTCCTCAGCTGAACAGACCCCAATATTTTTGATCACCTCTGCAACGTGCTGTATCGAATCCTCTTGGTGGAAGACAGAACTGAGGGATGAGGTTAGGGTGCTCACCCAATCATCCATGAGTGCAATACCTAGAAGTTTGTGGAAAATAGCTGTCGGAATTTCTAAAACAGTACAAAATGAAACTACAGGACAAACAACAACAACACTGTTGTATTTGTCTTTCAAATAAAAGACAGTTTTCCTCAAGTAATATGATTTCATTATTGAACTTTTGTACAAAATGTCATGACAATATTGTGTATTGTGCACACACTAATTCCACAAGTTCTTTCAAAGTGATCACTAGTTGCCACACTGGGTCACGAGGATCAACTTTGTCACCAATAATGACTGGCAGGAGTCTAAGGAGACACCAGTTCTCTGCCGCTTGGCCACCTATTGTGTTGGCCTTTTCATTCACCTGACAGGGGGGTGAGGTGGAATCGGAGTCCTTGTACATAAACTGTGTGATTCGCCTGTTTAACTGAGAGTATGTGAGCCAATGCTTGACCTTTATGAAGTAGCACAGGTAAATGGCTAAGTCATAAGCTACAACTTCCTCAAACAAGTCATGCCCTATGCATGGAGGAAGGCCTGGCTGACATACATGGAAAAATTTCAGGGTGTTAAAGATGGAGTCACAGTAAATGCCTTTGACACGATTCACATCACTCTCCTGCAATAACTGCACTGCCTCTTTGTAGTTATCGACTGTTCGTAAAGGGAAACTCTGACTCACACTCTCAAGTTGGTCTCTTTGTACCTCACAATACCTGCAGAAGTACTTGGAAGTGCTGAAATTTTGTGTGTAGCCACCAATGCAGTGTGACCCCAAATTGTCGCCTACAACAGCGATTACCTTTGCATGAATCACATGACCAGAAGTGGTTACAAGTCCATTTTCTTCAAGCTGCCTCAGGTCTGACAACATTCTTGAAAAGACCATGTCCTGGCCAAAGGATTTAAAGTCTGCCTCTTTGCACAGCAGTACTAACTGCAAATTGTCAATACAGGAACGATGAAATGGCTCAAAGTCAGCAAGTGTGAAGTATACTCCCACAAGCTTATGTTTCTTCCTAGCTGACCCAAGCGGGTTGACAACTTCAAATGCATCTTGATATAAAATCAGTTTTAAGATGATGCCACCTGCTTGTACAAACAGCTTGTTGGATTTGAATACTGAGCCATCACAAATGTCACTTAAGATGGCATCAGAAACAGGTTGATTTTGAGACTTAACACACTCTTCCCACACAACAGGATCTTTCAAAATAGCTCTTAAAGTGTCATGTAAGGGTATGTATTGTGTATAACTGTCTTTTCTTTGTTCATTGGTGCCTAAGTAAACACTTTCTGGGTGCACATAAGCAAAGTTCTTCTTAAAATACTGCCTCCTGGTATGTTCAGTGGACAAATGAGAGCTACAAGCAGCATGCAAATCAGCTCCTTGAAGACTCTGAAAAAGTGAATCAATCTCAGCATCAGACATGTTAGGATTACCTCTAAGTGTCTCTTTAATTTTGTCTTTTGTGTACTGATGACAAATGTCATTAAGGCCATTGATCTCTTCAACAATCATTTGAATAGTTGATGATGGAACCAAATACTTTGCCTGGAGTTGCATGTAAAACAGGCACAGATTCCTCATGTACAAAGACTTCATATCAATATCTTCTGCTGCCTGAGACTGATTTTCACTTTGGTCCATTCCAGTTTCAGTTTCATTGGGCTCAATCTGAGAGGACACAGATGTGAAGCGAGTATTTACATCAGTTTCATGTTTATGTGTTCTTGAAATGTGGGATGTAAATGATGACTTCACTTTAAATGCCTAGTTACACTTGCTGAATGGGCAATGTACCAACTCATGCTTGCTCAAATGTACCCTGAGGTGTGTAATAAGATCTCTCAGATCTGTGCATTGCTTCTTGCAATTAACATAATCACATACAAATGACCTTTGTGTGTCATCCAACTGTGAAACAGGACTGTTGTGGGAACGATAGACATGAGCTTTTAAGGCAGTGTACTTAGTAAATTTTTGTTTGCAGTCTGAGAATCAACATGGATAGTAGTTATTTGTCTCATGTCTATGAAGAATCTGATGGTCAACATAGCTTTTCATACTCTTCATGGAGATACCACATGAGTGGCAAGTAAACTTTGCTTTAACATGTGCCATTGTAACCCCTCGTTGAAAAATCTCTGCACTAGTCTAACCAGCACAAAAGGAGCTTTAAAAACAAGAAAATGACTAAGACCTCTGTAAGTAATGTGGAACAAGGTAAAAACTGTACTCAAAGTTCTGAATTCTGAAGGAATAACCACATTCTCTCACTAAACAGAAAATGAATCCTGAACTTCAATTAAAACCTCTTCAAACTCATGGTGCACTCTTAAACTGCCTCAAGCTAATGTTGTATGTGTATGATGCAAAATACCAAAGGCTTGTGGCCAACCAACTCTCTTGGTCCTCTAAGGCAACACTTGCTCTGAAGGGTGGCCCGCTGTATGACCAGCACCTGTTGACAATGAGGACAAGCAAAGTGCATGCCACTTTAAAAATTTGTGAAATGTATCATGCAACATGGCACAAGACATAACTAAATTACCTATTGACCCGAATATAGAAACACCCAGATTGTAAGTCCACCTCCCTCTTTTCAATATCAATCTACTGTTTGGTTGTGTAGCGACCCGAGACAACTATCAGCACGTTTCAATGGTTAGACCACGATTATAAGACGACACCACTTTACACAATATTTTCAACGAAAAAAACTTGTCTAATATTTGGTTAGTTATAAACCACGAACTGATACGTTTTCTCTATACTGTTGCTAACACAATGCACCACAATGTGCTTTCACTAAGCTAGTTTACTTTTAATGTTATACCTAGCAATAAAAGAATGATAAAAAAATATATTAAGTTATGTTAAAAATAATAGTGCTGATTAAGGTAATAATACAGTCTGGAGCTAAAATGAAGTTATTCCAAATTAAAGCTAGGTTAAAAAGGTATGTTTTAAGTTTGCCCTTAAAGTTGCACAGAGACCTTGCTGTTCTAATGTCAAGGGGAAGAGAGTTCCAAAGTTTCAGGGCGTAAAAACAGAAAGCTCTCTCGCCGGCGCTTGATTGGGAGACAAGGGACATTTTAAAGGGAAAGCGTTTAAGGACCTTAACCCTTAGGCCGCTGAATTTAAATTCCTCCACCTTTCCCCCAGTGCTGAATTTATTTTAGAAATCACAACTTCTGAAATCATTCAACATGAGATGAGATCTTCACAGAGATGACCTGGGAGTGCTTTAAAAGAGTTTTTTTTTCTGCATCTCTTGTGATGGTTGTGAGATTTTTTCTGGACTCCCTCATGTGTAGGACAGGGAACACTTGTTCGCGCCTGTGCGTCGGGGCGGACCTGTTGTGCGCATTACAGAGAGCATGAGGAGAGTTGTGAACACTCCGTCTAATAAATCAGATAAATAACATGAGGTTGTTTAGTCTGTTAAATAAAGAACAGGGTATAGATCTGATCTATAAGAGAGGACTGGCCTTCATCTGGTTCAGAGCCACTGTCATGTCTGTCAAGTTTCTGTTGTTTTGCACATTTTGATTCATGTTTTGTTTCCGCTTTTATTTTGAAATCACTAACCCTTGTCTCTGTCTTCTAGATGTGTTCCTGTCTGCCCTGCCCTGTCTGTCACACCTGATTCCTGATTGTCTTCCCCAGCTGTGTCTCATCACCCCTCATTACCTCTTGTATTTAACCTCATGTGTCTCACTGTCTCATTGCCAGTTCGTCGTACTTCACAGTCTTCGTCCCAGCCTTGTTCATAGTCTCGTCTTGCCGTTTCTGATTCTTGCTCTCGTTTTTTGGACCCTGATTCTAGCTTCGTGTTTTGGATACCTTTGCCTGGTTTTTGGATTACCCTTTTTGTGTACTGAGCTCTGCCTGTCTGACTACCTGCTTCTGTGTACCGAACCCTGCCTGGCTGACTACCTGATTTGTGCTTTGAAACCTGGACTTGTTAATAAACCTTGTTTTGGTTTTACGGATCTTGGACTCTGAACTCGCATTTGTGTCCTCCTCTGGTTCCTGGTTCTTGACAGAACGAACTGGCCCCGGAGTACATCATTAACCAAATTTTGGAAAGTTCATCAGGAATTTTAGCACCAAAGCCTCGCCTCTGCATGACCTTACTTCTCCTCACAGACCTTTTGTCTGGTCTACTGAATGTAATGCTGCTTTCCAGAGCCTCAAGGACAGTTTTGTGTCGGCGCCAGTGCTCATCCTCCCGGACCCTTGCCAGCAGTTCGTGGTCGAAGTGGACGCCTCCGATCTTGGTATCGGAGCGGTCCTGTCACAAGTGAGCGTAAAAGATGGCAAATTACATCCATGTGCTTTCTTGTCTAAAAAATTGTCATCCTCAGAGCGGAATTATGATGTTGGAGACCGCGAGCTGCTGGCAGTGAAGGTGGCCCTGGAGGAATGGCGTCACTGGTTGGAGGGAGCTCAGCTTCCGTTTCAAGTCTGGACTGATCATAAGAATTTGGAATATTTAAAGACCGCTAAAAGGCTTAATGCGAGGCAGGCAAGGTGGGCAATTTTCTTCAGCCGCTTTAACTTTGTCCTCTCCTACAGACCCGGTTCCAAGAACACTTAACCCGACATCCTGTCACGTAAATTTGACCCTCCTAATTTAGTTTCTGCACCCAAGACCATTTTGCCTCCATCATGCTTCATTGCTTCACTCACCTGGGACATCGAGGACAAGGTTAAAGAGGCCTCTGTGAGTACATCTATTCCCTCTGAATGTCCTAAGGAGAAACTGTTTGTTGTTCAGCCTCTCAGAGGGGAGGTCATCAAGTGGGCCCACAATAACAAAGCTTCCTGTCATCCTGGCTCTGGTAAAACTCTGTTTATGGTCCAGCAACGGTTCTGGTGGCCAGGGATGAAAAAAGATGTTTTTGAATATGTTGGTGCGTGTGTGGTGTGTGCTACTCACAAGGGGTCTTCACAAAGGCCTCAGGGACTGTTAAGGCCTCTTTTGGTTCCTAGACAACCATGGTCACACATTGCTATGGACTTTGTAACAGGACTGCCACCGTCAAGAGGTAACACTGTGGTTCTCACAGTTATTGATCGTTTTTCTAAAATGTGCCACTTTGTGCCTCTGCCAAAGCTTCCCTCGGCCAAAGAATTGGCCGAGGTCATGTTATCTCATGTGTTTAGGATTCACGGCTTCCCGCAGGACATTGTTTCGGACCGGGGTCCTCAATTCATCTCCCAATTCTGGAAGGAGTTCTGTAAACTGTTGGGAGCTACGGTCAGTCTGTCGTCGGGATTTCATCCACAGTCGAATGGTCAGTGTGAACGGGCCAATCAGGAGCTAGAAAAAGGTCTACGCATCATGTCCTCACGGAACCCTGAATTATGGTCTGACAATCTGGTTTGGATAGAGCTCGCCCATAACTCACTCCCTTCATCTTCCTCTGGTTTTTCTCCGTTTCACATTGTTCATGGTCATCAACCCACTGTTTTTCCCACCACAGACTCTGGTTCCTCAGTTCCGTCCGCATTGGCCTTGGTCCGGCGCTGCAGGAGAACCTGGGAGCGGGCTCGCCAGGCCCTCCTCAAGTCTTCGTCGGTCTACAAGTCTGCTGCGGATAAGAAGAGGTCTGCGGCTCCCAAGTATGTCTCAGGTCAGAGGGTCTGGCTGTCCACCCGGAACCTACCACTCCGGGTGGAGTCCAGGAAGTTGGCTCCCAGGTTCGTGGGTCCATTCCCCATCTCTAAGGTGGTTAATCCTGCAGCGGTCCAGCTCAAGTTGCCAAGGTCAATGCGGATCCACCCCACTTTTCACGTCAAACCTGTTAAGACCAGCGCTTTGTGCCCTCCGGCCAAGCCCCCTCCACCCCCCCGGTTCGTGGACGGCGATCCAGTCTTCACTGTGAAGAAGCTCCTGTCTGCACGTCGTCGGGGCCGGGGGATCCAGTACCTGGTTGACTGGAAGGGGTACGGTCCGGAGGAGCGCTCCTGGATCCCGTCCCGTTTCATCTTGGACCCCTCTCTCATTCAAGATTTTCATGCTTCGAATCCTGGTGCTCCTGGGCCGTCAGGAGCCGGCCCTTGAGGGGGGGGTACTGTCATGTCTGTCAAGTTTCTGTTGTTTTGCACATTTTGATTCATGTTTTATTTTGAAATCACTAACCCTTGTCTCTGTCTTCTAGATGTGTTCCTGTCTGCCCTGCCCTGTCTGTCACACCTGATTCCTGATTGTCTTCCCCAGCTGTGTCTCATCACCCCTCATTACCTCTTGTATTTAACCTCATGTGTCTCACTGTCTCATTGCCAGTTCGTCGTACTTCACAGTCTTCGTCCCAGCCTTGTTCATAGTCTCGTCTTGCCGTTTCTGATTCTTGCTCTCGTTTTTTGGACCCTGATTCTAGCTTCGTGTTTTGGATACCTTTGCCTGGTTTTTGGATTACCCTTTTTGTGTATTGAACTCTGCCTGTCTGACTACCCGCTTCTGTGTACCGAACCCTGCCTGTCTGACTACCTGCTTCTGTGTACCGAACCCTGCCTGGCTGACTACCTGATTTGTGCTTTGAAACCTGGACTTGTTAATAAACCTTGTTTTGGTTTTACGGATCTTGGACTCTGAACTCGCATTTGTGTCCTCCTCTGGTTCCTGGTTCTTGACAGCCACGAATCCTTTTTTCTGCTCCCTGCCCTCTCTTTCTCCTGCGCTCTGCGCTCCTCTCCAAGCGGGTTTCCCACAGTCATCCTGGACATCACGCGCTTTAAAAATCACCCTCTGTGGGTTTTCCTCAGATATATTGAAATATGTTGGCCCTTATCCAGACAAGAGCGTGCCGCCTGTGGTTTTAGCTTGTGTCATCACAACATGCTGTTTCAGCCGTGTTGTTTCAGTGATAAAAGTCTTTCTGCTAAAAACTGAAAATGCAAAAGCTTTAAAAACAAGTAAAAGAACTTTAAGAAATGAGGAGCCAGTGCAAAGTTTTAAGAAGAGGGCGGATGTGGTCATTTTTCTTTTTATGTGTTAACTACAAACACTACTACAAAATGTTACTGATTATTGGGGATTATTGTTTTTTTTGGACCACTGTGAATATATTAAAGGCATGATGTACATTCACTGATTTCTGTGTATGGAGTGGCTGTGGCTCAGGAGATAGAGCATCCAAATATTAGAAGGTCTGCAGTTTGATTCCTGGCTCCTCAGTCCAAATGTTGAAGGGTCCTTGGGAAGGACACTGAATTCCAAGTCTCCTCTGATGCTGTGAATCGGTGTGTGAATATCTGTATAGATGATTTGGTTTCCCAAATGAGCCAGCTGCCACACTGCCTGGTAGTACCTGCCATCAGCGTATGAATAAGTGTGAATGGGTATTTTGGGGTCTGCAGGCATGCAGAATATGCAAACTCCAAGGCACCGGTCGGGGTCAAATCCTACAGACAATATTTGACTTTTCTATGCAGATCCCTTCTTCTGTGGCAGATTTGGGTTAGGACAGGCAGGATCCCGCACAGAGGCTAAGACATGTAGAGCTGTGGATGGGGTTTGCAACAAAACTTATTTTAGCCACTTAGGAAGCATCAGTATCACTTGAAGCATACATTGTTGAGACATACATATCAGCTCTTTTATTCTTTTATCCTTTTTTCCGCTTCTTAAAAGATCAACCAAAAATGAAAATCTAGTCATTATCTATTCACCTCATGCCAATTAGAAATCCAGTGATGCTTTTTTAATCTTCATTACACTCCAAGATAACCATGGGGAAACAGGTTGCAGCAGTTTTCCAAACAATGCACATCTATTGTGACCACACAAAACATGTAATAAAAGTACTCAAAAAAAAAAAAAAATGCACTGCTTGTGCACATCCAAGTCTCCCAAAGCTGCCACATGCAGTTATGTTACAAAATCTCCTTTACGGAGTGTTATGAGCCTAAATCCCCACCGTTGTATGGTGCTGTAAGCACCTTCTGAACTGGTGTGTGTGTGGAATGTGCATGCAACAAGCTGCATACGTGCACATTCCACACACACCAGTTCAGATGGTGCATGCAGTAGAATGAGTCGAGTAGATAATGACTGAATTTTCATTTTCCTTTAAGAAGTCATAAAAGTGCTGATATCACAATACATGTTTTTTTTTATCTCAACAATGCATAGTTAACTGATATCTATTTTATTTTATTTAACAAAATAAGTTTTGTTGCTGAACCCATCCAAAGCAATACTGCTTAGCTCCTGTGCCAATATTTCTGTCTGCTTCTCAAAACTGGAAGGATCCTGATTCAAATTTACTGCACCTCATACAACCCTTCTTTCCAAAAAATGGAGCTATCCCTGTAAGGCCACTCATCCTGACACAGCTGCACAGCCAAATCAAAACAAGTTTAAGCCTGTCTCACACTACAGGATTTTAAAAATCATCAAAGATTCTGAAATTGAGTTGTATCACACAGATAAGGACAATCTTCACAAATCTTCTCCTGATCTCCTATCTTCTCTCTATTCTTAAACAAGCACACACTACAAGATTTGAAAGTAATGACCATCACACACTACAAGAGTATCGGACCAGAGAGAGTGACACACGATGTGATCCTACGTCATCTCACAAGGAAGCCAATGTAAACAAAAGCACAAAACATGGAGACTAGTGCTGTGCTGCTGGCTGTAGACATTATTAGCAGAAAAAAAGAAAGATGTAAAGCATTGGAGTGTGCAGCTGTGTTCTTGCATGGGTAGAGAATAAGTAAAGCTTCACTCGGTCCTCACCCTTTAACTTTGATGTGTTTATTGAGGCCAATACAGCTGGTTTCATCTCAATACTTTGACATGAAACATAACCGCAGGTGTCATGTCTGCCTGTTCTGCTCTTCATCAACATAATTCAACAAGGCACATACGCAATGTGATGAAATAAAACCTACTCGCACAGTGCAACATTTTCCAAAACCGTACAATACATTGAGTAAGGGCACCATCTAGTGAACGAAAGGCACCTCTGATCATTTCTGGCCCCTCATAGGCGGCTCTCTCTGATTGGCTATCATCATCCTCAGTGAAAATGTGTGATGTAATCATCCCAATAAATATCATACATGTTTGAAAATTACTTTCTTAAATTAATGGCTTAAGATTGATCCTTCACCAGCTCACACTAGAAGATAATCTAAGCAAACCTTTGTCCTGGACCAGATATCTCAGCTGATTGTCAGGACTGCTGAATTAGTGTCAAATAAACCCAAAAATCCTGTAGTGTGAGCCAGGCTTTAAAAATCTTCCAAATACGAAGAATGCATAGTAACTCATGAATTCCTTCTATGGCTTTTCCTTCATACTGGCCTGCAGTATTTGGAATACAGTTGGTGTACACAGTAATATAAATTGGCTGGTCATTCCCATAATTTTTTTGGGATAAAAAAACAAACATTTTATTAACTTATTTATTTATTTTGTATTTTGCAAATTTTTCCTTCAACAACACTGGAGTTGGGTTGTTCTGGTTTTGACAATGTGATCCTGTGTTCAAGTTTTAACTAGTTTGATTTTCTGCAAACTTCCTGGATATGCATTTGTCATTACTAGTACAGCTAGTACAGTGGATCTTCCTTTAAAGTTAAACTTTCCTTTAAGGTTGTTTTAAGATTTTTTTTATTTTATTTATTTATTTTTTTTAGAAATCCTGCAGTGAATCTTACTGTGCCCTTTTTTCATGTTCCATCCAGATACACAAAGGATCCAGCTGACCATTAGCAATTCAAAGTAGGCTTCTTCTTCATCTGCTATGTTGCACTGTCACTCCTTTCTTCACTGATCCTTTGTGGTATGTTTTGACATTACTTAATAATATACTGTATAGTTAAAAGATTGTCCACAAATATTACTAGAACTTACGTTTACAGAGCTCCCAGGTGTCAGGACAATGTTGTGGAAAACTGTAAAACAGAATTGGAAAATACAAACTAAAAACAGCAGACCACAACCCTCTCAGCTGAACAGCTCTCCACCTGCTTTAACGGTGAAATTATGACCTCATCATGTTAGGAACGCTAACAGACAAGACTGACACCTGGGAACATCTGAAAAACAGTTTTGAATAAATATTTGATATTGCAAATGTACACCTTAGTTTTAGAATTAATAGTGGTGTTTACTTTATTTGTAATTAAGTTTCCCATGACAGTTTAACTGAAATAGCAAAAATCTTAAGATGTATCTATTCTGAATTTCTTATGTATGTTTTCAGTTTAATTTTGATGTTTTACTTTAATATTAAAGTTTTTGTTTGGCAGCCATAGCTTCCAGTCATTTGACTGTTTTTAAAGGTGGCATTTAAGGTTTATTGAAGGTGTTTAATGCTAATTATTTAGATAAAAGTATGTCAAATAATGGTATTTTTCTGCTAGTTTTGTGCATTGTTACTAAATTGAAGGTGTTTGATTGTAACAATTTAGGAAAAATCAGCCAAATAAAGATGTTTATGCAAAACTCTAAGCATTGTCATTTTAATGGAGGTGTTCAAGCATAATAATTTAGGAAAAATCTGTTAAATAATGGTATTTTGCTGCAGAACTTATTGCATTTTCACTTTATTGAAGGTGTTCGAGCATAATAATTTAGGAAAAATCTGTTTAATAATGGTATTTTTCTGTAGAACTTTTAATGAAGATATCCATTATTATAAAGTGTTCACACTTCATTTGCAGTAGGATCTTTTACTTTAATTTTGCGGTTTTTGTTTGGCAGCCGTAGCTGCTAGTCATTTACCGTTTTTTTACTTTTTTTTTTTTTTTTTTTTTTACAGTGTAGGATGTAACAAAACCAGTCCTCAAAACAGATTGGATTTGAATTAGGGGGTCTATAAACAGCCAAAAATTACTTAATCACTAGAGGAAGACTCAGCAAGCTCTACACTCTAAAGAATTGCTGTAAATTTACAAGGAAATTTCAACAGTAAGATCCTGTTATGTTTATATACAGGACAAACCTGTATAATGACGGTTTTATAACATTATTTTACTGTATTAATACTGCAAGGAAAGAAAACAGTAAGTTATTGTATTTTTTGAATTGCATTCTGGGGAAAAGAAGGTTTGAGCACATGGAAGGAGAGTAGAAGTCAAATTACCCAACTTGTTACCCAACTCCATCCTCATGATAAACAGGTGAGTGCCTCTCTGATTTGTTTATTAGAGTAGTTAAAAACCATCACTTACTATGTTTGAAATCATTTGTAAAATTAGTAGTAATCGCTAGAATTTTATATGAATCTCAAAGTGAGTAAATTCTTTGCCAGCTAACAATACCTTCATCTTAACAGTTACTAAATGGGAAACCTCAAAACATTTTTTCGCAATTTCAAATTTTGGTAGTTGTTATACGGATTCTTTGAAACATATTAATAAAATGCAGCAAGCTTCAAGAAGAGCCGTTTTGTAGCATAAATCATGAGTGACGCCACGGCCTTGAAAGTAAAACGGAGTAGGTCTAATTATTTACAAGCATGAAGAGATGAATGTGTGTTAATGGCTTCGTTATGACTGTCTGAAAAATATGTGTGATCCATAGTTCGGCGTGTTTAGCTGATATGATAAACAGATGGGCTAAATAACTGAGGACTAAATAACTCTGACAACACTCTTGTTTTTCAGGTGGTTTGTAGAATCAACCCTGAGCGGGGCACAAAGGCAGCAGGCAGCAAAGGGAAGGTGAAAAGACCGTCGGTCAGCTCTCCGGTCTCAAGTCTCCTAAGAAGACTCATGGACAGTGGGACTTTGTGTAGTCAGTGACACACATTCACATTCAAAGACAGACACAGACAATAATATGCACACACACTAGTTGATGTTCTCTGGAAGCAGTTGATGTTCTCTTCCCTTTCAAGTCAGTTAGAGTCAAAGCGCTATCCAAACTTTTGATGTTAAGAGATGACAGCAACTCTTGCATTAGACTGCTGTTGTCAGGCCTAAATCATTTTGTTTTGTTTTGTCATTTTTGTGTTTTAAGTAGAATTTAAATTTTAAGCTGTTTTCTTTGATCAAAGAAAGTTTGATGATCATAAGAACCATAAAACACATTGAAAACCCGATATCTGAGCAAACTGAACGTTTGGCAGTTTTTGTTTGACCTTGAAAAGTTTACCTTTTTGCAGAAGGTTTTTGCATGACAGCAGTGATACTTCATACATACATGTATGTATGTTGAATTTCAATAAAGAGACATGGTTTGAAAAGACACTTTGAGGTTTTATTATTTGTCTTAACATTTTAAGTTGTAGTTTCAAAGGCTATGTTTATTTATCACATTAATACATAGTGTTTATAACATAACATGCAAGTAAGTCATTTATCAAATCACTAGGTTTAGAAAAATAAATATATTTTCAATTTTACTAGAAGGAATTTAATTAACAGCAAGAGCTTGTAATATGCTCCAACTCTCAGTGAACAACTGTACATTTACCTCTTAAGAAAAAGTGTATATAAACGGTAATTAACTGCTTATCTTTTAAACAGTAATTTACTGTTAAGGTTTAAAATAACAGCTCCTTGCTGTATTTACAAAAACAATAGCATACTGTAAATTTCATCTACAGTAGTATACTGTTAATTTTACAGTAACTTCCTGGCAACCCTACTGCCAGTTGTTTACTGTTTTTTAACAGGGGGAATTTCTAAGAGTGTACAAACACAGACACAGCTTCATCTCTAACTAAGGCAATAAGGTCATCATGTGGGTAAAACTGAATGTTGTTCTTGACAAGCAGAGACACACCACCTCCACTGCACCTCCACCCTTACAGTCAGGAAAAGGACACCTGAGGCTAGTGAGGTTCTAAGGGACTGCTTTGAAGACTGGAGTGCACTGCTGGAGACAGGTGAAAACAGCATGAACATGGACAAACAAGTTGATTGTGTCTCTACAGAAGTTGATGTACTCAGTAAAACAGTCATACCAATAAAGACTGTTCACTGTTTTCCCAACAACAAACCCTGGATCACTAGTGACATCAAGGTGATCCTCGACCAGAAAAGGGAAGCCTTTAAAGATGGTCACAAAAGGCAGCTCAAACAGGTGCAACATGAGTTGAAGTGGAGATTAAGGGAGGGGAAGGTGGACTACAGAACGAACAAAGAGATACAACTCAATAAGATCTCTGGCTACAACAAAAAGAAAAGACAGCCGATAGTGGGTGATGTGGACCAAGCCAATGAACTCAACCAGTTCTTAAACAGATTTGACACAGTCACCACTCCCTCTTCTACTGCTGTTTCTTCTTCTGCTCCTCCTCTACACGTGTGTATTTCCATCACTCCAGCTACACCCTCTCTCTTACACCTGTGCCTCCACCACTGTCTGTCACAGCAACAGGAGTGAGGTTAGAGCTCAGGAGACGTGTCCAGGGAAGGCAGCTGAACCAGATGGTGTGTGTCCAAGGCTGCTTAAGGACTGTGCTGTCCAACTGTGTGAACCTCTACAGAGGATCTTCAACCTGAGCCTACAGTTAGGGCAGGTCCCAACTCTATGGAAAACATCTTGTACTGTACCGGTACCAAAGCTCAAGTGTCCAGCTGAACTAAATGACTACAGACCAGTTACCTTGGAGCAGCTGTTTCTATGACTGCTGAGACTTGAGGTCAAAGACACACTCAATCCTCTACAGTTTGCATACAAAGAACACATTGGAGTGGATGATACAGTTCTCTACACTGTAATAAATTACCAGCATTTCACAATAATTGACAGTATTATTTTACAGTAACTTGTTGTAATTAAGTTTCCCTGTAATATTCCAATGAATACCTGTAAAAACGACAATATTCTTGGATTTTACAGCATTTTACTCTTATTTTACAGTAATATCCTGCAATCCAAAAAACCCTGTTATATCACAACAAGGCTTGTAATACCATAGCAACACAGTAAAAAAATGCAAGTGTAGTGAGTTGAAATCAGTTGTCTGAAAAATGATTTAAGAACTAGCTGAACTATGAGATTAAAAAAACACATTAAAACAGATAAAAACAGAGACCCCTATAATTTATGTTTGTTTATTTTTCCCAGTTGCAATTCTATAGTTTCTCAGCAGTTTTTTGTTTCTATTTCACTATTTCACACCCATACACTAGGAGGCGCAGTGGCGCTGGTGGCATAGAGTAGCGTTTGAGCACAGAGGAAGAATAAATATTCCTTCTGAGATGATAACAGCAGCTCAACGTGTCTCTCCTATTCTTGCCACAGCATTTCACCACACGTTGAGACACCAGAAAATATCCAGTTGCCCTTCTAGCTACCAAGGCAGACTGGGCAACAAACTTGGGGGCTCGTCCGGGATTAGCGCCGCCCACTGACTTGGTGCTAATCATCCATGAACTGTGGGATTCTGATTTCCTGTTTCCTGAGCTGTTGACCTAAGAGGCAGACTTCAGTTATCCAGAGATGGCCACTCTACATGATCTACAGTGGGAAATCCAGCAGAAGCTTCACCAGCTGATCAGTACCACCAACAGAGAAGTTCTCAACAAGCTTGCAGAAGCGTGCCGAGATGAGAGGGTTGAAGATATGCCAGATGACGACTCCACCGAAGTGAAACTTTTTGACTTCATTGCTGACTATCTGAGGAGTAAACAACTGAAGAGCTTAGAGGACCAGGGGATGTCTCGTCTGCTCGTGCTTAATGACCTCATTGACAAACTGCAATCGTCCAAAGGAGCTGATGGAGGCGGCCAAGTATCTGAAGGAGGCAGATGTCTGTCTAACATGAGTCGGGTTCTGTCCAAGGTTTCTGCCCGTTAAAGGGAAGTTTTTCCTTGCCATTGTAACTTGCTAAATATTGCAAAGTGCTGTACTCATGGTGGGTTAAGATGAGATAAGACTTCTTATCTTGTCTTGATGTTGGGTTTCTGTTAATAAAATTTTATTACCATTTACAGGTCTAGACCTGTTAACGCTTGGAAAGCGTCTTGAGATAACGTTTGTTATGAATTGGCGCTATATAAATAAAGACTGATTGATTGATTGATTGAAGGAGCAACTACAGCCGAAGTGTCTGAGACTGAACCAGTAGTAGTACCATCTGAGATGATTACAGTTCCCACACCAGTGGTTGCTGATCAGGTAACTAGTTTGGTAAAACTGACAGATGTAGCTGCCTTGTTACCACGTAGAGATTTTAAAGTCCATGGTGGTCAGATCTCAGATTCTGATTCTGATTTGAGTTTTAACAACCTTTGTAAACAAATAGATGAGGGTCTTGTTGAAGGTTTTACAGAGGCTGAGATTATTCGAACAGTGCTCAAAATAATTAACCCTGGCACCTTTAAAGACATGCTCGTTACCAAAGATAACCTGACTGTTGCAGAGTTGAAGCGTTTTCTCAGGGCTCACCTTAGGGATAGGAGCAGCACAGAATTATTCCAAGAGCTGACCAATGCAAAACAATATGATAAAGAAAACCCGCAACAGTTCATGTACAGATTAATGGGGCTAAAACAACGTGTAATGTTTGCTTCTAAACAGAGAACAGGCTTTCAATATGATAGAAACCTTATGCAAGGAGTGTTTCTACATTCACTTTATGAACGAAAAATGCTCATACATCAGACGAGATCTTAAACCTCATATCTCAAACCTGAGTGTTACTGATGACTTCATACTAGATGTAATAACAAGGTCATTAAGTGAAGACACAGAGAGACAAAACAGGTTGGGACAGACACAGAAACAAAAAGCAGTTAGTGTCAGTGCAGCACAGCAAGATCATGGCAGACAAGAGACAGAGCAAATGCAGACAGAGGTTCAAGCTAATCGCACTGCCATATTAGAGCTGACTGCACAAGTGTCATCTCTGACTAAGAGTTTGGAAAAAGTCCTCCAGCCTGTAGTCAACACAGCAACGGAAAGCACACGTAACCCTCAGCCACCCCAAAAACAGCCAGAGTAAGTCAGAAGTCAGAAGTAAAAGGGAAATGTCACCAATGTATTTCCCAAGGAAATGACACCTGCACACACTGTTTCCGTTGCGGGAAAGAGGGGCACAGAGCAATAGGCTGCTTAAAGAACAATCCGCAGGGAAACTGGACAAGGTCACTGGGGAGGGACCACCAGTGACCAGGCCAAATGTTGAGTCCCCCATCACGGAAACTGGAAAGCTCAGAGAGAAAACCTCTACCAAATCCTCTACCAAACCCTTGAAACAGCACAATGTTTCAAAAAGAAAGCGTGTTGCACAGCTGATTGGTGGCAGATGCATGGTAACTTGTCAGTTAGATGGGGAAAAACTGCAGATGTTATTGGACAGTGGGGCACAGGTTACAATAGTAGAAAAATCCTGGGTGCAGAAAGCCTTACCAAATGTAACCATCCAACCACTTGAAAGCCTTCTACCAGACCACCCACTCAAAGTCACTGCAGCCAACGGGACAGATGTACCATTTGACGGGTGGATAGAGGTTCTCCTCGAGATCGTGAGCAACAAATATGGGTCAGTCTCTCTCCATGTCCCCATGTTAGTGGGTCGAGAAACTCTGAGCAGCCCACTACTAGCTTTCAATGTTATCCAAGAGATAATCATGGGAAACGGTGACCAAACAGATGACATCAGCTTGATAGACTTGCTGTCAGAGGCTTTAAAAATTCAAAAGAACAACGCTGAAAATGCTGTTTCTGTCATCCACACTATGCCACACAAGTAAGAGTCAGAAGGTTCAGTCATGAGAGTTGGCAAGAAAGGGCTCCTTGTCCACAGTGAACAAATCTGTGACATCAAATGTCGCCTTAGAGCTTTTCCTGCAGGTGGAGCAATGCTGTTTGAACCAGATGTTGAGTGCAACTTACCAGATGGGTTAGATGTGTTTCCTGCTCTTGCAGATGTGCCAGCTGGTGCCTCTAAAGTAGTGAGAATCCCAATACAGAATTCAACAAAGCATGACATTTTCTTACCTCCAAAGATTGTCTTAGGGCTTATTGAAGAAATCGCAGAGAGCAACCCTGTAAAGATTCTCCCAACTCCTCACGAGATCACAGACCCACACAATGATCCTCTCCTGTGTTCTGCCAATGCTCATTTAACTGACAGCAAACTCACTGACAAAAAGGGAAATCAAACAGCTTCCAGCTCACAATCAGAATGGCACCCAAATGTCAATTTAGACCATCTGTCTGAGCAGGATCAGGAAGTTGTACGGCAGATGCTCTACGAGGAATCAGATGTGTTTGCATGTGAGGAAGGAGATATTGGATGCATTCCTGGGTTACAATTAAAAATCCACACAACAGACACTGTTCCAATCCAGAGCACATACAACTCCATTCCACGACCTTTATTCAGAGAGGTAAAGGAGTATATCCAAAATCTTTTAGATAGGGGGTGGATTAGCAAGTCAGAGTCAGCCTATTCTTCACCAGTGGTGTGTGTCCGCAGAAAAGACAGCCGCCTGCGCCTGTTTGTTGATTTCCAAAAGCTCAACCGCAAAACCATCCCTGATCGTCATCCACTGCCACGTATTCAGGATCTGTTGGACAGTTTAGCGGGCAACTCATGGTCCTCCATCTTGGACCAAGGGAGTGCATACCATCAAGGTTTTAGTTAGTGAGGAATCAAGACACTTAACAGCTTTTGGCACACCCTGGGGGGTTTATGAATGGGTTAGGATCCCTTTTGGTCTAACAAATGCACCCGCTGCATTCCAGAGGTGCATGAAAGGAGTGTTGGAGGGTATCCGACATGAGTGTTGTGTGCCATATTTGGATGATGTCCTTTGTTATTCCAAAACTTTTGCAGAACATGTAGACCATCTCAGACAAGTGTTGTGCCAGATGCGACAACATGGCATTAAGCTTCGCCCAGCCAAATGCAAGCTCTTCAAGAGACAAATCTGGTACATTGGACAAATTGTATCTGGAGAAGGGATTCAGATTGATCCAAAGGATTTGGAGGCAGTAATAGCTCTGAAGGAAAAGAAACCCTGCAGTCGGAGAGGTCAGAACACTGCTTGGATTTTTAAGCTATTGCCGGTCCTTTATCCAAGATTTCTCACGACTTGTGAGGCCCCTGTTCCAGCTTCTCCAGAGCCCAGCTGAAAAAAGCAGTAACACAAAGTCTCAGTTAAAAAAAGGAAAAAGTCAAACAATAAAAGGAGACAAAGGACAGCTTCTCTCCCGCACACCCATAACTTGGACTGTTGAGCATCAAGACGTGGTATCCAGGTTTGTGGATATACTGACCAACCCACCCATCCTTGCCTACCCAAATTTTTATCATCCCTTTGTCTTGCACACAGATGCATCCAATGAAGGCTTGGGAGCTGTATTATACCAACGGCAAGAGAACAAACTGCGTGTCATTGGGTATGGGTCCAGAACACTGACACCAGCTGAGAAGAACTACCATCTACATTCTGGTAAATTGGAGTTCCTTGCACTTAAATGGGCCATCTGCGACAAGTTTCGCGATTATCTGTACTACGCACCAACCTTCACCGTCTATACAGATAACAACCCTTTGACATATATCCTAAGCTCTGCAAAGTTAAATACTACAGTTCAGAGATTGGTTGGGGAGTTAGCAGACTTTCATTTTGATATCAATTACAGGCCTGGGAAGCGGAATGCTGATGCAGATATGTTGTCAAGGTACCCAGTTAACCTCCACATGGACGATCACATAGAGTCAGTTTCACCAGAGGTAGTGTCAGCAGTGTGGCAAGGGAGTAAAGCAACACAAAACAACGATGTCCCCTCGGTTGCTATCTTACAGCTTACCTGTGAAGATGGTCTCGTACCTCGGTACAGAGGAAAATAGCTTGATTGTGTCTCTTTTGTTCCAACAGAAGCTAAGGGGCTGTTATATAGAAGTTTGACCCAGGAAATAAAAGTGGGTCCAAAACCGAATCTGAATAGGGTATTGAATTGAAAGCCCCATTCCACCCAGTCAAAAGCCTTCTCAGCGTCCAGGGCGACAATAGTTTCAGGAGAACTAGACTCTGACTGAGTGTACATTATGTGAAGAAGCCTGCGGGTGTTAGAGAAAGAGTGTCTTCCTTGAACAAAACCTGTTTGGTCGGGTGCAATGAGGGCTGGAAGAACCTTCTCAAGGCGTTTAGCTAGGCACTTCGCAAGAATTTTACAATCCACGTTTAGTAGACTTATTGGGCGGTAGGACTCACAGTGGAGGGGGTCTTTATCTTTTTTTGGAATGAGACATATTGAGGTCTGCCTCAATGTCTGTGGTAACTGACTGTGCAAGAGGGCTTCATTGTACATTTTTAGAAGTAGCAGGGAAAGGTCACAAGAAAATTTCTTAAAGAACTCCACTGGAAACCCATCGGGCCCAGGCGATTTACCCGACTGCATGCAGTTAATGGCTTCCCAAACCTCTTCAGCTGTCAGTGAGTTATCAAGAGCAGACCTCTCAGTATCATTCAGTGTAGGCAAGTTTAATCCTTGAAAGAAGGAGTCTGCCTCTTCCGGGCCAATGTTCCACTCACTTGTATACAATTTGCCATAGTACTCAACAAATGTGTCATTAATTTGTTTGTGGTCTGTAACTATGGATCCCAAGGAAGCCTGTATTTGAGTTATTTGATGAGACACATATGACTGGCGTGCTTGATAAGCCAGGAGTCTGCCTGCCTTTTCCCCAGACTCATAAACTGTGTGTCTGGACCTTAGAAGCAGATGTTCAGGTTGTTTGTTTAAGTGTACCAGTTTGTAAGTTAAACCAAGGAGCTGTCTTCTGACGTTAAATACTTTTTTGTCTCAGCGGGGCAATTGAGTCCAAAGTGGATCTTAGTAGACTAGCCGAGTCATCAACAAGCTGATCCAGCTGAGTGGGGCTAAAGCTAGTGTCACAGTTATGTGTTGGCCATTTTATTGAGTTTAAGACAGCAAGAAAGGCCTCTATAATTTAGTCACAGCACCACTGGACAGATTTCTACTGCTCACAATTTTGTGGGGGGCTGAGGTGGCCCCTTGGGAGCGGGTGGGCCCTGGGACAGATGTCGCTGTGACCAGACCCGTGAGACCGAGCGTGATCCAACATGGTAGCTTGCTGCTAGACTAGAAACCATAAACAAACTTTCTGACTAGCAAACTTTCTTACCAACTGTTTTGATTTCCCCCGCAACGATTGCTTTCCCTCTCCTCCCTTTTTGTGTGCTACACTTACGTGGAACCACAATTCCAATCTGGACCAGCTGGAAGATTTCATCGAGGAATACCACGAAAGACTCTGCATCATGGGGAATCCACGTAAGTCCAAAAAGCCGCGCACCCCAGATTCACCCACTTCAACTGCCGATTCTTCTCCATCCACATCACCTAAACCGCCTTGCTGTTCAGAAGTAAGTGAAATACTCCTCTCTACTGACAATAAACTCACCGCCCTGGATGCCAGAGTTGTCATAATCGAGGTCCTCCACCAGGAATTCCAACACCTCCACCATAGCTTAGAGGTCTCTCAAAAGCAGATTGACACCATTACACAAGAAAATACGTCTCTCAAACACTCTGTTTCCACCATGGCTTCTCAGCTCACCTCAGTCACCTCTAAGCTTGCAGCTGTCACTGAGGAAAACGAAGCCATGAAAGAAAACCTCCTGGATATTTAATCACGGAGTATGAGAGACAACCTCATCTTTTCTGGAATCCCTGAATCACCCACAGACGAACCTGAGATATTAATAAAGGACTTTATGGTTAGGCAACTCAAACTTCCCCCGGACACTGTCAACAGTATCTCGTTTCACCGAGTTCACCGCTTAGGATATAAACACACCATCTCCACCCGACCCCAACCCATCATCGCCAAATTCGAACATTTCAGAAGGAGCAAGTGCAACGCCAGGGCAGGCAGTTGAAAGGCACCAACTACAGACTTAATGATCAGTATCCCCCTGAAATCATTCCCAGGCGCAGAATCCTACTATCCATCCGCAAACAGAAGATGAACAAAGGTAGGAGAGCCGTCATTTCAGTCGATAAATTGTTAATTGATGGACAGTTATTTAGAGATAAGGACATCACACCCTGGCTCTTTTAAAAACACCCTCACACCACAATACATCATAAACCTCCTCTCAACCTCCTTCTCCCTGATATCAGTTAAAACACACACACACACACACACACACACACACACACACACACACACACACACACTCTCTCTTCACCTCCTCTTTTTCTTTGCATCTCTCTGTTTCTGTGCCCCCCCCCCCCCCCCCCCCCCCCCATCTATACTGACAGTCATTAAGAACTTTGAGGTACAAAGTTTTTATTTTGGGTGCAAATATTGAAGGGAGCAAATCCATTTGTTTTGTCTGTGCCTGAGTTGTGTGATTATGTCTGAAATTGATGTTCACTGGTCACGCTTGACTGCACATCAGGGGGACAATATGAAGAAATGTCATTCACATGTCATTTGAGCAATATACCCTATGAATCTGTTTAATTTAAGGAGTGGTCTGGAAAGCCTATATAATGGTCGCAAGAAGGCCACCAGTTTTATTCCCATGCATGTGAAAATGCCACGCCTAACTCATGACGAACGACTGATGGCCTTGAGGATGGTGCAGGCAGGGCTGTCTTACAGTGAAGTGGCGAGACGTATCGGTTGCGGTCAACCTACAATCCATAACCTGGTTGACCGTCACACCAACATGGGCACTGTTGATGACAGACCACGCTCAGGTCGTCAGAGAGTCACCACACCTGCCCAGGATCGCCACATTCGGCAACAATTGATCCAGGCACTACAGGAGGAGTGGCTCAGGATCCCACAGGCCAACATTCAACGACTGGTGAGGAGTATGCGTCAGCGCATCACCGCCTGTGTGAATGCTAATGGAGAGCACAATTCTTACTGGTCTTGTGAAATTTGTGTTTCTTAACAATTGCCTTTTTTTCTGTTTTCCTTAAGAAATGTGCATAAGACACTTTTTCTTTCTTCTTTATTTTGTTCGTAAGATGTCAGTGTTGCTGTTATGTCATAAAAAATTGCTTTGGATTGTGACAAATAAAAATTATTTTACAATGTATTGCCTCAAAGTTTTTAATGACTGTCAGTATATATATATATATATATATATATATATATATATATATATATATATATATATATATATATATATATATACACTCGTGGCGCACTTGTCTCACAACCCTGTACTGTTTTTCTGTGTATCTCCCTGCTGCTTGTTTCGTTGTTGTTGTTGTTGTTGTGGTTATTTCTGTGTATCTCCCTGCTGCTTGCTTGTACTACTCTGCCCCGTGTTACAGGTCCTGGTATGCCCATCATGTGAGACTCTCAGTGCAGTACACACACACACACACACACACACACACACACACACACACACACACACACACACACACACACACACACACACACACATTTGCATAGAATCATTCATATCATCACTCAGTTACAAATACTAACCCGATCAACATAACATCACTAACATTTGTAACCTGGAACATCAGAGGTATTGGCTCCCAGACAAAAAAAAAAAAAAAAAAAAAAAATATATATATATATATATATATATATATATATATATATATATATATATATATATATATATATATATATATATATATAATCACCTCAATAAGCTAAAAGCAGACATTTGCTTATTACAAGAAACACACCTGTCAGATACAGAACATGACAAATTACAGTCACCACAGTTTACTCACAGATTCTCGGCTCATTATAACTCAAAACAAAGAGGTGTATGTATCCTGATAAATAAAAACATCTCATTTGTCCATAATGGAACCATCATAGACCCTGAAGGACGTTTTATAATCATTAACATATCAATCAACAATAGCCCAGTAACAATTGGTAACATTTACGGCCCAAACACTGATGATCCGTCCTTTTTTCATAACTTCTTTGACTCTTTATCACATATTTCCAACTGCCCAGTAATAATAGGAGGCGATTTCAACACAACTTTGGACCCAGCAATTGACAGATCCAATAAAATTAAATCTAACCGCACCTGGCAATCTATCAGTACCATAAAACAGTTCATGAGTGATATCAGTCTTGGTGATAGCTGGCGTCTACATCACCCCACTCTCAGAGAATACTCATTTTACTCACCAGTCCACCATTCCTACTCACGCATTGAACTCTTCCTGGCCAGTTATTCTATTATACCAGAAATTTCAAATTCAAAAATCCACCCCATTATTATTTGTGATCATGCCCCAGTAACACTCAGGTGGAACCCTATTAACCAACCGAAACGCTTCACTAAATGGCATTTCAACTCATCTTTTGTTAAAGACCCAGAGTTTGATAGCTGTCTTTTATTTTTTTTTTATTTTTTATTTATTTTTATTTATTTATTTCGGTCACGTCAGCACACATACAACATCACACATTGTCAATAGTTGAACAATTTGTACATGTCCGAAAGGGAAGACGGGAGAAGCAGAGCTTATCTAGTCCCGTCCCCATTCACCAATATTTAATATTTTGTCTCCTCTTTTCCACATATCTCAGGAGAGAGTGGGCCTCCTTCCTCGAAATAAATGATTCCCCAGAGACCTCACCCACCATTCTGTGGGAAACAAGTAAAGCAGTTCTGAGAGGCAAAATCATATCATTCTCCGTTCATAAAAAAAAAAGAAAGGAAAAAGATCAAGAAGAAAAACTAGAACAAAAAATAAAATTGCTGGAAACACTGAATGTAAGTAACCCAACAGAAGAAACCCAGAAATAGTTCAGAAAATATCAGTTCCAACTGAATGAGATCATAAATAGAACTCAATTTTTAATTCACAGACTCAGACAAGAAAATTTCCATCATAACAATAAGTCAGGTAAATATTTAGCAAATCTTATTAAACGAAACAAAGAGAGGACAACGATCACAACCATTAAGAACTCATTAGGGGAGCCTACCAATTCACCAAAGGAAATACATGAAATTTTCAAAAACTTTTACGCTAACTTGTACTCATCTGAAAACGAACGAAAGCAGGAAGACATTGACTTATTTCTTAATAATACTGAACTCCCACAGATTGATCCAGAACAGTCCAAGGCACTAGACTCACCAATTACAGAAAAAGAACTCTCCATTAAGACTCTATACACTGCTCCTTCAGCTACTGTCACCACCAACGGACTAACCTCACAAATTTTTACACTGAACAGGGGAATAAGGCAGGGATGCCCACTCTCTCCTTCTCTATTCACCATCTTCATAGAACCCCTTGCTGCAGCCATCCACCAGAATATCCACATTAAAGGAATTCAAACGCCCCAACTACAGCACATAATAAGTTTGTATGCGGATGACATTTTACTATTTTTACAAGACCCTCAGTTGTCTCTGCAAGAAACAGTAAATCTCATCAAATCATTCTCCAAGATCTCAGATTACTCAATAAACTGGAACAAATCCTCAATCCTTCCATTATGCAACACCTGATCGAACGCTGTAGCCCCGATATTACCCATCCCTCTATGCAAAGGTCACATCACTTATCTTGGCATCAATATTTCCTCCAGGCTGACAGAACTGATAGGGCTAAATTTCACACCTCTATTGAAAACAATAGACAATGACCGCCAACGCTGGATGAACCTACCACTATCCATTTTAAGGAAGAATAGCAACAATCAAAATGACGGTACTTCCAAAAATTAATAAATTACCTTATTTCAATGATTCCAATTCATCCAATGCTCACCTGGTTCAAAGCTTTAGATTCAATGTTCACTAAATTCTACTGGAAGAACAAAACACCAAGGATAAAACTTACAACTCCACAAAAACCCAAGACACAAGGAGGCTTGGATGCTCCACACATCCACCACTACTCATTGGCAAATCAACTACAACATATATACAAGTGGACACACCCCATCCAATCAGATATCACCTGGTTAGATATAGAAAAAACATTTTGCAAAGACATAAATATTTCAGACCTCCCATTCCTCAGTCAATCCATCAAGCGCCACCCTTGTTTCAAGGCAGCAACAATAGCTTCGACCCTGACAGCCTGGTGGAAATTCCACAAAACCACAAATTGTACTCTTGCACCATCAAATTTTACTCCCATCTGGAATAATCCTGATTTCTTGAGTAACAGGAAAACACTTAACCTGCACACATGGGCTGAAGAAGGCATCACACATCTTAAACACATATTTCATAATAACACCTTGGTCTCATTCCACCATCTGGTCCAGGAATTTGGCATCGGGAAAAACAGCTTTTTACAATATCTCCAAGTCAAATCATCTGTTCAATCCAAGATGAACAATAAAACCATAAATTTGTTTCTTCCCCCTTCATCTGAGGAACTTCTTTCGAAGATATATAAAATAATAATAACACAGTCTGACCAAACTATTACATTACCTCATATAAATGGGAACAAGAGCTCTCCATTGCTCCGGATGCCAAAGTCTGGGCTACAATCTTAAAAAATATCTATCTCATGACCAAAAATGCAAATCTTCAGCTCATACAATACAAAATCATTCACAGAACTCACTACACTGCACAAAAAATGTCTCAAATGGGTTTCGCATCAGAAATATGTTCCTATTGTACACAAAACTGTCCTGACACCTATATTCACGCCACCTGGCACTGTACACCCATCAAACAGTTTTGGAAAGAAGTCACTCAGTCACAATCCCTCTTCATGGAAAGCCACATCCCACTGTCTCCCTCACTCTGCTTACTTGGTGACTTGTCTTCACTTGATCTTAATGCAAGTAACAGTAGACTACTTCTTGTGGCACTAACTATTGCCAAGAAAACTATCCTCATGAACTGGAAATCAAGAAACACCATACATCTAGCCCAATGGAAGAACCTCTTCTCTGATTACATCTCCCTGGAAAACTTGGCTTCCCCTCTTATCAATACAGCAGAACATCATTGTTCATACTGGTCACTCTTAATTGGCTTCTTGCATGTCTGAATCCACTAGCACCTTATACTACCCAACAGTTCTGCTGTTTTCTTTGTCTGTCAGCCAATACTCCCCTCCCCCAAACACACACATAAATACACAGACATAAACACAAAACTAACTGGCACTGCTTTTTCTAAAGAAACTATCACAGCCCCCCAAGACTACCAGAAGATGAGTATACTCTGGTGAAGGTAGTGGGGGGGTTTCTTTCCACCTACATCCCCAGACTTGACCCACTGCCCTGTGGAACCTGACAGCCTGGCGTCTTCCCTCCGTGAGGTGGGGGTGCTCAGCGGTTTGCCACCTGTGCCCTGGGGCTACCGAATCCATGCGCAGTTGTGGGATCTGGAGGGGGTGCTGGCCACTCCACCACTGGGGCACCTTGGCTGGCCCTGGGGGTTGTGGGGTGGAGGGCTTGTCCGCGGTGCATCCATGCCCCTTCCTCCCTTCCCCTTCCTCCCTGCCATCCACTTTGTGGTCTCCCTCCCTCCTCCTCCTTCCTCCTTGCCTGCCCTCCCCCCCTTGCCCCAGCGGGGGGACTGTGGGTCCCTGGCTGGCCTAGGGGTCTAACCCTGGGGCCTGTCTTGCCCTCTGGGTGGGGTCACTATCCCTGCGCCACGTAGGCCCATGTGGCAATGTGGGCAGGGACAGGCCATCCTGGAAGAAAAGGATTTCCAGCCTCCAACCTCAAATTCTTTTCTGAGAAGGGAGGACTGACCACAGCCGCCTCAGAAAGTTGACCACTGGGATTTCGAGAGCACAGTTCAACAAAAATCATCTGGTGAGCACTGAAATATTGGCATACAAATTCTTAAAATTTGGGTTTTAATTTGGCTTAATATTCACAATTGATTAGCTAGTCTCACTTGTGGCTCTACTTCGAAGTATGCTTTTCTCACTTGTAGCTTCAATACCAAGTGACAGCTTTTCTCACTTGTGGCTCTATTTCAAAGTGTCTGCTTTTATTACTTGTAGCTTGAAACGAAGTAAGTGTTCACTTGTAGAAGTGAACGTGTTTTTATCACTTGAAACCTTTAATCGAAGTGGTCCTTACAGAGCTGTCTGTATTGTAATAGTCGTGCACGGCCTCCTAATTTGGACTGGGGGGAAAGAATTCCATTGAGGTTGGACCTCCGGAGGGACCACTTGTGGATGTTATGAGAAGGAAATGTGGGGATAAAAGTCTAAAATATTTAAATGTCTGGACAACTGAGTTTGGGTTACCAATAGGAGGATCCCTCAGCTTAAGAAATGTATCACTATTGGAAGAAAAACTAAAAGAGAAAGAACAAAAAAAGAGAAGAAAAAGGGAAGTCTCTGTTAAAAATTAGAAATTATGGAAGCTCAAAAAGAATGTTTAAAGATGTGGAAAGGGGAAGCAGAGACACGAAATAGGAAGACTATGCAGAAAAGAACTACCTTTTTCATGTGAAAAAGTTGAAATCAATGAAAAACAAAATTCAAACTTGCAAAGAACACCAGACTCACAGAGTTCCTCTTCTTTGTTTCTACAGTTGGCAGCTTTGAAGCTGGATCCAGACCTTGGCGACAACCCATCTTCACATTTTTCAGCCCCACCACCATACAACCCTTCAACAGCCAACAAGAGGAGAGAGCAGACTCCACAATGCCACAGCAACAAACAAGCTCAGGACCAGCTCATCCTGAAGGGCCTGAGTCATCACAAGAATCTGCAACCACCTCCTCATCTCCAATCGCACATAGACTGCGTCACCCCAATCAAAATGCAGTCTACAATATGTCCATGGTTGAAGTATCAGGACCAGAAGGTGCTTATTTGGTTTTCCGTCCATGGACTTCTGTCGATGTTACAACAGCCTCACACCATCTACCCAACCCCACAACATCAGGTAAGTGTTTGCTGAACGATTCTTAACATTTTACCAAGAATTTAAACCCAACATAAATGAAATAAAGAGACTCATGATCACCAAAGTGAAACCTACAGAAATAGCTGGAAAATTTCCAGATGCTGACATCCGCTGCAAAAACACCAACTGGGAAGATGAGTCTAATGCCCTTTATAGAGATGCCATTCAATGACTCTGTAATGCATTCACTCAAGCCTTTCCTGTAAAGGTTAACATGGAAAAAATCAATGCCTGCAAACAAAATGATGATTAAAATCTTGACGAATATCTCACTTGCCTAACAGAGGTATTCAACAAATACAGTGGCCTTCAACAACCTGGTGATTTAAGCAATACTACAGGTGTGTAGGAAATTCATCTGTGTTATTAGTTTCTAAGTGGACAAAAACCGGACATTGCCTCAGCTGTTAAATTTTTTTTAAAAAAAATTCCTGCATTTGTTGGAATGATGCATATCTGACCGAACTTCGTAGACACGCCTTACATGCCCATGACCAATTACTCTTGAAGAAAAAGAAAAAAGAAGAAACAACACAGAAAGAGCATCACATGGCAGCAATAACCGTGTATAACACAGCCAGAAAACAGATACAATCAGACCAAGAACACAGAGGAAAAGGATGCAACTGACCACCAGTCGGACTAGAAATGGTTGGGGGGTTGTCGGAGAGGAATGGACTCATGCTGACAAGCCAAATCAACTGAGGAGGGCAGAGGAAGGTACTGCTCTACACTCACACACACATATTGAGCAAAGGGATACAAAATTTAGGGAAAGCTCAGACAATCAACAGATAATCGCTCTAACGTATGTTCAGTTCACGTCTGATCATTTCAAAAAGTTCCACAGCATTCATGACCATCACAGAACAAAATGTTGTATTTTTGGTTGACTCAGGGGCTACACATTCTGTGATTAGAGCTTTAGAGTTCACTAAAAAGCCTAAATTAAGTGGAGATTATACATACTCTGTTGGTTCATGTGATCAAACAGTTAGAGAAAACATTACCGTCCCACTCAAATGTGTGGATGCACCAAACGCAAGCTTTAAACATACATTTTTGCTCTCTGAGGTCTGTCCCATTAACTTGATGGGCAGGGACTTGATGTGCAAATCAGGCATCTGTCTGATCTCAACCCCAGAAGGTGTTAAAGTTCAAAGGCTATCTAAACTGAAACCAATTTTTTAAATTTCGTTTGTCTACCACACCCCAGATTTTACTTATGCATATCAATGGAAACTGCAAGCTGTAACAGTCTCTTCTGAGCTTCTTACAGAAGCTAAGCGCAGTTTCAACATCCACCCCAGACTTCAGAACACCAGAGGACTTTCATTGCACCTCTCATGTGTCACCAGGAACTGATGAACCATATGAGGAAGACTGGCTGAAGGAGAGGTTCGATAAACTCACACTGACACACATTTATTGGACAAAACACAAATGTGCTTTATGGTCTCTCTCACGCCAGCCCAACACAAGATGTACACCATGGATCATACAGTCCCACATATCACACTTGCAAAACACACACTGGATAATTGGGAGGATTTGGGCCCATTTATAACATCATGCAAGCACGCAGCCGACAAGCAAGAAACATCTGATCGATCTATTCTATTTTCACCAACACTGCAGTGTTATTCTAAAGCTTCTACATCTATTGTGCACACTGAAAGAACAATCCAGCTGATACCTAAAAGCACTTCTAATTCTTTTTCATTTTTGTCTGAGGAACAGGCTTCAGCTGTAACAGTGTTCCGATTCATCCAGAAAGCCAATTCTGGTTTGCCTTCACCTTCAACGGACAGGGCTACACATTCACTCGTCTGTGCCAAGGGTACTGTGAAAGTCCCACCATTTACAATGAAGCTCTCAGACAAAGTCTTGAATCTCTTGTTCTCTCTCCAGGCACTGCTTTGTTACAGTATGTTAATGACCTTATGATTTGCAGTCCGACAAAGGAGCAGTGCGAAGCTAACACCTTCAAGCTCTTGAAACATCTGGCCAATAGCGGTCACAAAGTCAGCTTGTCCAAACTTCAATTTGTCCAGGAAAAGGTTGTTTTCTTAGGTCATGTCATAGCTTCCGAAGGAAAGACTCTTTCGCCAAAAAGGGTATATGCAATCCTCAATCTTCCAAAACCCATCACAAAGAAACAGATGATGTCGTTTCTTGGCATGTGCTCTTATTGTAGATATTGTAGAATTTATTTGTAACTATGCCATTCTTGAAGCTCCACTTGCCTCCCTCATTTATGGCAAAGGTCTACAAACACAGGACAAGATCACATGGACTCCTGAAGCAGAACAAGCTTTCTCTGAACTGAAACTTGCCTTGCAGACGGCCCCAACTTTGGGCCTAACAGACCCCACCAGACCTTTCACTCAAATGATAGATGAGAAAAATGGATGTATTACCTCTGTTTTATTGCAGAATCATGGAAATAAACTACGCCCTGTAGCTTATATCTCTTCAAAACTGGACCCAGTGGCTGCGGGCCTACCAAGATGTCTTAGAGCTGTGGCTGCTGCTGAAAAGGCAGTAATGGCCTCCAGAGACATTGTGGGCTACTCTGATTTAACTCTTCTGGTTCCACATGCAGTGTCCATGATTTTACTCGAACAAAAAACTTCTCATCTCTCCACAGCACAATGGCTAAGATATAACACTGTACTCTTATAAATGCCTAACATTATGGTAAAGGTGCAATGTTTTAAACCCTGCCACCCTTTTTCCCACACCAGATGATAGACAACAACCTAACTGTGTCACAGCCCTTCAACAGGTCTGCTCTCCAAGACCGGATCTACAAGAAAAACCTTTGGTTAACTCTGATTTGGGTCTTTTTGTAGATGGATTGGCTTCACGCGACCCACAAACTGGACGCAACAGGGTTGGATTTGCTGTTGTCACTAACCATGAAACTCTTGTCTCAGGTTCACTCCCCTCTGACTATTCTGCACAAGCAGCAGAGCAAATTGCACTGATGGAGGCATGCAAACTGACAAACAACAAAACAGTAACTATCTACACTGACTCCAGATATGCATTTGGGGTTGCACATGATTTTGGCACTCTGTGGAAACACAGAGTCACATCTTAAAATCGGACGGAAAACACATTCTCCATCATGACAAAGTTGCAGCTCTTCTAGATGCCATTTTGCTACCAAACTCAGTTGCTGTTTTCAAATGCCTTGCTCACACAAACGGCTCAGATTCTGTTTCTCTCGGAAATGCGAGAGCTGATGCTGCTGCAAAAAGAGCGGCACTTTAACCCAGTCTCCTTAATGCTCTGTTTGTTTCAGCTCCAGTCTGTATCCCTAACTCTCTTACAGCAATGCAGTCCTTTGCAGCACCAAAGGAAAAGACTTTGTGGAAACACTGCAGTGCCACACAACGAAATGGAGTGTGGTGGGGACCTGACAACAAACCTTGCCCACCCAAACATTTCTTTCCTCACTTTGAAAAATTGCTCTGTGGCAAAGCTCTGCCCATTGTTTTAATGCATATGAGAATGAGAAAAAGGTCCAGAGTCCCTTTGAAATTCTTTTTCTCCGTCCCTGGGAGCGGAGCCTGTGACCAGGCCACTTACTTCCACTGGTTTATGTGAGGATGTCATGTTGCAATATTGCAAAAACTTATCTTCCACTCTCTCTCAAATCTCTCAGCCGGTGAAGTTAGCCCTTCCACCACCAGCTTCCACACCGCTCCATGATCTCCAACCTGGCAACTGGGTGATCGTAAAGGACCTAAGATGAAAACACTGGCACTCCAAACGCTGGCGAGGTCCATTCCAGGTGCTCCTGATGACGCATACTGCTATCAAGGTTGCAGAGAGAGCTACGTGGATTCATGCCAGTCACTGCAGGAAGGTCCCTGAGCCGACGGAGGACCAGACAAGAGCCGAGGACCAGACGAGCCAAGGACCAGGAGGAGACAAGGACCAGATGAGAGGCGAGGACCAGACGAGCCAACGACCACGAAATGACAAGGAGCAGACGAGGCGAGAACCAGATGCGGCGAGGACCAGACGAGACCACGCGAGGACCAGACGACAACCAGACAAGACGAGATAAACAGCGCAAGGCCAAGCGAGCATTATAGAGGACAGCACAAGGAATAACTGCAAAATCAACGGCGTAAAACTACACGTGCAGAACCGCCAACAAAACCCTTTTTCGCACCAGACAACACCATGCACCACCATGCACCACCTGATCTTGACCCTATCAGTTTCAGCGGTGCTGATAGAGGCCTACACCTACACACCTGCCAAGACTGTCACTCTGACAAAAGGACAAAATGCAACATTCACCTGTACTGTTTATCCAGAAATTTGGCAATCAGGTTGAATTCGTGGATACTATGCCAAATACAACAAATACCTATGCAGAGACCCCTGCGGCCCACACGACTGGCATTTGATTGTGGCTGCCACGGACAACAACCTTGCTCCAAATAGAGATGCCCACTTCAGGATAACAACAATTCCTAATTCCAATGGATTTAGCTCACCATCTCTTATGTCAGATATACTGATGAGGGCACGTATTGGTGTGGAATTGAATATCCAAACTCTGATATGTACAGACAACTCAGACTCATAGTCAATGGGCCACAAAACCCATATGGCACCCCACTTAACATGCCTTCAGATGCCAAGACTGTCTCGCCAACTCCTGACACAGAAGACAACCACCTCGATGACGTTGACATTGCTGATCACAAAGGTGACACAGTGCAACAGGCCCTCAGCCAATGTAATGACAACAGTGCATGTGCTCTAGCTCTCTTACACAAAAAAGAGCTGAAGGTTCTTGGTGACTGTTGAGTTTGTCACGATTTAGCTACTACATGGCAAGCAAAAACTCTGACAGCAAATGTTGTATTACAAGGCCACATGACAGAATCTTGGGGCAGAGAACATCATGGAAAATCTACTGTTCCTCTGGGAATGATGATGTTATTAATTGCTGGTCAACAAATCAGGAATAATGTCTCAGTTACTAAACATCCCAATATTACCTGTACTGATTCCCATTCAACCCTCAGTAACATAGCATTTGAAATTTCCTAACAGCATGCAGAGACTTGTGTTTGTTCAACATCCTCATCCGGGCCTTATCTAGGCTGGTCAAACAGGGAGGAACAGCTGCAGCCCTGAACAAAATTAATGGACTAGCCTGGTCTGTTCTTTCTTTACCAAATAGAAGCGGCTCTTACCTTAATGAACAATGAAATGCTTGCAATTAGAACAGCAGTTGTCCAACACAGACTTGCCCTCGATATTATTTTAGCTGAAAAAGGTAGTATTTGCAAGATACTCAATGTCTCCTGTTGTTTTTATGTCCCTGATGAATACGAAAACATCACCGACATCTGCAAACACATGCAAAATGCCATCAGACCCCCACCTGTACCGAATGACTCACTGCTCTCTTGGCTAAAGTCCTGGAGCCAAGGATGGTCATCATGGTTTCTAACAATGATTGTGCCAGTTGTTATTTTCCTTTTTCTTAGCACCTTAATTTCATGTGTGTTGAAATGGTTATCTAATATGTTCACTAAAAAAATGCTCCAAGCCTCTACATTCTGTAAATAATGTCTCTTGTTTTGTTTTGTTTTGTTTTGTTTTTCTTTTGGTTATTTTTGACATTTATTCTTCTGTTTGTTCCACATTCTATTTTATTTATTTATTTATTTATTTATTTATTTATTTATTTTTCTTTTAATAACTGCCATGATGATACATTTTGAAATCCTTATGAATTAATGTGTCCAAAACTTAAAGTTGTAAGTGTTTCATTTATTAAGGTTTCTTTTTATTCCAATATACTTTTTTTTACTTAAATACTTTTTGATAGGACAGTCCTGCTATACCTCAACAAGGTACATGCTGAGTCAAAATCAATCTGGATCAAAATCTTACCAACACAAAGATGTGTGCCTCATGTTTGGAAGCTACTACTGTTTCAACATCCATTATGCATCTGAGCTGGCTTCAACTCTGGAGTTTCTTCAAAGGTGAGTAAATACAAAGGCATTATAGTTATCAGATTTAACCTAACAAAGTATGCCTTTTATCCAATCAAAATCCAAAGTCTGGAAAGTTTTTTGTGTGCAATCGGTTTTCAATCAATGTTACTGTGTACTGTCCACCTCAACATTTCACATTCACCTTCATGGCGTCGCACAGCACACAAATATAAATGCTAAGATACAGCATTTCCTGCTTTAAACTTGCACACCAAGATTATCACTCTCTGTAACTTTCCCTGCGTATATGCTATCCATGTAGTGACACTGACACCTAAAGGTGCTTTACTGATGCTACAGCCTAACAATACCATTGGCACTGTACCCTGAATCTTAACAAAAAGATTAACCCTTTCTTCCCATAAACCCATATACAGCATAAAAAACCTGTATTTAGTAGAGGTTGTATTCTCAGTTCCCCACTAACTTCCATTATAGAGATATACACTGCCTTGACTGGATCTAAATATCTTCCGAACAACTTCAAATGACACCAGAGTACTCTGGGTGAGTGAACACTGTAAATAATGCTACAAATAAGGTCCATGTTGTAAAAACCAAACTTCTTTAACTACACTAGCATATTTTACCAGACAAGCATATTTTAGCTCTCAAGCCATCAAAGTAGTGAATGTAAGGAGTACTTACAGTAAGACAAGTGGTCTTCCAGTGCAAAAGACTTTGATTTTATGCAAGGAATTATACAAAGAAAAAGCTTAATATGCTTTAATATTCTTATATTTTACAGGTGTTTTTTCTGAATAAATCCTGAAAAAGGAACCAAAGTCAAGGAATAAAATTCCAAGCGTTGTCTCAACGTAAACCTGCGATCACCCTGAAACAGGAACTCTCCAATCATGAGTGGCGTTAAGCCAAAATATGGACTCTGTCTATGAACACTGGCTGTTTGAAAAGAGCAAATGTTCTCATTTTGTTAAATCCATGTTTTATGGTTATTAAGACACAGTATGTAATTAGTTGTAAAGTGTCAGTGTAACTTTTTATGGTAGTGTCCTCTACTGCTTGTTTAATGAAGATGTTCTATTTTGCATTTATTCAATTAGAACTGTTTTTATTGGACAAAAATATACCTTGACAAACATGCATTCTTTCTGTCAGGGGGCTCGCCTGTAAGTTGGCCTATTGGCATCACTAGATTGTCTTTATGGAGATGAATATGTTTTATGCCATGCTATGAAATACTTTAGGGAGAATGGGAAAGTATGCGTTAGTGTTCAGAATTAGGTTTTTGTGTACTTGTCACTTTAACTTTGACACAAATGTTCAGATTTAAAAAGGGCAATCTACTTGAGTATTTCAGCATGTGTTCAGTAATAGTTAAAAGAACCATTTGATATATCTTGTTTTCATGTTTTATACTTTGAAAAAAAGCATCCTATCGTTTTATCCCATATACTGTGAATAGAATAGAAAAGAATAGAACTTTGTCATTGCAACAAGTACAACGAAGTACCCTTCAGTCAGTGAAAAACGGTGCAAAAGAGATAAAGATTAAATAATACACACACACACACACACACACACACACACACACACACACACACGCACACACAGTTCCTCCTTTCAAAGCAGTCCTGCAGCTGCTCGGAGGCATCGTCAGGCCAAGTCGTGATCTTCCTTCTAGTGCTGGGGGCAGATTTCCGGAGGGGCGTGTATGCAGGGATCATAAGCAGGGACATGTGGTCAGACTAGCCCAGGTGTGCTAGCTGTTTAGCCTTGTAGCCCAGCTTGATGTTGGAGTACACCTTGTCCAGGGTATTTGCTCCTCTGGTGGCACACTTGACATGCTGATGAAGCCTCGGGGGGGGGGCACCGTTTTAAGGTCCATGTGATTGAAGTCCCCTGCTATGATGTGTGCTGCTTCAGGATGTCTGCTCTGCTGCTTGCTAATGCTGCTGTGGAGTAGTCCATTAGCCAGGCTAGGATTAGCATTGGGTGGGATGTAAACAACAGTCAGAAACACCACGGTTAGCTCCCGGGGAAGGTACACGGGCCTGCATTTAACAGCCACATATTCCAGTTCCGAGGAGCAGTGACTTTCCACAGTCACCGCATCAGTACACCACTTGAGGTTTATGTACATGCACACACCCCCTCCTCTGCTCTTACCAGACCTCCCTCCTGTCCTGCCCATGGGCTATGTAGCCAGCTAGCTTGATAGCCGAGTCCGGTACGGATGGGTTTAGCCAGGATTCCATGATCAGAATAATGCAGCTGTCCTTAACAATGTTGTTGACTGCGACCTGAAGCCTCAGTTCATCCATTTTATTGGCGAGAGATCGTGCATTCAAGAGAAAAATGCTCGGAAGTGGTGGTTTGGGTGGTTGCTTCCATAGCCACGTTAGCACACTGGCCTTGCAGCCCCGCTTCTGCGTTCCCTTTCGATGCCTCTCCTAGGGCAAAGAGATCCATGAAGACCCGGGAGTTCTTGCCATGTCTGTCGGGATGTTGTGTGTGTCAATAAACTCAGCAAAAACTCCTTGTATGACATCCTGTCCAATCTTTTCAAGGCACTGGCTGGGAGAGCAGTTAGCTGCAGCTACTGTGAGCACCGCCATCATTCGCCATCCAAACATTCCAGACAGGGAGTGTGTTGTTCTTGTGGGCCTGGTACTTAAACAGATGTCAAAATCTAAAGAGACTTTTTGTCTGGAGTATTTCAACTTGAATTCAGTCATATGTTAAATGACTGTGACATGTAGGTTCTTTGCAAGTTGTTAAAAAAATGTATGTTAAAAATGCCTACAACTGTTTACAATCATTGATTATGGCTGTATAATAAATGTTTGAAAATGGATATTTTGCTCTGTTGTCTTTTCTCAAGATGTATTTTTATATGTTTTGGTTTGGGCATAGTAGAAATATTTTTTTGGGTTTGAGTAAATTTTAAATATAAACTTGATTGTTAAAAGAGAGAAATAAACAGCATCTCATGAATGGATTTTATTTACAATGTACAGAACAGCTCAATTCAAAATACAAAATTTTACAGTTGTTTTACCAGTTTTGATTAGTTTTTTTGTTTGATATTTCCCTGTTAATTTTATCATTTACTCATACACAACAAGCAACTATTATATGTAAAAAAATACAGGAAATCATTTATTTCTATACAACACCATTATGCATAATTTACTTTGGTGCACCAACAGCTGCTGTATTTTTTACAGGAATTCTCTGGTAACCACAGCTGCCAGCGCTTTCCTGAAAAAATAACATATTTTTTTACTGTGTGTGTGTGTGTGTGTGTGTGTGTGTGTGTGTGTGTGTGTGTGTGTGTGTGTGTGTTTGTACAGCAGATTTCATGGTGAGCTGATCGCAGGCATCCAAAGACCAATTCTTCAGACAGCTGCAAGAGCCACTTTCCCCAAACATGCATCACACACACACACACACACACACACACACACACACACACACACACACACTGTGCCACAAACTCCTAGAGGTGCTGCTTTTGTAAACAGAAAGCTGTAGGACAGGATGCATTATGTGATGAAGAGAGGGTAAACCACTGTAAGGCTGCAGTCAGCGTCACAGTTTCTGCAGCCAAACTTTGATCGGCTGACAGACTCTCCAGAGACTTTAACTAATATTTGTGCTCTCCATCCAGAAAGAGCTGCAGGGTCGGTGTGATGGGAGCAGAGGAGGAAGAGGAAGTAGGAGGACAATAAACCACATGGAGCGAGCAGACTGCTGTTTTGGCCTAAAAGCCAGGAATTTGTGTGACAGCCAAACTACCAACCTCCAAAGCCAGGATAAGTGCCCGGTGGCACACTCCACAGAAAACATGGCATCAATGCCGGAATGTGTGTGTGTGTGTGTGTGTGTGTGTGTGTGTGTGTGTGTGTGTGGCGGCTGCAGCGCCCTGGGTGGCCTGGCCTGTTCAGCTGCCTGTTGGCACGTTGGGTGTCTGAGCTGCAGCATTTACACTAGACAAGCTCGGCACACAGGAGCTGTTTCTGTTTGTCCTCAACAGTCAGAGACATCAGGCCTATGGGGCTCAGGGTGCACGCACACAAACACACACACACACACACACACACACACACACACACACACACACACACACACACAAACACACACACACACACACACAGTGCACATACTGGTAAGCTTTGGTTGGGGCTGTGTGATTAATAAATGAATGAATGAATTTAACTGATCAGGGTGCATTTCAGGATCTGGACAATTTTTTTAAAGATGATGACACAGATTTTCTGTCCAGCTTCTTCCACTGTCCCCTTTTCTGCAGAGAAACACGCAGCTGCCAGCAGAAGAGTTCATTTCATGTTAAGATCCTCAGTTTCCAACCATGGAAGCTGTGAAGCTACAACACTGAGTTGTGCTCCTCTTGCTTCTGCTCTCCCTACAGACTGTTTTCCTGCAGACACCACTGCTGATACCTGCACTGTGGCACATCTGTAGTCCAAACAGTTTTAATGAGCCAGAGCTTCCTATAACTCTAGATCACTGCAAAAACAACAATCTGCAAATGGGAAAAACTGTGCAGCAAAAGCTGGTTCAGACCCGATCCAGCTCTAACTATAAGCTTTTTCAAAAAGGAAAGGTTTAAGTCTACTCCTAAAAGTAGAGAGGGTGTCTGCTCCCCGAACCTCAACCGGTAAATGATTCCAGAGAAGAGGAGCCTGATAACTAAAGGCTCAACCTCCCAGACTACTTTTAGAGACCCTAGGTACAACGAGCAGGCCTACATGCTGGGAATGCAGCGATTTAGATGGATAATATGGCATGATAAGCTCTTTAAGATAGGATGGCCTGATGCCATTAAGAGCTTTGAAAGTCAGAAGAAGAATTTTAAATTCTATTCTAAACTTTATGGGTAGCCAGAGCAGAGACACTAACACTGAGGAGATATGCTATAAAAGAACGCTGTCCTGGAGACCTGTTGGATGTGAGAGTTGAAGGACAGGTCCTGATCCAAAAGAACTCCTAGGTTCCTAACAGTGGAGCCTGGTTCCAGGCTGATGCCATCTAAGGTAGTTATCTTGTTAGAAAAAGCCTCTCTGAGGTGTTTAGGTCCAATAACAATGACTTCAGTCTTCTCTGAGTTCAGAAGTAGGAAATTTCTGCTCATCCAGATCCTTACATCTTTGAGGCAAGCTTTAAGTTTAGATAACTGGCTAGTTTTCTCTTGCTTCAACAATAAGTATAGCTGTCTATCATCTGCGTGAAAGTTTATGGGGTGTTTTCTAATTATACGACCATGAGGAAGCATATATAAGTTGAAAAGAATCGGACCAAGCCCTGAGCCTTGAGGAACTCCATAATGCACCCTGGTATGCAGGGAGGATTTATTGTTGAACAAACTGAGAACGACCTGACAGATATGATCTAAACCAAGCTAAAGCAGCTCCTGTGATGCCAAGAAGATTCTCTAATCTCTGCAGGAGGATGTGATGATCAATAGTGTCAAAAGCAGCACTAAGATCAAGTAACATGAGCACAGAGAGGAGACCACTGTCTGAAGCCAAAAGTAGATCATTGGTTACTTTCAGCAGTGCAGTCTCAGTACTATGGTTGGCCCTAAACCCAGACTGAAAGTCCTCAAGGAGACTGTTACTATGAAGAAACTCACAGAGCTGACTGGAGACAACCTTCTCTAAGATTTTAGAAACAAAAGAGAGGTTAGATATTGGTCTGTAGTTAACTAAGGAGCCTGAATCAAGAGTTGGCTTTTTAAGGAGGGGCTTAATTTCTGCAACTTTAAAAAGTTCTGGCACATAGCCTGTCAGCAAGGACGCATTAATCATCTTTAGAAGAGGGGTGCTGACCGAGGGAAGGACTTCCTTCAACAGCCGAACTTGGACAGGGTCCAAGAGGCAAGTTGATGGTTTAGCTGAAACAACTGTTGAGACCAGCTCTGGCAAGTCAACAGATACAAAGTGGTCCAAGAGTATATTCGGTCTAAGAACTGTTTCCATGATTTCACCGTCGGCTGGAGGTTCTACCCCAGTTGAAAGCACAAGGTTACTAATTTTATCTCTAATCTTTAATATCTTATCATTAAAGAAGTTCATGAAGTCCTCACTGCTAAGCGATGGAGGAATGCGTGGCTCAGTAGAGCTATGACTGTTGTCAGCCTGGCTACAGTGCTGAAAAAGAATATTGGATTGTTTTTATTCTCATCTATAAGCAAGTCGCAAGTCGCGCAAGTCACAAGGCCTTTCTATATTCATTTAAGCAATTTCTACAACGAGATAGGACTCTGTTGTTTTAGTTGAGCGCCATTTTTTTTCTAATTTCCTCAATTTTTGTTTGAGCTTACGAGTTTGAACATTATACCACGGAGCTGAACTCCGTTGTCTAAGAGTCCTCTGTTTCAGCGGAGCGACTGAGTCGAGAACGGCTTGAAGAGAACCCGTAGTATCAGCAAGAAGCTGATCAAGCTGAGAGGGAGCATCAGAGCTCTCTGCTACAGTAGAGTTAGACACTGAATTCAAGGTGGCTTCCTTGAAAATGCATATGGCTGAATCAGACAAGCTCCTAGTTAAGAAATTATTGACTGGAGAAAAGTCCAATAAGGAGAACTCAAAAGTGACTAAGAAGTGATCGGACAGAAGAGGATTCTGTGGGAAAACCGCTAAATTGTCAGCTTCCAGGCCATGTGCCAGAACAAGATCTAGGACAGACCTGGGCAAATTACGGCCCGGGGGCCACATCTGGCCCTTTGGGCATCAATGTGTGGCCCGTGCAATGTCAATCATAAATAAGAGCATGAATGGAAAAAAAAAAAAAAAAAAGTATGCTGTGCATGCAATACAGTTGTGTTGCTTTTATTTTGAAAAGGGTGATGTTTGCGTTATTTCCATATGGATGTGCTTGCAAGCATGAGCCCTGCACGTGAACCACAATATTCACTTGTGATGTCTGTTGATAGAGTTCATCAAATCCAAATACAGATCCTCCATCACTGATAATCAGCTCTCAGCTGTCCTTCACATGGCCGTCTCAGAAATTAAGCCAGATTTCAATGCACTTGTTCAAGCCCAAGGCAGACTAGATTTTTCTCACTGAAGAGTTAAAATGAAGTAAAAACATTCAAGTTATTGCTTTTCTTTATTTGTATTAAGTTGATACAAAGGTTTCAGTATTTGTGGAGACTTACAAGCAAATGAAACACTGATGCAATGATTGTTTTTGTTTTCACCGTTTATTACTTCTGTCATCATATTTTCCTAATTGACCTGTACTTCACTTTCATGTATTTAAGTCTTCTGGTTTTTAATAGCAGCTAATCAAAATATAAGTAAGTGCATTTTCCAATGGGGAATGGTTCACATTGAGTAGAATTAATTTTGGTGCGGCCCTCTGACACAATTCAGGTTTCTCATGTGGCCCCTTATAAAAATTAGTTGCCTACCCCTGATCTAGGGTATGGTAAAAGAAATGAGTAGGTTGGTTCACAGCCTGCCTGAAACCAAAAGAATCTAATACTGACAGTACAAGCAGTACAAAGACTGTCATTATGAACGTCTACACAAATGTTAAAATCTCTGACAATGAGGACAATGAAGGATGATGCTGGACAGAAACTCAGAGAAATGGGATAAGAATTCAGAGTAAGGGCCAGGAGGCCGGTACACAATGACAAACAGAACCAGTTGAACAGTTTTAGCCGCAGTGTGTGTAAAATTGAGAAAAAGACTTTCAAAAGAGCAAAAGCCTAGCTTAGGTCTAGCATAAATATTAGGATAGAATTAAAGACAGCTGGCACACCCCTCCTCGCTCTGTGACTCGGGGGATGTGGGTATTAAGGTGACTGGGAGGAGTGGACACATTTAAACTAAGATAATCACCCTCACACAGACAAGTTTCCGTCAGAGCCAGAAAATCAATATGATAATCTGACATCAGCTCATTAATTAAAATGGCTTTAGAAGATAAAGATCTGACATTTAATAAACCACATTTAACTTTAACAACATGTGATTCAGCTGCATATGCAAGTTTTAATTTTTATAAGATTTTTATAATTTACTATTTTATTAATTTTAATGTTACAGGTGAAGGGTCTTAGTTTGGAAGCAGACACAGTCTCAATGTTACAGGAGTGGCTGGGTAATGGTTCTTAAGGGAAACGCAGAGGGGCATGTAAGACTGCAGCTCTGCTTCCTTGTCTCCACTCTGACTTTTCCGATTGGCAAACTTATAAAATCAGCTAGATTCCTGGTTAAACCAGCTGCCCCATCCAAAGTAGGATGGATGCCGTCTCGGCTAACCAGACCAGGTTTGCCCCAGAAAGATCTCCAGTTATCTATGAATCCTGCGCCATAATCTGGACACCATCTTGACATCCAGCGATTGAATGAGAAGATGTGGTTAAACATCTCATCATTAGCCCTATTTGGCAGGGGACTAGAGAAAATTATGGAGTCTGACATCATTATAGCCAGTTTACACACCGACTCCACATTAACCTTAGTGACTTCTGACTGGCGACATGAGGAGTTGTTAACACCAACATGTACTACTTCCTAAATCTACGTTTATCCTTTGCCAGCAGTTTTAAATTTCCTTGTATGTCATCTGCTCTTGTCCCCGGGAGGCATTGGACTATGGTCACTGGTGTCATTAGATTTACATTTCTGACTATGGACGTTTGGGGGGGGGGGGGGTTTATTAACACCAAATATGCACACAGTGGGAAAAAAAACCTATTTACAGTAAAGCAAAAAAAAAAAAAAAACAACATTCCTGAAAACAAAAGTATTTACAGGAAAACACATGGCAATAGGCAGCCACACTGCTCAGGGACTCTGACTCCAGCATCCACGCACTCCTTCTGAGTAGAACCATTCTCCTTATGTACCCCCTTAGCCCCTCCCCCGGGTAGACCAACGCTGATTAAGTGGGGTCTCAGTATACCTTGCTCATTAAATGGGGAAAATGAGCAAAAATGAATAAAAAACTGTGATACCAACCTTGTGAACAGAGATGCCCAACCTATGGCTCTTCCTTCCTGTCCACCACATAGTAAATTAAAAACAACCTGAAAATTAACAAAATGGTACAATTTATGTCACATGATATTCCAATAGCGCGCCACTTTTCACTATTTACGTTACACCCCGTAAGCACCTCGGTTTGGCCCAAAAGGCAGACAGGCAGCCGCATCCATCTGGTGAGTCCGTTTGTGTGTGTGTGTGTTGTGTGTGTGTGTGTGTGTGTGTGTGTGTGTGTGTGTGTCGCCACCGAGTGTGCACCCCCGATGGACTGCAGGACCACAGTTCAACAAAGAATGTTGGAACCGCACTCCCATCCCACGGTCCCGCAACCCAGAAATGCAGCACCACAAGCGCACCCATGTGCTCCTGCCGCAGACTCTCTCCTGAGAAGGCGAAAGGGTGTGCAGCGGTGGAGGAAGACAGAGCAGTCCTTACTGCTCCGTCTTAATAAACTACATTTAATGCAGGTATTGTTATCCGTAAAGGAGTTGCCAATCCAAGTGGAGCTGATTGGATTTACCGGTGGATGTGTATCGAGTTCCAAGGAGTTGCCAGTCCTGGCAGAGCTAAGTCCGACTCTGCAGACTCAACTGACTGATGACTGACTTGGGGTACTGTGAATACCTGGTTTACATAATTCCAGCATGTATATAGAGACTTTGGTTTTAAATTCACGGTTTGTTTTGTTTGTGGGGATCCACGGTAAACCCTGGAGCAGGGTTTTGGGTTACCTGAGTTTTGTGGCTGTGTAAACTGAATTAAACTGTTTTGGGTTGGTGAAACCCTGGACTGTATGTTCTGGATTGGGTGAATGTGGGACTGAGGGGTAATCTTTCACACATGCTAAATACACATTTCTTGAACACTGAATCGAATTGTGTCTGTTTTTGCAAAGACCTTTCTTGGTGACGGCTATGGGCTATGCCAGGGGTCGCCATCCTTTAACACAGAAAGAGCCATTTGAACCCGGTTTCCTCAGAAAAGAAAACTCTGGGAGCCGCATATACTTTTGAAGTCAAGAAAACCCCACATTTATTAAAAAGAAAGAAAAACACAACAAGGACAACTACCCTTTCATGCTTCGGGTTTATAACAGCCATACACTTATTGGTGCTTTGACTACCCTTTTGAAAATGGGCTATAGACAAAAATGTATATATTGCTATTTCTTGTATAAAGTTTGTACAAATAACCAAAGTGTGGTGCTAATTGTTTAAGCTGAACTTAAATCATCAATGTAGCAAACATAAGCAAAAACAAACAAAAATGCTGTTAGCCATCATCCTTATATCGCCTTTGGGCTTTCAGAACATGTAGCAAAGCCTTGTCCTGGATTTAAAAAGAATTGGGGAAAAAACACTGTGTCACTAAACAATGAAAAATAAATATTTGCTAAATACTTACAAAATACTACTACTTACCTGGTTAATGGGACTTCTGCTCCTGAACTTCTGCGCACAGCGTCTGCAAATCAGGGCTGTACGAAGTCACTTTCATCTTTACGCAGGACTGTAAGCTGTCATCTGTGATGCGTGAGTGGTGTTTGTTTTTAATGTAGTTCATGGTGGAGAATAGCTGCTCACATACATATGTGGATCCAAAGATCGACAGGACCCCAAAGGCATATTTCTTCATGTTCATGTAGGTGTCAGGGATGGCATTCCATGTTTCAAACACGAGTTTGTCCGGTCTTGGAAGGTTCTCAATATCACTCAATTTGTGATTCTGAGCAAGAGTGGCCTTCTGACGGGCAACATCTTCAAGGTCCTCTGTCAAGCGTTTGAATTTTGACACCCACATTTCTTTGACAGCTATGTCAGCCAACTCCAGCTCCAGATCAGGTTGACTTACACCTGCAAATGCAGTTACTTTTAGCAGGGATGGATCGATGGTCAGGGGGGTGACAGGGAAGAACAATGTGTTTTTTTCCTCTCTGAAATCACGGAATCGTTTCCCAAACGATGCTTGCATTGCGGTGATTGCAGACTGCAAATACTCAGAATTGATCACCTTGTGAGCTTGTTTGAACTCTCTTAAAGATGGGAAGTGAGACGGTGTGTCCCTCTGTAAATCCCCGGCTAAAACTGCCAGCTCGCGCTCAAATGCCAACACCTCCTCCAGCATGTTCAGGATTGCTGTCATGTCCACCAGGAAGTGCAGCTTTTCCAGCCACTCTGGCTGTTCCTGCTCAGGAAAGGTGAGCCCTTTGCTATTCAAGAAAGTTTTCACCTCCCCCAGACATGCAGCAAAACGTTTCAGCACCTCTCCTCTGGACAACCACCGGACTCTGTTATGCAGCAGGAGATCAGAGTATGTGCTCTCCATCTCATCCAGAAAGGAACAAAACTGGCGGTGATTTAAGCCTTTTGCCACTATTTTATTGACAATCTGAATGTCAACATTCATGACCTCTGTGCATTCTGGGGGAAAAGTTTGCGGGCATAATGTGTCTTGGTGGAGGATGCAGTGAAAAGTCAGCAGCTTTCTATCCAGTGACTTCTGCAGCATGGCCACAAAGCCCCTCTGCGCCCCAACCATACACAGTGCCCCATCGGTTGCCACTGACACTAAGTTGGTTGTTTTTATTTCTTTGGCTCGTAAACAATCGAGCACAGCCTCACAGATGTCCTCTCCCCGTGTCTGGCATTTTTGTGGTATCAGCTCAACAATTTCTTGCTGTGGTCCAGCATAGAGTTCACATATCGGCAGAACAGCGCGATTTGTTCAATGTCACTTCTGTCTTTGGACTCATCACAGGTGATTGAGAACGCTGCAGCTGAATTGATGTCCTTTATTTGCTGTTTTGTGATATTTTCTGCCATTTTTATGGTTCTGTCTTTGACAGTCTTTGCAGAGAGTGGCATCCCTCTGATTTTCTGCACAATTTCATGCTTGTTTTTAAAGTCTGCGAATAGGTGTTCTGAAATCGTAAGGAATGATTCTTTCATATAATCTCCACCTGTAAAGTGTTTCCCATGTCTGACTATTTCCTGAGCGGCTACGGAACTTGCATATGTAGTTGACTTTGCAGACTTCACCCACTTCTTGATTGGATTTTTCGCCAGATCACCTTCCGCAACAGTTCTGAAACTGCTTTTTTTCTGTCTTCTCCCTCTGGATATTTTTCAGGAAAGGCTTTGTGTGTATTGTTGAAATGCCTTGCCACATTTGACCATTTATTGTTGGCCAGTTTTTCTCCACAAATTAGGCATACTGGTAGGCCACTCTCGTCAGAGGTAAATGCAAATCAATCTGCCCAGGCATCATTGAATGTTCTATTTTCTTCTGATATTTTTCTTCTCTTACTTTTCTCCATAATTGGTCTTGCTGGGGTTGAAATATTTTGAGCGACAGAAAAATAGGAAATATATTTTTTTATTAATATTTTGAGATTTCAATATCACAATAATCTTACAATTTAGAGCTAAAATAATAAAAAAAGAACGAAAAACACAACCCTAAGTATTTTTTTTAACTTTAACCTTAAGTTTTTTTTTTTCTCCAAGTCACTCGGAGCCGCAGTGTACAGATGAAAAAGCCACATGCGGCCCCAGAGCCACGTGTTGCCGACCCCTGGGCTATTGCTTTATTGTTTTGTATGAGTCGACTGAGGTTTTTTTTTTTCATGTTATAATTATTATTTGTCAGACTTGACTCTGACTTAAAACTTCTACCCTCACCAGGGTTTTTCATCCCTCTCCCTAAATCCCAACCCCAGATGGAGGTGGGGACCCCTCACATCCCTCACAGCCCTGCAAGCTGACACCTCTCTACTATTTTCTTTGATCAAAACTGATTTTCTCTATTACTTATGATTTGGTTTCTATTTTTGGTGTCTTGGTCCTCATGTTTTTGCCTGTATGGTAGACGGTCCAGACTGAAGCCACTACTTAGTAAAGGGCTCATGGCAGCCCGTCTGGAGTTTGACAAAGGGCCCTTGAAGGACTCTCAGACCAGGAGAAAGAAAACTCTGTTGAACTCTTTGGCTTGAATGCCATGCATAATGTTTGGAGGAAACCAGGCACCGCTCATCACCTGGACAATACCATCCCTACAGTGAAGCATGGTGGTGGCAGCATCATGCTGTGAGAATGTTTTTCAGCAGCAGGAACTGGGAGACCAGTCAGGATTGAGGGAAAGATGAATGCAGCAATGAACAGAGACATCCTGGATGAAAACCTGCTCCAGAGCACTTTAGACTTCAGACTTGGGTGACAGTCCATCTTTCAGCAGGACAACAACCCTCAGCACACAGCAAAGGTATCAAACTCTGAGAGGATCCTTGAGGGGCCCGGCTAGAGCCCAGACTTGAATCTGATCCAACATCTCTTGAGAGATCTAAAAATGGACCAAACTGTCCAAAGATAGGTGAGCCAAGCTTGAGACATCATACTCAAAAAGACCTGAGGCTGTAACTGCTGCCAAAGGTTCATCAACAAAGGACTGAGCAAAGGCTGTGAATACTTACTTACATGTGATGTCTTAGTTTTTTTATTTTGAATAAATTTGAGGAAAAAAATCAAGATGTCATTACGGTGTGTTGTGCAAAGAATTTTGAGGAAAAAATTAATTTATTCCATTCTGTAATAAAGCTGTAACATACACTGTGGAAAAAGGAAAGCACTGTTGAAGACTTTCAGGATGAACTGTATGTGGGCTGCATACATGAGAAAAATCTGCCAAATCTTCTTTGCCAGTGCTAAACAGCTGATTCTGCTTTTAGCAATAACTCTTGTTTCGAGCTTCTGGTCCCCCCAGGAGTTCACATTCAGGTGCCTGGTTTGCACCTGTAACCAATGCAATTGCTGCAGAGGTTAAATGTGTCTACACCTGGAGCCAGTACTTCATGTTTGACTGATCTGAATAGGGCCTGTGAGGTAGGGTGACTACAAGCTGGTGATCTGCAAAACCAAGTTTGGCATCAGTTTAAAATTTATTGTTGCTATTATCACTCTTCTTCTAGTATATAATTTATTGCAGATTTTTACATATTGTAAATTATTTCACTTTTATTACTATCTCATATTCTTTTATTGCATTCTGCGTTTTCTTTCATTTGAGTTTCGTTTTAACTTGAGAATTGAAAAAAAATCCATCATTCTTTTCTGATCTATTTTGTTCAGAGTGAGTCCTTGTACCATCTCCAAAGTGAAGGCCAAGTTCCTTATAACAGGGAGAGACTGACCACAGTTGGCCTCCCAAGAATATTCTACCCAAACAAGTACCTCATTCTCACCCTGCCAGCACTCAGGAACAGTAGGCTGTCTTCCGCAGATTTGCAGTCAAGGTTTGCAGAACAATATGCAGGACCATGACTCTCTACCAGACACCTCAGAGCAGACTGCACACGGTCTCAAGCTGTGTCTTGATTCAGGGGCTGTAGCTTTCAGAGGACCAGGCCTTTGTAGACCACAAAGGTTGAACTGAATTGAGACGATCTGGTCTACGGAGTATTTCCTGTTTGTCACACTTAAAGGCCACGCAGCGGTGCCCTCACCTATCAGGCTTACATTAACCAAAATCACATAAATCACATAAATCATAACTATTTTAACCCTTTTAATTTATCAGTGAATCTTTCATCACAAACTTTCACAAGTTTGAATTGCTTTTGTTTGTCAGAGTACTGAAATTATTAAATATTTTGTTTGGAATATAAACAATATATAAAAAATACAATTCACACAATACAAACTTCTTTTATTTGTTTTTTTTTTGCAAGGAAATCCTGAAAAAAAAAGCCCAGAAAAAAAAACAATAAAGGAAGTTTTTTTCTAAAAATTTCACATTTATGAATATTGATTTTGGCATAGGGCTGCACGGTAGCGCAGCTGTTAGAGCTCTTGCTTCACAGCAAGAAGGTCGCCGGTTCGAATCCCGGTTCGGGCACGGTGTGCCTTTCTGTGTGGAGTTTGCATGTTCTCCCCGTGCATGCGTGGGTTCTCTCCGGGTACTCCGGCTTCCTCCCACAGTCCAAAAACATGCTCACTAGGTCAATTGGAGATTCTAAATTGCCCGTAGGAGTGAGTGCGAGCGTGAATGGTTGTCTGTGTCTCTGTGTCAGCCCTGCGATTGACTGGCGTCCAGTCCAGGGTGTACCCTGCCTCTCGCCCTCAGCCAGCTGGGATAGGCTCCAGCCACCCGTGACCCTGAACAGGAGAAGCGGTATAGAAAATGGATGGATGGATGGATTTTGGCATATTGAGAAGGCTAAATTGCACATTTTCCCACAGTTAAAATAAATTGCCATCAATCTTTTATAGTAATGAAATGACAAGTCCAGAAATCCTTCACCACTGGCGAAAACAGGAGTCCTCCTGGAGTTCAGCCGTGTCCATCCTCTTCAGCCTTCACACGCAAAGAATCTTGGGATATGAGAGGCTGTGAAGGATCCACTGAATCCATCATTGGCAGCACCCTAAAGATGAGCTGGATTCATCTGCTGCATATGGAGGAGCCTTCCAATGGGACAGCCTTCAATGCACTGCTGTGACATAGTTTGTTGAATGTTGATTTCATAGGCTGCAGACTATGGACTTGGACAGAACTTCAGTCTCTCCAGTCTCATAGGGCTGCAAGGCCTACCATGACTGCCCTTCACCGTCAGGCCTACTGGCACCAACACAACGCTGGAACCTGAACATGTGGAAGAACTTGCAACGAACAATGACTGAGGAACGGGATGCTATCCCACAGAGTGAGCAGGCCAGTGAGCAGCACCAACACTGACAGAGAAAAATTGTCAAAAGTGTCACGAGTTAATCCAAGTAAGCCGGAGAATGGCAGAAAAACTAGCTATAACCCTATTACTGACAATGTAGAGCAAACAAAAACATTTTGAACCACTCACAATCATATGAGCAAATCAGTGGTGCTTGTGTATATGAGCGGGAGCGTCGTTTTGGAGGAGCTCTGAGTGTGGGAGGGCGGGGCTAAACGGAGTCCTAAGGAGATGATAAATTCAAATTCATGCTAGCTTTCCATGACCACCAACCGAGCCATAAAGTCTTATCCGATTATCCTATCAGATTTGTCCTGATAATTGGCTGAGAAAAGGGTCGGGCCGAAAATTGTAAATATTACACTTTTTCAATATTTACAGCCAAAAATCTTGAAAGTCATGACTCTGTGAATAGTGGCGTGGAATGGAATGTAGCCAGTTAGGAGGTCAGCTGACTGAGGAACAAGGAAGTAAACAAAATCAACCATGGCTGACCTGAGGCCTGTACTACGAAGCTGGATTTTCTCTTAACGAGATAACTTCTGGGTTAACCCTGGATTTTCTGTACTACGAAGCTGGTTCACTTCTTACCGAGATGAATCGCCGTGGCAACTTATGCTGAAAGGCTAACCTGCTCCGGAGCAGGTTAAGATCTTGACAAGAGATCAACAAGTAGAAAAATGACACCTCCTGACCAATCAACTTTCTTGTAAAAGACCCTGCCCATTTTTAGAAGATCCTGTCGATGTTGGTGCGCAGAGCGCTCAGGAAAGAGAGAGAGAGAGAGAGAGAGAGAGAGAGAGAGAGAGAGAGAGAGATTTTAGGGAGAGATGCGATCCTTTAAGTGTTCACGAGGTCATTCTGTACAAGAGATTCAGATTTTCATCAAATGGACTGAACTTCATTTGTCAGCTGATGGATCCATAAATAAATAAATTCAGTTGATTTCATCCAAACATCAGAGACAGAGTGAAGAAATAAAGCCTTGTCACTGACCGCTTTGAAGGAGGTTTTTATACTTGTTCTCCAAGTCTGTTTAGCTCCACTGTTTGCATCTTAAATAATGATGTTAACAATAATGGTCACACATGGCAGAACTGTAGAAACAGGAATTTATGGAACGTGCAACTATGTGGGAGTTGAGGAATTAATATTAATTTAATTTATTAATATTCCAACACAAAACACACTCAGACGGTTGCTGAGCCTCAGAACTCAGTGGAAAATATAAACAAAGAAAGAACACTGATGAAGAGCTCTGCTGCAAACGTCTGTGCTGTAATAAAGTCAAACTGAGTGATCAGAGTGTTGTCCGTTTATATTGTCCAATGAATTAATTTTCGATAATCTCACGAATTACACATTAACAGAGTCACAGTTTTCTGACAGCATTCCTTCCTGGATTTTGCTGCAGTAACAGTGTTTCTTTTAGCCTGTATGACGTGTTTAAATTCTCCGTATTTCCAAAGAATAATTGTTTGCTCCTCCTTGGTAAAGTAGGCTGCTCTGCAGGGTTTCTCCTGTTTCTTCATGTTTGTGATTGGTCAGACGCTGCAAACTCCACCCCTTTAATGTGAGCGCGCTCTGATCAAGGCTGGAAGACTCTGGATTGACTCAGCGAGTTGATATACAGCTTTGTAGTACCGCTTATCAGGACTGCGGATGTCTCGTTAAGTCAACCCAGAAAACAGAGAGAGATCCCTGATGAGTTAATCGAGCTTCGTAGTACAGGCCTCTGACATGGAAGTTTGTGAGGAAAGTCTGTGTTGCCACTGTCTCCAGGATTTTTTCCACAGTCTTTTCTTTTTTTTTTTGGTTTAGGAATTTTCTGTTAAAAATAGTCCTTAGACCACCATCATTCCCTCTTCTATGTCCTCTTCCATGTTGTGTAGCTGCTTGTTGCTATCTTTTGCTATGTTTCTTCTTCTAAGTCTTTGTTTGATCACGTTTGGTTTTAATCTTCATGTTTGGGATAAAAAATAAAGATAAAAATCTCTTCATATTTAGAAAATTTATGTGTGTAACCAGTGCTTAATTCGTCCCCAATCAGGTGCCGGGTCCCCCTTTGAAATTGTGCGCCGAAAGAAACCTTTTTTCTCGGGTTCTAACGCGTTTTTATCTTCTGTTTCACCTTAATTTCTGCACTTACCTAGTATAACATTTGCAGCAACATTTGGCACACCATGTGGCCCATCAGAACACTTTGAATCAATTTGGAATGAGCAATTTAAATAACTGACATATTGCAAATAAACATATTTTATTGCTAAAGGGATTTTTTGTGTGTCACTGTCATGTAAGCACCACGCCAGAAAAAAATAAATATAATAAATTTAACAAAAGCCTGAGAATCAAAAATCAAGAAAGAATTAGAAAAAAGGTCTGTATTTGGAAGGATGATATTGAAACATAAATGACCAAACATCACTAGAATGATGTGTTGTGCACTCTGCACAGTAATAATGTATCCAACCAAACTTGACAGGCAGCAGACACAGTCAGATTAAATTTCCTGTCTATTTGCCACGTTGTTGTGTGCTTTGCCCACAAATAACTTTATGCTTGTTAACCGATTGTTTTCTCTTGTAAACTGTAGTCACCAGTGGTGACTACAGTTTCTCGTGAACTGACGTCACTGCTCCCTCATCCTTATCTGTGCTCCTGACTGCACAGACCACATCTTCAGCGGCTATCATGCTGTCACCACCCGTATCTGCGGAGCCGGGCTCTGCCTCCGGAACAACTTTGGCCAGTTTGGGGTCTGGCTGAAACGACTGGTTTAAAGAAACTTGAGAGTTTTGATTGTCGCTTTGACATTTTAGCAGGCCAAGTGTAACAGCGTTGTCAGTCACCTGGCTGTTAAGTGTCGTTTGCGCGCGGTGCCGGTGTGGAAACAATACCTCCCCATTGCGCATGGCGTTGTGACACGTGACGGCACGAATCACTTTTCCCCCCGTTTTACCTAATTTCTGAGTAAAATGAATAAGAAATAAGCCAACAGGCGTCACTTCAGAGAGGATTAAAGCACAGAGAAAACACAGCTAAAAACACAGTTTATTTATTGACAGGAAAGGTGACGGAGCAGATCAAAGAGGTGCCGGAGCGGATCAAATAGGTCCTGGATCGATCCAAGAGGTCCCGGAGCGCGCTCCGGCTAGCTCCGGCACAAATTAAGCACTGTGTGTAACCCTACCAAGGATGCGTTGGTCACTCTGGCACCAACAGCAGACTCAAGCGTGTTTTGGAGAATAGCGTCTGGTCCAAGACTGTGAACAGAAGGGATTGCCAAGCACATCCTTATATCTCTTTGCAATGAGATTTCCTCTAGTAATGAAAGCCTCAGACTCTTGCCAACAAAACAGTCCTCCACGTGCTCAGGTTCCAGTGCACGTGTTGCAGATACCAGAGAAAATTGGCCTGATGGTGAAAGACCATCATGGCAAGCCTCCTGCAGGCCAATGGGACCAGAGATCAGATGCAAACAGCTGTTCCAAATAGTCTGGGTTACGGTTAGATTAGGGTCAGGGTTAGGCAGAGAGCCACTGCCCATATTATTCTGCAGACCTTCGGTAGAATACAGCCTTTGGTTCCTCTGTGCTGACAGGTTGAGGAAACGCTCTTCTTTTGGTGTCTTTTTCTTCGGATGCTGAGTTGTCTCTGACATCCCACAACTTGGCTTGAAGACACCCTACCTCACAGGCCTTATCCAGATCAGTCAAACATGGTGTACTGGTTCCAATAGCAGACACCTACTGACCGCTGCAGCAGGACCAATGGTTACAAGTGCAAACCAGACACCTGACTGTGAACTCCTGGGGGGTCCAAAAGCTCTAAACAAGAGTCAGTGCTAACAGCAGAATCAGCTTTTTGGCATTGGCAGAGAAGATTTGGCAGATTTTTCTGATGGTCGCAACCCAGATCCTGAGCTCTGCTGCTTGTGTTCTTACTGAAGGATCTCAGGAGTCGGCATGATAACAGTTTGGTTGAAAGTTTCTGATAGATGAAGTGGACACAGCTGGAGTGTCTTAGTGTTTGTGGTGATCCTGGTGAGTGGTGTGCTGCATTGCTTTTTCTCTTACCCCCCTACCCTCCCTGTTTGAGTCAGCTGTGGCTCTTCTGGGCTGGGTCTGCACGCACCTGCTGTGGATCAGCAACCAGCGGCACCGGCTTCTTAAGCCTCTGCTGGAGAATGCCTGGTGCCAGTGGATTCAAGCTTCAATGGTGGTACTATGGTTGAATAAATACCTGAGTATTTGCAGTTTTTGAATAAGTCTTGGGTTTCTTGTGGACTTACCCTACTGTCTCTCCTGTCTCCTCCAGTGCTTCCTTGTGAGGGACTCCTGCAGCCCAGCCTACAGCTACCCAACCACAACTCTCACTGTGAACTATAACCTGCAGTTTGCCTCTGTGGCTTTAGTTGTTAGACTGAACAAACTCTCTGTGTAAAATGTGCCATCTGCCTCTGCCTTGATTCTGTTTAATTCAGCTGGTTAATCAAGCCATAATAGTGTTACATGTATGCGGTCTGTATAAGGGATTAAATAATCCAGGTCTGAAGACAGTGTGCAGTTATTTGCTTTGACTACTTCTTTATTTGAACCGGTGTTATTCTCTTAAATGATAACAAATAGGGGGTGTACCACTCACTGTGAAGTTCAGGGTTTGATAAATCTGGAGGCTGCAGGTACACACACACACACACACACACACACACACACACACACACACACACACACACACACACACACACACACACACACCTGCTCCTGTGCTGTTTATCTGCAGCTACATTCGCTTGTCTGGATCTAGTATTTATGTGAAGTTGTTTCTTTATGCTGCCCTTTCAGCACGCCAAGACACATCGCCACTGCACCCTCCCTCCCATTCACCCACCCGCCAGCACCATGATACAGAAGTGAGGCGACAGAAGGAGATGTGAGGCGATAGCCTTCTTTTTTCAGGGCAGAAAAAGACCCCAATTGTGTCTGAACGCCCTCCTCTCCCTCGCTTTGCATGCCTCTGGAAGTGCAAAGAAAAGAGAGAAAGAGATTTAGAGAAAGGGAGAGGGAAGGAGGAAGGCTGGTTCGCTGTGCAGCTGCTCCTGTGAAGGCCTTTGGATTACATCAGCGTGGCTGAGAAGAAAGGAATGAGAGGAGAGGGGGAGAGGAGAGGGGAGGGGGGAAGAGGAGAGGAGAGGAAAGGAGAGGAGAGGAGAAGGGGCGTCGAGGAGAAGAGAGAAGAGAAGGAGGGGAGGAGAGAGAGGGAGAGAAGAGAGGAGAGAAGGAGAGGAAAGAGGGAGGAGAAGGGGAAGGAGAGAGGAGAGGGAGAGGGATGAAGAGAGGGAGAGGAGAGTGGAAGGAGAGGGGGAGAGGAGAAAGGGAGATAAGAGGGGAGGAAATAGAGAAAGAAGAGGTGAGAGAGAGGGAGAGGGGGAGAGGAGAGAGAGAAGAGAGGGAGAGGAGAGGGACAAGAGAGGGAGAAAAGGGGGAGTAGAGGAGACCTTTGACCTTTAAAGAACCCTGTATTGGTTCAAGTTATCAATCACATAACCCCCCCCCCCCCCCCCCCCAAAAAAAAAAAAAAAAAAAAGAAGCAAAAAAAGACATTATACAGCACATTTACAGTGGCCCAGTTTAGTTAATCCTAATGTGTGCCTATAGCCACTAAACCTTTAAACACCAACTCAACATCAATAGATCCTGTTCCTTTCAATCTATTCCTTCTGGTGAGCCAGATGCTCATCTTATCCTGGCCTAGCAAGAAGTTAGCCAGGCAGACAGTCCTACACTGTGCAACAGAGGACCAAAAACAAACAGCTGGTAACTGGAAAGTTAGTCCTAATCCAGTGATGTATTTTCTTAACAGCAAAAAACAAGCAACCAATCTGGGACATCTAAACCAAAGATGACAAAGGGTGTCTTCTGCCTGACAGAAAACACAAAGACTTTCAGTTCTTGGGTCAAAACGGGCCACATGTCTGTTTGTAGCCATGGCCCCAAGCACCACCCTCCACTGCAGATCAGCAGTACGCTTCTCTATGTGAGGTTTGTACAGAGACCTTCAGCTGCCTCTATCTAGGAGCGGACCCTGCTGCCAACATGCAAGCGTACCTTGACTCCTGAACACCAACCAAAGATGTTCTATTGAGGACCTTAACCATCACACAGTATAAGCTCTTCTTGGAGACTTTAGAGAAGTCAGGCAATTTTTGTGTTCTAAAAGACAATGGAGCTCCGTCCTCTTTCTCCTGCTCCTCCACTGCAGCCCTGATGGACAGAGATGGGAACCCAGTTGGTCTTACTGGTGTGTTGTCAGTGGTCTCCACTCCAAGCGCCTTCCTAAGGAGACTTGGTAGTCCCCCCATTATCTCCTTCTTCAGTTTCTCCAGCAGGCGCAGAGACTTAATACCGGTCTCTTAGCTGAGCCTGGTAGCAGTCTTCCACTGCCCTGCTGTCCTCAGTCCTGACAGCTTAGTCAGTCCAGCTATTATAAGGGCTCTCTGCATACTTGGAGTTCAGCAACCTGCTCTTTACCAGTGAGTTGTGAAACAGAGGTTCTACAATGGTCAGCCAGTGCCAGAGCATCGAGGCTGCCAGGTTATTCACAACCGAAGCCTTTTGGAAATGGTCACCTTTCACCATCATAAAAAAATATCAATTTATCTGAAATAAAGAATCTGACTCCTAATTACCTTTTACCATATCCAGCATGAACACATGAAGTGGCTTGAAGAAGGAGAAGGAGACGACGGAGTTCTCAGTCTATGCCAAATGTAATGATTACAATGGATCAAGAATGTGCGAACAGAGTCTCTGGGTTCAGAATTACCTTTCCCTCTCTAATACAGAGTGTAGAGGTCTGGATACTTCCAACCCCTCTACATTGCCCTATGAACCCTTAAATAGATGAATCTCTGCCTATCCTATGCATTCATTTCCTGAGCTGAGACGGTGTCCTCTGCGGTGCAGGCTGGCTCAGCATGTTTCCCATCACTGTCCAGTACCGCGGGAAGTAGGGGTGCTGGGGGTGCTTCAGCACCCCCTTCTTGGTGGTGTAGCTTCACCCCAGGTGCACAGGTGACCAAGGGATACCCCAGAAAGGAGCCTCAGTGGCAGTCATGCTATGATGGAAAGATGGGGGTTGGATGTCTGGAAGTCTGACGCTCCAGCCCATCCAGTCCCCTTGTTGAGTGAGGGCTCGGCCCAGAAAGGGCCCTCGCTGGCAGTCATTCTGTGATGGAAAGTTGGGGTTGGATGTCTGGAAGTCTGACGCTCCAGCCCATCCAGTCCCCTTGTTGAGTGAGGTCTCGGCCTAGAAAGGGGCCTGGGGGGCGGGGGCGGGGGCAAGAGCAAGAATTTTCTCCTGGTGCCACCCTTCCTACCAGGGGGGCGAAAACTTCAAAACTCGCACTTCTGCTTCACCTGGACGCTGTGGGCAGGATTTAGTGGCCCTGTTTTTCGGAAATTCTAGACCTCCATGAAGGGAAAGGCAAGGTAGGAAAAGTGTCCAATGCCTGGTGAGCTCTTACACAGGATGCCTTTCCCAGCCCTGCTGGTTCCTTGCCCTGGTTCTTAAACAAATGGGAATAAAATAAGATTGTCCCAGTGGGTCTGGGTGTCCAGGCCAGCCCTGACCGATGGGGGACCAAGACCTGCCATTGGAGGGCCAGGTGCTGCTGTGGTGTCTGGCTTCTCTGGCCTGCACGTTTGAGTCTGGGTGGCCACACTTGTACACTGAAATGCTGGTTAGGAAGCCCGGGCTCTGTCCCTGTGCCTGAGCCATGCTGAATGCACCAAGTGAGACTCAGAAGTCCTGTCCATCTAAGATGTCGCTGCACAGGGGTCTGTCTATGGTTGTCGGGGCTCCTGGAACACTTTTCTCGATAAACTGGCCTTCTTTCTTCCTAGGCAGGGGGCGTCCTGCTGCCATGAAAGATTGGCGGTGTAGCAGAGTGGGGAAAGGTGTGCGTGTGGTTCCCTTGCTCTGCAGAGCCCTGTGGCGGGCATGGGGGTTGGTGAATGGTCAGTTGGTGGTTATCCCCACCCACTGACAGGCCATTGACCTTGGCCCTTGCCTTCTCTACCCTGTCTGCTTGGGTGAGCTCAACAGACAGGTGTGGGGCTACCTGATTGATCCTGCCAGTAAGATATGCTTGTCTCAAAGATTTGCGCCTCCGGGTTCCTACCTGGGCCATGCCTGTCTCGGGGGTTTCTTTACCATCCGCCTGCAGTGTAACGGGCGCGTGCCCATGCAGCTTGTGCAATCTCCCCGGAGGATTTCAAAAAATAGTGGGTGCACGGAACCAAGAGGTGCGCAAGGTGACGGATGGCCGGAAAAAAGGCAGGCAGGCAGGCAGGCAGTGGGTCGGCCGTTGAGGGTCAAGGGCTCCTTGGCTGAGGTGCACTCATGGTGCACATGTGTGCGTTGGTTTCAGAGTCACCGCATCAACCAACTGGCTTCCCTTTTCCAGGAAGGTCATTTGGAAAAGAGACACGTCGCCGCTCATTCAATGCGAGCTGGTTTACCAAATGGGGATGGCTGCATTACATCAAAGACGGGGATTGTGTCGTGTGCTTCATCTGTGTCAGAGCAGTGGAGAAAGGCCTGATCAATGAAGAGCATGCACGGTTGGACTGCTGCTTTGTCAAGGGAGGCTTCAGAAACTGGCGGAAAGCCCCAGAAAAGTTCAAAGCGCATGAGAAGTCCAAGCTGCACATTGATGCCATTCGAAAGTTCTCTGCTCTGAGAAACACCCCGGTTAATGCACCGTTGCCGGAGGCTTCCTGCCAAGCCCAGAATACAGCGAGACATGTCCTGGAACTGATGTTCAGGTCAGTGCGCTTCCTGGGAAAGAAGGGGGTGGCTTTTCGGGGCGACAGCAGCCGCGATGGCATCTTGTATGAACTCATGCTGGTGTTAGGATATTTCTGATTTGGTTATCACTGTCTTGTTATGTCGTTGGTTTAGGTTAGCATTTTATCTCGTCTTACATTGTGTTCTCATACAATCTCAGGGACAATGTGGGTTTAGCTGGAGGACAGACAGATAGCTCCTGTCTCCAGCTAACGTCTGCAGGCCTTAATTACTCTGAACGACCTTCTACACAGTCTCCACTAACAACATGCTCAAACAACACACACACACATTTGAATAGCACATCTCTCTGAAACCTGACGTCAGCTGTGGGTTGAGACAGCTGTGTCAATCATAATGATGGTCACTTACTCTGTTGTTTAGCTAAGCTCAACCTCTGTATAGGCGTAGCCAATAAATGTGTTAAAACTGTACTGCACCCGGATATCGGGGCTCATTCTGTTGAGACCAGCGCTGTGAACTTTGCCTGTGACCAGAATAAATGCTGAACTGAGAAATAACTCTTCTTCGGGTGATTCTTGGGAGGTGTTTGTCCAAAGAACCGGGAGATCTTAACACTGGAGCGCACCTATGACCTCCCGGATGAGAGAGCATTGATTCTGCGGAGACGGAACTGGCTCTCAGACACAATACAGAATGAAGTCATTCGACAATACGCCTGTGCCATTCAGTGTGAGATTGTGTCCCGTGCAGCAAAGAGTCCCTACTACGGGCTGACGGCCGATGCTACCACGGATGCCGGTACGACCGAACAGTTTTCATTGTCCCTGCAATACATGGACGAGAATATGGAGGCTCATTGTGATTTCCTCAGATTTTACAATGCTCCCGGCAGCAGTGGAGAGACACTGTTCAAGTGCATCCGGGATGTATTTCAGGCTGAACATCCCGATCGGTCGGCTCCAGGGATACTGCTTTGACGGAGCAAGTAACATGTCGGGACGGTTCTCGGGTGTCCAGGCACGGCTGAAAGAACTGTGTCCCGGGTCTCTGTTTGTGCACTGTGCCAACCACTCGCTTGACCTGGTTCTTCAGGAGGCCACCAGAGAGGTGAGCCTGGTCGCGGACTCCATGAACTTTGTTCAGGGCGTAGCCGTGGTCATCCATGAGTCAGCCAAATGCAAGGAGCTTTATGAGTCGATGTTTGGCTGTGGTGAAGCGGTGGTTACCATACCGGCAGTGTCCGACAAGATGGTGCATACGAACGACGGCTATCAGGCGTGTATGCAGTGCCTACCGACAGATCATTGACACTCTGGAGCGGCTTAAGGATGACAAGATTGTGAGAGGAGAGACCAGAGCCAAGATCGGAGGCCTGCACAAGAAGGCGCTAAAAGCTAAAACCTTCTTCGGCCTCCTGTGCTGTGAGGCACTTTTTGAGCCGTGTGAGTCGGTGGCCAGGGGCTTACAGCGCACCAAAGCCAGTGCACTCTGTGCCCTTGAGTGCACCAAATTGCTGGTGAATCGCATAGAAGCACTACGGGACGCTGCGGTGATGGAGAACATACTTCACAAGATATCCACAGCTGGACTGAAAATGCCAGAGGCAAACAGGCTAACAAAAACTCCAGTCCGTTATCGGCACACGGCAGAGCCAGGGGCAGCAGTGCAACAGTCATGGCAAAGTGAGTTCTATGAAGCGGTGGACTTGGTTGCGGAAGAACTGAAGCGGAGATTTGACCAAGACGGGATGAAAACAGCTGCTCTTAGAGAACAGGTGCTTCTTAAGGCAGTCAAAAAACAACCTGTGAGTGTGGAGTCCCTGCACCTCCCTTTGCACTTCAACAGGGACCGATTGGAGGCGCAGCTAAAAATGATCGGCGACGTCCTTGGAGACTTCACCAGTAAAACCGTACAGGACATGGCCACAACTATGTCCAGACAAGGGCTGTTTTCAAAGAAGCTGAAGACTTTATCAAACTATGTCTGTGTCTCCCCATCTCAGCGGCACCATCGGAGAGGATATTTTCCACTCTGTGCTGCCTGAAAACATGGTTGCGCACAAATATGACCCAAAAAAAGACTGACACACCTGGCTCTCATGCATGTTCATGGAGATATTTTGGACAATCTGGACATTGGCAGCCTGATGAGGAGCTTCATCAGCACAAATTCAGAGAGGAGGTCCACATTTGGAGATGTGTGATTCTGCTGCTGCCCCTCAGCACCCCTTGCTGTAAAAATGTTCCTGCGGCTATGCAACAGAATGAGCCCCGATATCCGGGTGCAGAACACTTTTAACATGCCTATACAGAGGTTGAACTTAACTAAAAAACCTGAAGTGGCCATCATTATGACACAGCTGTCTTAACCCACAGTTGACGTCAGGTTTCAGAGAGATGTGCTATTCATTTGAATAGTACATCTCTCATTATACTTTAGAAATTCAGGATCTGTCTGTCATAATCTTATTCTCTGTTTATTCTCCAATATAACTGCTCCCAAAATTTTCTTCCAGTACAGATAAGCCACGCTCCAACTGATGTTTGACAGGTGTTTATTCTTTTCTTGCCACAGCAAATTCTTCTATTCATCGTCAAGCACCGTAAAAAACTAAAGAAAAAAATAGAAATATAAGAATCACATATTTCAAAATAAAGCTTAACAAAACATTTCTGTATACAAACAAAAACCAAGTCACATACAGTGTGAGCCTTCTGACTAGAAATTTAGGAGTTGTTACAATCCTTATATCTTCCAGATCTTGAAATCAAACATTTTCTCTGCATCCAACTACCGCTATAGACAGATCATGCAGCCCATGTGCCTCTATTGATTAATCATGTGAACACTGCATGCCAACCACCCATCTCAATACCCTGTTTCACCAGTAGGTGTCATCAACAGACAAAACAAGGTGCACACATTCAAAAACAAAACACTGTGACAAAATAAATACAGACGCATAAAGAACCCATCACTCTGTGACAGCTACATCCAGATCTGATGGTATTGTGCATGTTACATTTATCTTCTCTTGGCTGTAGAGAGCATGGGTGTGTGTCTATCAGACACGGTTTGTCCAAGGACAAGCTGGTTCCACCGTTCCTTATCATCTTTCTAGCATTCCTGAGATTTTCAAGCTTGATCCTGAATGTGTGACAGCAGTGAGAACTTATTATAAACTTAAGATTATATTACCAATTATCAATACTATCTATTCCCCCTTTTTAAATAATAATTTTATTATTTAAACCCATACCTGTGCAAACTTAATAAATCATGGCATCCACTCTTTTAGTATGAGAATAATATGTATAATCAATATTCTAGGGTAATTGGATTGTGGTGACAAGAACTTATTTAGACCATTGGTCAAAGATCATTTTCTCAAGTGTTTTTGCTCTTTTATTCATAATTGTGATAGGTCTATAAGCACTCTCTGTGGGGTCACCCCCTTACGGATACTCTAGCAGACTTAGGTTCACCAGTTAAAAGAGACAAATTTAATAGTAAAGATAAAGAATGAAAGGCAAATTTTAAAAATTGAACTTATTTGACAGACAGTCCTTGTAACATTTTTAATAATTAATTTAAGTCTCTTTTCTCAACTCTTAATAAGCATTCAATTCAGAAGCATTATTTTTATTATTATTATTACAGCGTTCAGAATCAACATTATTACTTTACCTTACTTCGATAAATTCAAAGAACTCCGAAAGATTCACTTATAACTTCGGTTCAGTTTATTTAATTTCCCATATTAATTAATTAATTAATTAATTAATTAATTAATTAATTAATTAATTGATTAATTAATTAATTAAATAAATGTTCAGGTCAGGTGGTTTGAAATCACTTAAAATATTTTTAATTCCATATTTACAGCGTAGTAGACTACCAAAATCATAGCAAATTTCTTCATTATCAGATTTTATATAAGAAACATTATTTACACCAAGTGACATTTTTACTTTTCCCAACTGACCACTAAATTCATTAAGTTTCAACCATCCAGTGGGAAATATTATCAATATGCCACTTGTAACTAAAAAGCAGTAGTGACTCCCAGACCACATCCTGCACCAGGTTCCATTTTTAGTTTTTTCTTTAAGGTCAACAGTTCTTATTTGTTTTTAGTCAACAGCCGGCTGCTTTTCAAATTCAGAAGTTTTAGTCCACTTCAGAGTCAGTCAGTGTCTTTCAGGTCAGTCTTGAAACGGTCAAGCTTTGTTTCAGTTGGGTCAGATGGTTTGTGATTGTATAGTGATTTTTATGAGCTGGCCAAGCCCCCTTAGATACAGGATGAACCCGTCCTTTTCATCAACATCAAGTGTGCACACAGAGACGGGGATTGTTTCTAAAATCATGTTTTTGCCCAGAAATAAAATCATTAGTTAAAACGTTTTGCCTGCTAAAGATACTATACTCATTTAATAAGACATCTTTTATTTTTCAATTATATCTGCAAAAAAAAAAAAAAAAAAAAAAACTCCCCAGGCTTTGCACAGCGGCACATACAGCACTCACATACACCAAGAGCAGTGTCTCCTGATAACACTCATTTATCTGAATCTAAACCCACCCATATATACTTTTCAATTGAAAATTTAAATATCTATTCTTAATAATCCTCCAAGAAAGAGACATACAGAGAGCCCCACTAAGTAACAACTGCAGACACACACTATCACACAAGCAGAGGAAAGAGGCAGACAGACACACACAGAGGCAGAAGGTCACACACACACAGATTCACAAACAAACCATATCATTCTTGCACTCGCTTCTCTCTGTCTTTTGCTCCAACTTAAGAAATTACTCCTTAATTAAAACCCCATATAAACAAAAAAAAAAAACAACAACAAAACACAACAACAAAAACGAGAAAAAAATCTGACCCCATACAAGAACAAAACCTTAAATTCTCTTTTATTCCCGTGCTTTTTCAGGGTCACTAACTGCTATGCGTATCTTACAATAATAATAACTCCTGTGTGACCTGTTGGGAGAAACTTTTCACCAAATGATTCAGTTTGTTGACATATTCACACATATTTTGATGTCATAACAGCACTAAAAGAGTATCAGAAGGTGCTGCAGTCAATGGACAGGGCATTTTCCTTCCTGTCAAAACCTCTTGAGGACTGACTGTCAGTGTCACCTTTAGCACTGATCTCAGGGTAAATAACACAATGGGCCGAGCTTCAACCCTGTTTAGTCTTTTCTTTTTTCTCAGTTTTGTCTGTGCAGATTTTGGCCAGTCTGTCCCTAATAGTTTTATTAGCCCTCTGTACCAGACCTTGAGAGGCCGGGCAGTACACAGCAACAAACTTGTGATTGATTCCAAACACTTTTTTTTTTAAACTCCCCGGAGCTCCTTATTTGTAAAATGTGTACCATAATCAGATCTGATCTGATTATGGTACGAAAAAACCCTAAACATTGAAGTAAGGGATGAATTTTTATTATTATATTTTTAAGTATACAGATCATCTTTGGACTTTGGCCCATCAAAAGTGTAGCTTCGCCCCTGCGTAGGCAGTGAGTCTATGTGACAAACGTCCTGCTTGGTGCTACAGTGTGGATTTGAATGAGAGGACACGGGCGGCAGAGTGGAGAGATTGAGCTAGCTGTCTGTGAATAAAGCGAGGCCGGTGTAGGTACCAGATGTGCTCTGGGCCCTGCGCCTACCAATGACGTCACGCACTATGATTGGCTGGAAGTTGTCGGGATGACGTAGAAGATTGTGGTTGGTCCGACAAAGTTTTTGCGGGATTGTAGTTGTTGGGAGAAAGATGGATGAGTTTTACAGAGAAATATTTTGTTATCTATCAAAAGGGACTTACCATACCCTGACCACGACATCTAAATGTCCTGAAAGCCGAAAGGCCACCATTCGGAAGGCATAAAATAAATACACAATTAAAATTAAGTTATTTTTTGATTTAGCGTTAATGTAAGCGACTCCGTTTCAGTTCATATCTGCAATATGTGACTGCCATCGTGTTTCTGGAGCTGCATCGATTCACAGTGTAACCAGTAATTACACATTAACTCTAAATGATTTTTGTATTTTCCTGCTACATTAGATGAGAAGCTGTATTACAGCTATCAGGGCCAGCTTCGGTTGGTAGTCTTTCAGTCGCAAGTTTGCAATATTCTGAGGAGTTGCCATGACAACCAGGGCAGTGGGGGTCTTTATATTTTTGATCATAGATTTTTAAAATAATTTTTAAAAAATCTTGAACAGGACATGAACAAATCAGTTAAAAATGTAATAAAGAGGTAACACCTATGTATCCTGTCGCTCCCCTTCCTACACCTCCAGAATCTCATCCCTGACCCTGCCTGTCAAGAGGAGCAGACACTGGGATCCTCAGACTCTTGCTCCTGTGTATGTGTGAGAGAGAGAGACAGAGAGAGAGAGAGAGAAAGAGAGAGAAAAAGCGAGAGAAGCGATACTGTAGCATCCCAGGGCAGTGCTAGTACACTGTAAAGAAAGATATGCCATATTTACTCAATAAAATTGAGGCAGCAGATTGCACGCAATATTATTAATTAAATATAATCATGTTTGTAATTGAGTAAATTTCAATTAAATGAGACCCTTTGTAGTTAACCATTTAATATGAGTAGATTTAATTCAAATTCATGAAGGAATTAATTAAAACTAGTGGTGGGACTTGATTAAAAAAATTAATCAAATTAATTATGCCATTTGTAATTAATTAATCGTAATTAATCGCATTTTAATCGCATCCATATTCAACATCAGAAGCAACACTTTTCAAACAGGATTTTGTAGTTTAAACTTCTGTATGTGACTATTCAATGAATTAGTCTTCTACCAAAATCTGTTTATTTTGCTCAAAAGATGTTTTTTTTTTTGAAAACGCATCAATCTCCACAGAGCAGATCGTACCAAACAGGAAAACAGACATTAAAAACGATCAGAATTTCTGGTCTTTTCAAAATAAAGCACCATGTTCAGCCTGTGGATCGTAAAATTATCCTCGTATATCAAAACTACGACACTGGCACAGGGCCAGCAGTCATCAGCGGGTCAGACACAGAGGAAATCTGACACCATGGACGAGGAAAAGTTTATATTGGAGGCGGAAAACCTTATAATTATATACGATACAACACATCCTTTATATAAGGACACCAACAGAGACTAAAAGGGAAGGACTGAATTAATGAAGCTCTGGGAGGGCAGGTGAGTTTAACATACTAAATATCATGAAAGTAGTTGTCATGGGTGTGATTCCTGCAGGAACATGTGGTTCTCCTGTGATCTTGTGTATCCAGCTGCTATGAGTACGCTGAGCTGCGCTCCGCTCCGCTCCTGAGACGGATGCAGAGTGAATTGGCTCACGCTGACGGACCGTGGTGACTGTTTTTTAAAAGTAAATTTTCCATCCACCGAGCTAAGCAAGGCGCTGTCATCAGTGTTATCAATCACTCAGTGCGTCGCTATAATCCGTCTGCCAGAAACTCGTGCACTGAGAACCGTTCTGTGATATAGACTATAAAATAAAATATGATAAAATGTGTTATTTTTTTTAACGCCGTTAACTTCCCCCGCGTTAATTATCGAATTAACGTGATAAAGTCCCACCACTAATAAAAACCTAAACAAAAATAATAAGTAGATATCAAAAAGAGAAATGTCTAAATTAGTAAAAAGTACTAATAAAACACAATTAAATTCTACATACAAGTACCATGTAATTGAGTAATAATGATATATCTTAATCAGTGAATTCATTTGAATTTACTCACTGGATTTAATTAAATCTAAATATAATTCTTACTTAGATATATTGTGTTTATCTCATGACCTACATTTTAAGTTGTGATTACAGTGGGTTCCAGGAAGTACAGAGGAACTAAAACTCAATTAACAGAACACACATTAAATGCTCGCCAAAAGTAACACTTTTAATTATAAAAGTTATGGCATTTCATTGCAAACCTTTACAAATGCTGACCTTGAACACTATTTTTGTGAAAACAAAACTGAGTACAGTTGCCGGAGGACCTGTCAAGAAGAACTAAGAAACGTTACGGCATGGCTACACTGTCCTACCGAATTAAATGTACAAATAAATGAAATGCTTGTGACAATTAAGAGAGAAAACCATTTATGGTCATTGTATAAACCAAAATAACTGTCTTAAAGAAAAATCCTATGCTTGCTTCCTCACCTCAGTGAGCCACTATATTATATCATTTATGGTCTTAAAGAGAAGCACAAATCCTTCACAAGTGCATGTGCCCCAACAGAGAACATATAAAAGTAAACAAAGATTTTTACCTTGAACTGACCACAACAGAAATTTCACTGACATTTGGTTCTTTCAAACATGCAATTCTCAAGCTCTGTTAAAGCTGAACCTTGTGTGGCACAAAAGTGTGCGACCATAGTCTCACTTCAAGCCAGAAGTTTGCTCTTGAGGGACTGGACTTTCATTGACAGCTTTGATGCATCCAGTTCCAAGAAAAGTTTTTGGAATACCTCAAAGGTGTACTTCAACTGCTTGGGATAATCGAGATTCAGTGCATAGGTCAAGCCCAAGAGGAGACAGCCAGCCCTGGCAATATCTCCAAGACCCTTGATGACAAATGCCATCAATGACGACTCCAATGTCCTTTGGCCTGTCACTTGGGGAGTCCTTTGTTATCACAGTTATTGTCACTGCAAGCTATTCAAGTTCCTCCAAGTTCTCGGTGCCCTGCAACATGAAAATGTTATCAGTGCCATAGCATAAAACTTTTTTTTTTTTGTTTAATAGCACATCACTTAAAAAAAACTGCATAATACATCACAAAGATTTTTTTTAATAAAGAGCTCTGTCACCCATGTAAGGGTGAATGACAAATTAAAGAAAAAAGTTCATGTTTATTTAGGGCCCTTATTCACTGTTCACTGAACCCACATGAAAACCAGAAGGACTTGATCCACAAGGAGCCAACAACTTTAGTGCTCCTAAGCATTGAGTCAACAGACTGAAGCTGTTCTGGTAGGGCAAAAATTAAAGACTACAAACACAGTTTTGGGTACACATCACATATCAATGTACTTGACAGCATCTAATCAAGGAATTACAATCCTTGAATAGGATTCATGCAAACTGAGTTCACCTACACTGTACTCTTTGATGAGATGTTCCCCATGCTCTCCAAGGTATTCTATAAGGCACCGAAGGACAACCTCTCTGGTCGTCTCAACAGTAGGGCATGCTGAGTTCTGGAGAGGAATGCAACAACTGATAAGCCAGTCATAAAAACAACACAAAAATCACTCTATTCAACAAAAATCATGTTCTATTAATTTGGTAATGTAAACACAATTCTGGTTGTGTACAACCTAGATCCTATTTTTGATTTTGGTCATCATGTTTTTTAATTTTTGAGAGTATTTTACTTGCCTACTTCACTATAGAGTTAAATATACATTTAGTGAATCCTTGAAGTCGGGCAGTATTCTTTTGTGTGCGTGTCTTTCTTGTACATAAGTATGGAGTCAGTGCAGTGTCATTTCTTTTAGCTCTGATATTACACTGTTAAAAAACAAACTGCCATTGCATGGCACCTTATTTTGAAGAGTTTGAATGGTCCTTTTAGCTTTGTAATGTGGGGTGTTTATTTATATTGCCAATATGTGTTCCTATAATCAAAAAGAAAGTGTTTTTGCAGTATTGTGGTACAACTGATATATAAATGATGATTGGTCTAACAAATAATTGTGCTAGATGCACACCATCATCAAAAATGAAAAAAATCAATACATCTCATTTAAAAGGACCTTTTGTTTGTGTTGTGAAAGGATATGTGAACTAAAAGCAAAACTATCCATTGATAAATATAGATCCTGAGTATATCCCTCTCTTTTCTTTATCTTTTTCATTTAGAAAAGTCAACAACACAATCAAAGCTATCTCAAAATTACAGAACAGTAGGTTTTAGTTTTCTGTACTATATAGACAAAGGTTCGAGGTTTACTGAATGAAGAAATGTAAATAAAGAGAACCGTGAGGGGCTTTTAACCGAGCACATCTGACTCTTATTAAATGGGGCGCAATGTCGTTTATCCGAGTGGAGATGCCGTAGTGTGACGTCATTGGTAGACGCATGACCCCGAGCCGATCTGACCACCCGAGCACATCTGGTACCTACACCGGCTCTACACAGGGGCAAGAGGGGGCAGAGCCCCCCTTAAATAAATGTCCTGCCCCCTCAAATCAAAATTTAAGAAGTTGACAAAACATATTTTAATATACTCACAAAATTAACATTCGTTACAAGTTGACAAAACTATCAGCAGTAGAGGAGAAATCCACTGGAAGACACCCTCTTATCTCTGTCCCTCCGCTGCGCGTATATTCACAGGTTGCGCAGCACCGCTCTCTCTCTCACACACACACACACACACACACACACGCATGCACGCACACAACTCTCAGCCCTCAGTAAGCACCCAATCACTGTTGCAGTATGCCAATGAGCCAAGACGTAGCCTGGCAGTGCAGTGTCAGGTTTCAACACAGTCACAGAGTGTTAGCAGCAGCGGTAAAAGCGCAGAGACAAGTGCCCACCGTCCACTGCATGTGATAAACTAAAGACAAGTGACCTGTCTGACCGATCCCCACAGAAAGCCCCGCCCAGGGGCGGACTGGGGCAAAAAAGAGGCCCGGGAGTTTAGTACCTGACTGGCCCACTCAGGGGCCCAGGGTGGCGGCTGATGGTGGCGAATGCTGGTGGCGGCGAATGCTGGTGGCTGATGATGGCGGTGGATGATGGTGGCTGATGATGGCGGTGGATGATTGTGGCGAATGCTGGTGGCTGATCATGGCGGTGGATGATGGTGGATGATGGTGGATGATGGTGGCTGATGATGGCGGTGGATGATTGTGGCGAATGCTGGTGGCTGGTGGCTGGTGGCGGATGACGGTGGTGCATGATGGCAGTGGATGATATGCTGGTGTTGGAACACACATTCACATATATGTGGGAGACAAAAAAATATACAAGTAAACATTATTGAAGTGATAATGACATTCACATCATTTAACCTGACGCATTGATTAGAACAAATATGTATTATTTTTAATGTTAGTTAAAATAGTGCAGTGGTTGCATAATAGTATGAAGATTGGTGAACTTGTAAGTCACACTAATAATGATCATAACATAATAATAAACATATCATCACCTTACTGCAGTAGAAATTTCTGCAGCAGCTCACTTTTTTCTGCAACCCCATAGATGATGTCCTCACTGTCCAGCATCCTCAGCACATCTTGCTGAGTGGCCATGAGCATAAATGCCTCCAGGTGCTGCTGAGAGAGCGTGCTCCTGAGTCTGTCCTTGATGAATTTTAGTGTTGAAAAGCTGCGCTCGCATGTTACTTGTGTGACTGACAGAGTAAGCAGGAACTTGTATGCAAGGCCGATTATGTGGTATGCATCTGTCAGGAGGTTGTACTTCCTCAGCATACAGTAACAACACAATGGGCAGTCCTTGCAAGATGAGCATGTTGTGTTCACCATCTCCACCTCATATTCAGTATCCTGAGGCTCTGGCCTAACCTCTTTTGCTGTCTTGGTTGTGTACTCCTCAAATATAGAGGCCTTCAACTTATCCCACTGTCCTGCCAGGCTGAGGAGTTCGCTCTGTAAATTGGTGACCATTGCCCTGTCATCAAATGGCATCAAACATTTGCTTAGATCTTTGAGTGCGGTCTCTGGGAAACCACTTGTATATGATGTTACCTGGCTGAAGTTTTTTGGGTCCAGAAGAGCCAAATCAGCATACAAGGTGCCATTTTTGAGGAATCGCTGGTGCATGCTCTCAATGACTGTATCCATAATGGGATTGTGGACATCAATTCTGTACAGTGCTTCTGGGTCTGACACAGTCTCATCTTGGGACATCTCTCCAGGCATGGATTTCTTTCTTCTACCCCTTTTTGGTGGCAGAGCAGCCTCAACCTCCAGCTCTGTTTCTTCATTCTCTTCCTGTAGCTCATAGGTGTCAAACTCTGGCCCGCGGGCCAAATTTGGCCCACAGTGTAATTATATTTGGCCCGCGAGGCAATTTCAAATTAATATTAGAGCTGGCCCGCCAGTATTATACGGCAGCAGCGCTGTAACACCGCATTCACCGCTTAATTAGCCTGTGTAAGAAGCTAATTTTGACATTTACCTCAGAAGGCTGCAAACAGAAAGGAGGCATTCAATTTTTATTTAAATTTTATTTAATATGCCATTGCTATGTTTTTATTATTATTATTATTATTATTATTATTACTATTAGTATTATTACTATTAGTATTATTAGCAACTCGATTTTGCACGCCTGCTCTTTAAAGTTATATACGCCTTGCTTGTTCAGTATTCATTGTTAAATCAAAACTTGTTTGGTTCCATATTAAAAGGTTCATTTGTTCAACCTTGGCCCGCGGCTTTGTTCAATTTCAAATTTTGGCCCACTTCGTATTTGAGTTTGACACCCCTGCTGTAGCTCATTGTTGGCCCACTGGACGAATGTGTCTGCCGCTGTTTTCACTTTCTGAAAATCTCTGGCCATTCCTTTCAGCTGTGTTTCTGCAGACACAATCATCCGATGAGCTGTCAGAATGTCTATGTTACTTTTCTGTAGATATTTTGAGACTGGTGAGGTGACCTGAAAAATTTGGAGGAGGAGTTGAGCTATGAGCACTGTTTCATACTTCAGCAGCTGTGCAATGAAGACACGTGCATTGATCCGAGTAGTGGTGTTGATGTTCTGTCCATCTTGAATGGCTGAAAGAGTGTGAAGGACATCAACATACAGGGCTCCATCTGGCTTTCCAAAAGCTCCGAAGCTACCTTTGTCAAAGCACTGTCTTTTACCCACCAGCGTGTCTCTCCAATTGGAGCAAGACGTCTGTGATGGTCATCCTCTGGTGGGACTCTCTGATAAAAACAGCAATGTTATTAATCAGAGAAAAAAGAGAGCCACTTGCCAAGACAGACTGTGTTGTGTCTGCTAAAACAAGGTTGAGGATGTGTGAATAACACCACACATGGACTTGATGAGGGGACTTTTGTGACAGCAGTGCAGGAAAGCCTTTATATTGGCCCTGCATGTTGGAGGCCCCATCTGTTGAGTTTCCAATGCACTGCTTCACATCCAGGTTCATGCTTGCCAGCACGTCACTCACAACTTTGACAAAGTACTGTCCAGTGGATGCCTCACATTTAATTAGAGCAACAAGTCTCTCATGAACAACGTCCGTCACATATCTTATGACAACAGAGCACTGATCTTGGGCTGTGATGTCCTGCGTGGTATCAATTTGGACAGAGAACATTCCAGATTCCTGGACTTGAGTTGCGATGGTGGCCTTCATTATGTGTTGGATGGTTGCAATGATGTTATTGATGGTTGTTTTGGACAGGAAAGTAACAAGAGAACCTCTACCTCTTCTGGATCCAGACTGGTGTATTTTCTTACTCTTTTCTATGCAGAGAGTGAGGTGGTCCTTGAGACAAACATCATATTTTGAAAGAAACACAATAATTTCCAAGAAGTTGCCATGATCCACTGTGCCGTCATCAAGCATGAATGCTGCCTCTGACTGTGAGCCTCTGTAACACAAACCCCTCTTTCAATGAGCTTTACCACATCTATGATGCGCTCCAACACTTGCCTCCTCTTGCGCACCTGCTCTTTATGAAGAGACATCTGATGTCCGATGAGAAGGTGCTCAATATTGGCTTTTGAGGACCTAAGGAGATACGCCTCTGCACACCCTCTGTGTGAATCGCTCCTCCCGTGTTCTTCGACTCTCTGGTGTATGTGTTTAAAGTCTGCCATGCCGGTGATGAATGAACTGCTATCGGTGGGTTTGGCAAATGCCATACAGAGGAAACAGAATAGTGTTTGTTTCCTTGATTATAGGAAAGCCACTTCCTGTTTGTCCCATCTTTGTTATATGTTATATTTTATTTTATCTTATTCATTTATTATATTTTCCCCCCTGAGGGATTGCCACCTTATTGTGGTCAGGGGGTTTGTGTGCCTCAGTGACCTTAAGAGCTATACTGGCAGAAGCTTTGTCTTCAGGTGGGACACCCAAGTTGGACAGGTCTGAAGGTAGAGGCCTGACAAAGTGCAGTCCACTTCTTCAGGTTGGGGTTGCACATATAGACCCATTTCAATGAAGAAGATAGTTACTATAAGCACAGAAAAAACAGTGCAGGAGCATGATGTGTACACATGGCGCCCCCTTCACATTTCTGACTGCCCCCTCATATATGCCTGCCTAGAACCGGCCCTGGAGTGAAGTTTCCATAGGTGATATTTTTGTACCAATTTTGACATTCAAGTTAAGTGAAATTAATAATCAATCTGTAACTAACGGCCAAAGGTGATCGTCCAGTACGTCAGTTAATCACTTGCTAAAACTGTCTCTTTTTATGTCTGAATTGTTGGAGCGTTATTGTCATGCCCTCCAGCTCAAGGTAGCCAGGAGGCTTCCTTCTCCTGTGTGTGTGTGTGTGTGTGTGTGTGTGTGTGTGTGTGTGTGTGTGTGTGTGTGTGTGTGTGTGTGTGTGTGTGTGTGTGATTACAGGAGTGGAGTCAGGTGTGCAGGAGGGAACAACAGCTGCTTTCCATCTCATCAGTCACCTTCAAATACTGAGCTCCAACTCCACCAAGCTGCCAGATCTTAGACTCAGCTTCCAAGTTAGTCTAGCTCTAGCTAATCTGTTAAGAGACTTTCCTGTTGCCTGCATTTGTAAACTAATTCCTGATTTTCCTCTGCCTGCAGTCCTGTTCATTACCATTGGCTTCCCTCCACTCTTCTTCACCTCTGGACTCTGGATTTATTGGACTCTGTCTTCAGACCTACTGGATCGTATCCCTCTCTGGATTACCCCTCTTCTCCCTCTGGACTCATTCCTCTCAGACTCGCCTAATTATTCAGTATCTGTTTTGGACAATAAATTCCCTTGCACTCTCCATCCTGCCTCAAATCCCAGTGTTCTGCTTGTGGGTTCTCAAAACTGGTTTTTCATCGTCAGTTATCCACTTTTGGTAAGCTGATCAGTAAACACGAGAGCATTTTATGAAGTATTCATATTCTAAAATATATCTGATTAATATCTGTCTGGAATCTAAATTTGCGGCACGTCAGTCCTGAAGGAGGCGATTTAAGGAGCTTTCAGTGATGTAGAAATGATGGGCAGGTAAACATCAGGTGAGTAAAGTGAGCAGATCATGGCGTGACATTGTCATGGTGATCAGGCAGTCAAACGCCTTTTTTAACCCCGTTATCTCCACTGTGCTGTGGATCAATAGAAGTTTATCGTATCTTATAATACACAGATTTAAAACAGAATGCACCACTACACTGAAAAAAATTATACTTTGGACTAACCTAAAAAAAATTACTCTAATTTGTTACACCTAAAAGTATTAGTTTTTCTCAAATTATACTTCTGATTTGGTTACACATAAAAATTTGATGCAGTATAAATTAAAATAGTCATTTTGTCAAAGTCAGATATTTACATTCACTCAAAGGGAAAAGGTGATTCATTATGAAGACTACACACCACTATTTTACTTTGTTTCAACTCTTTTTTTTCACTTTGAACAAACCTAAAATTTATAATTCCATCCAACTTGAATTTTTAATTCTGAGAAAACTAATAAAATTACTCTAATTTTGTTACAAGCAATGTAATAAGGTTTTCTCAAGTTAAATTTTTGAGTTGGTACAAAGTGCTTTTTCATCATATCTAAGTCAATATGTTTCGTTTAGTAATAAACAGAAATGTTATCAAATGTACATTAATACAATTATTTCCTTTTTTACAACTCCAATTTTACCATAAACAAATGCTGAATTTGTTGGTTTACAAAAGTGGAATTTTCATTTGAGATAAAACTAAAAAATCTTGTTACTCTCAATGTTAAACTGAATTTTGCAGCCAATAAATCCATTAAACATTTGAAGGAAATGCAACAAAAAACAAAGCCAGTTAATTGTGGTCTTTGCTATTTTATTAAACTGTATGGCCACCTAACTGTAGCTTTAACCACACAAATCTTAATATAAAACAGGTTTTTAAAACTTTAAATATCAAAAAAAAAAAAAAGAGAAGAAATATAAACTTCCAAAAAGGTTCATATGGTCTTAAGATTATACTTCCCTACTTATTTATCAACAGAAAGATGTTAAAGTGTTATTATTTCGACATGTTTTGACGGCTGACCTGCTGCAGTCTTACTCATAAGTGTCACAGGATCTTGCTGTGGCACGTCTACAGCTGATCTTATGCAGGTTTGGTCATGCTGTCTGGTTTGACAGGCTTAGGCCTGCATCCAAAGTGTGAGGTAGTTTGTTGGAAAACCATATTATAAACTTGAGATAAAGCCAGGGTCTGGACAGAAAGCAACAAGTACCACCGCTGGATCAGGAAGGCCACTGAAATCAGGAAGTGTGACCACAGGACTGAGAACTGGGACGAGGGTCCCAAACTACCTCACACTTGGGATGCAGTCTTGGGGAAACTGAAAGACAGCAGGGGGTTTGGTCATCCTGTAAAACCAGACAGGATGACCAGCTAACGACAAGGTTACAGCAACATCACATGACACTCTAGAGGAAGACTGCAGCAGGTCAGCAGTCCGAACATGTCAAGATAACACTTAAAACACCTTTCTGTTGACAAGAAAGTTAAGAAATATAAGTATCAAACTTTCTAGATTTAAAACATCGTTATCTTTTCATAAAACACCAGAATGTATTACTCTAACATTATATAGAACCATTAACAATTGCTTTGCACAGCTCTTCTTAAATGGCCATTGCATTTTACAGCATATCTCCAGTTTTAAAGAAGACCTGAACACACAAGTGGTATTATTTTTAACAATCTGAAATGTAACATCCAAAGGCCAAAACGCTTACCAACAGAAAAACACAGCTTCGTAACTGGGGTTGTAATCTTTGCACAGAGGTTGGGGTTTTGTGCCAGTTTAGGGAATAAACACTTTCCTAACAGGTACTGCAAAACTGCTGGTTATTGTGAGTTCAGCATCATTCACGTTAATACAAGTTCCACAACTTTTATGCCACAGAAAAGATACTGCTGAAAGAAAACCAGGAATTAAAGTCTTCTCTCCTTCAGCTCTTCTTCTCCCGAGTACTCCAAAGTGTCTTGCAGTGATAAAGTCAAGTCCATTTTGTCCTTATACATATATAAAACAATGACCTCTGCTATTATGTTATATATGAATACAAGCTATGGAACCAAAAACGTGCTGCATTCAAGTGTCTTTGATTAATCCATTACTCACAGCTTGACACTCAGACTGCACACTCTGCGTGTCATTTTCTTCGGCTCTATATCCATGAATATTTTCTGCAGTGCTTCAAAGGTGAACTTGAGCTCACTTGGATAGCTCAAGTTTAGAGCATAGATGAGGCCAAATAACATGGCACATGCATGAGCAACTGATGGCAACTCATTAAGGACTTCCACACCTTCGAGAACGATCCCAATGTCCTGAGGTGGCACAAGGGAGTCCTCCTCCTCCCTGATGACAAACACTGCCATTGTACACAGCTGTAGCTCTGCTGCGGCTTCATTCTTCTGCACAACCTGATAAGTGACAAAAAATTCATTAGATAGTCCTTCTGATGAAGCTAGTGTCTGGAGTACTAATATAAAAATATCTCTAAAAGAAAAAATAAAAAACTAGAACATCAAATGAATTAACAATTTTTAAAAATAAAAAAAAAGCATTTACATAATAATTTAGTACACTGCTGTCTTATTTTCCACAACTTGATGGCATTGTTTGTGTTGCTGGAGATTTAAAATAACAAAACATGAAAAACAAACTTGCACAGAAATTTTTGTTGTGGTATTAGACACATTCAATTCTAAATAAATGTATGATTTATGACACATGGGAGACAGTAAAATATGATAATAAAGGTCAGTCATTTTATATTAGCAAAGACTATTTATGAATTTTGAAGTGTAAATGTTTGATGCTGTCTGAAGTGGAATTACTTACCAGATACTCCTTGATGAGTTTTTCCACCTCCTCTCCCAGGTACACAACAAGGCACTTCAGCAGACACTTTCTTTTTTGATTTACTTCGAGGCTCTAGGTGAAAGCACGCGTACACATAAGGCAAAATTATGTGCACCACTTGATACAAGAATGTCAAAATAATTTAGGGCCAAAATTTGACAGCCATAGAACAAGATGCAAACATTACACAATTGGAGTTATTCAAGTTTTGATGCATGTGCTAAATCTTTGAGCAAACTGAGAAAATAAACATTGTATATTTTCTGAGGTGTTATCTTATAACACAATCAAATGAGTTAAAATTTGATCATAACTGCTTGTATTTACAGAATTTTTTTCCAAAGTACTAAGCAATTTTTACACTACTAAAAATACAAACCTGATCCAGCACTTTCAGGATATTCCAAGTCTTCTCTCTGATGGCTCCTCCCTTGTTTCTGATAATGTCTATCAGCTTGCTGTGGTGCTTGTCCAATGAAGCCAGGAATCGTGGTTGAAGTGGAACAGTTGTAATCCTCATAAATTCAGCATTAATCTTTAAAAAGGACAAAAAATAAAAGCACATGGGAAGTTTCTTCTATTTATATATAAATTAAGTGTTTGATGTCAACACCAAGGGATAAAATATGCATTTAGAATATATCTGGCGGAGTTTATTGTAAGGTTTGTTGTGATTCCTACTGTTATTAATGAAAAAGTTACCTCATCCATTGTGAACAGGGCCGGCCATCTCTCTTTCAACTCTTCTACGCCTGATTCCTTTTCAACAATGTCCCATCTTCGCATTGAAAAAGTCTTGTCCATTTTGTTCTTTATCACTGCACGATTGTTTCGCTTCTTCACTTCACTTAAAAGTGATAGTCTTTCCTCTTCTAACCTTTCTGGAGTCTGACCAGTTGGAATATCCGGGATGTGGTTAGCCTCTCCTCTCCTTGGTCTCTTGATGTTTTTTACTGGTGTCGCATCCCTTGGTGCTTTGGACTTCAGTGAATTTGCAAGTAACTCAGAACACCCAATGCCTTTTAACTGAGTGCGATAGTTGCCCATTTTAGTCTTGAGTCGCTGCTTCCACCCAAAGCAACCATTGTAAGAACCAGGTTCAGTGAGGCATGGATGCTTTTTGATTAGTGATTCAGCAACGTCACCAAAGTCATTATCTGTCGGGTAGGCCTTGTACTTGAATATCTCTTCAGCAACTTTTTCAAGAATATCCGACTTTGTTTTTGAACTCAGTGTCATCCTTGTCATGTTTGCCCCATACTCTATATTTCCCTTTTCCAACTGTAGTTCAGTGTCGTAGGAGAAAGTTGGGATCAGAAACTCCCTTGGCCACATCTGCGTTCTTGTAGAGACAGAGCTAGAGGGTGTGGACAGAAGGTTTGTATCATCTGATTGAGCAGACATCACATCATCACAGGCAGTGAGCAGAATTTCTTGGATGGAATCATCAGTTAGTGGGATGACCTTGATAGTTGCCAAATCCACAAGTTCCTCTGTAGATGTCAAGTTTATCAGTGCATCTCCAAAATCTCTGTCTTGGTATTGCAACCTAAAATTCAACCTTAAGCCACACACTTTCCTGACTTCATCCATAAGCTGCTCCATAGTCTCTGGAATTCCATCAGGGAGAATCAGCTTCCTGGTGTCATCAGCACTCAGAAAAACTCTCAACTTGGCTGGCCTTCTGACTGCCATGTCAGCCCACCCGAAAGGAACTAGAAAATCAAGAATAGAAAACCGTATTATTAGTTAAGAAACAGCACACAATTAATCTCCAATTCATATTCACAAATTCATGGTATTTAGGATGTGAACTTTAACACTGAGCTTTATATGTTGTTCACAATAACTGGGTATCTGAGTCATACTAAAACATTGAACATACTAAACCCCTCACCCATACATTTCCAACCTTATGCATGTATGTATCTCTTCAGTGAGATTAGGCGACGTCCACCAACCATGTAGTCAGACAGAGGGTAGGGATCAGTCAGTTCATGCACTCCAACCAGCTTAAGCTGCCTCGTAGTGGATAAAACCACATCATAAGCTCGATAATGTTCAAGGTACCAGGCATCCAGTATTTTGACAATGAAAATTAGTGTCTCTAGTAGAACAATCATATGAACTATTTCACAAAACTCTGGAAGTCTAGCCAACGTGCCATGGGAAACCACCATTCCAAGCTTGTAGTTGAAGCCGTTGAAGGATACACTTCTTGCAAGGTTCACAGTATCCAAACGTGGATGTTTCTCTTTCACTGCCTGTGCAATATCCTGATTTACAACATCAAGGGGAAGTGTCGAAACATCAGTGACCTCCAGAGATGGCCTTGGAAATCCACTCATGTGCAGATTATAGGCAGTCTGAAATTGGTGCCTCTGAGCCAATGAATACAGCACATTTTTGTAACAGTTTGTGTGACGAATTACTCTTTTAAAGAAGCTATGTTTTGCTTCGTATCTCATAGTCCATAGCGCAACAAGGGGGCCAAACTGGCGTGTCAACCGTGGATAATGTTCCAAGTAATGATGTTTGGGAAGAAGTTTTTCATTGGGGAAAACTTCTTGAAATGCTGTCCTGTGTTCAGATATCTTAAAGTCCAGATAAGAAATAGAATCCTCAGTGTGAAAAGGTGTAACAACAAGTTCGACAATGTCCTTTAATTCACAGATGATTTGCCAGACTGGTTCATTTGAAGGAATTCTTGCTCCAATCAAGAGAGGAAGAAATCTCAATAAGCTCCAATTCTCATGTGCATTTCCTCCAACTGTCCTCTTTGCAGAGAAAGTGAGAGGCACAAGATGGGGACGGTTTGTCTTATCAGTCCACTTAAATGGAAATGTTGCTATTGCCTCATTTAAATGGGCTAATGTAAAATACTTTTTTGAAATTAACACAGCAAGACAAAGAGCAATCTCAACAGGGATAATTCCTTCAAAGAGATCGTGAGCTATATCTGGTGGAAAACTCTGTATCACACTGAAATATGACAGATTTTCTGACAGTACACACTTTCTTTTAACACCAAAATGACTGGAAAAAGAATTTTCTTCAATAGCTTTTAAATGGGAAAGATGAGTGTCCTGGCTTCTTAGACAAAATGCTCCAGAATTAACCTCTTTTGTTTGAATCTCTACATTTTCGGCTGTGCAAAATCTACAAAAATATCTACCAGAAAAATTTTCTAAGAAACCTGCAAGACTGTGGGGCCCAAGATTGTCTGCTACTACACAATGAACAAAACCTTTCAGAGTTTTTCCCAACTTGGCAATAAACAGTCCTTGTTGTTCTAATGTAATCAGATCATCTACTATAGGCTTCAACACAATTTCAAAACCATAGCACTTGACATCCTCACTACGAATAAGGGCAGCTAAATATATATTTGACAGTGACGAATGACAACTGACAGGTAAGTTTCCCAATGTCCAATATATCCCACAGATTTTATGTTTTTTTCTTGAGCTTCCAAGGGGATTGCAGATTTCAAAATCATCTATGTACAAAATAAGGGAAATAGCACACTCATTTGACAACTTAAAATTTTCTTTATAATTCAAACTATCATAAAAGGATTTATACTGAATTTTATCAGACTGATTTTGATAGGGGGATTTTAGATTGACTGCTTTATCTACAAAAGTTTGACAACTTAAGATTTGCTGTAAAGATTTTAGTATAGAGACGTACTGAAAAGATTTTCGGTTTCTAGAGTCAAGCACAACTTCTATAGGCTCTACAATATTAAAATGTTTTTTGTAGTACTTCTTTCGCTTCCAGGCAGTGGAAAGTGGACCGTGGCTGCCAAAAGAAGCTGCAACTGGATTTGATTTACAAAGAGTAGATGCTAGTTCTTGCAGAACAATTTCTTCTAATTGAAACTTACTTCTGTCAAAGTGCTGAGCTATGGTTTGATAGATAAGAGGGACAGTAGCCTTGCTTATTAAGTAGTTTAACTCTTGCAACAGTTCATCAATAGCACCACTAGAAACAAGATAAATGTTCTCTAGTTTCAGTAAGAGAGAGGCAACTTTGAGCTCAACATTATGTGGCAAATCATTTAAATCTTGAACATCATAATTAGAATCACCTAGGTCCTCGGTACATACATTACCCGAAGGCTCAGTACCAACACTACAAGTTGGGAAACTGTCAGGATGATGACTTTCAATAGAAAGATCTATGCTTGACCCTTGTTTCACAAGTATTCCAGGTTTCAAGTCATTTTCTGAAGAATCTCTATGATTCCTGCTCTTATGAGTTCGAAATGACCCATAAATATTCGTTTTGTATGAACACCCCTGAAAGACACAATAAACTGTTTCACTGTTTTTCAAATGCTGCGCTATATGCTGAAAATAGCCTTTTAAAGTTGAACTTTGATTATAATTACATAAAAGACATTTAAATGTGGTCAGTTCAGTTTGTGAGGATCGCTGATGACAACTTGACAAGTGGCTCAGAAGGGCATTCCAAGTCCTGCAGGTACATGGACAGTGGAAATAGATGCACGGATAGGAATGGCGGCGTCCATAATGTCTGTGTTCAAGCTTATAATGTTTGAGTAGCTCAGATCTCCGTGAAACAGAAGTACCACCGTCTTTGCATCTCCACATTCATCAGACAACTAAGGAGGAAAAAAAAAAAACCTTACCAATCTGCCACTTATTATAATTTATACATGTAGTATAGTTCACTTGCATTTTGTTTGTCATCATTTACTTCCTCAGCAACCAAGTAATACCTTTAAAACAGAATTGTCACTTCAGCAGTATTTTTATGTATAACTCTTAAGAAAGTATCATAACTAGAGTATCATTATTTGTCTAAAATAGTCTTAATTGAACATACTAACCCAGAATTCTATAGATGCCATAATTCAGAAGCTGGAATAATATGATTTATACTGTATGTGATAAAGGACAGCACAGTGATTTCTTTTGGTGGCAAGATAACAGCTTTTTTTCTCTCATCTTTAATATTTCAATTATGGGTAAATGGGTGATTTAATTTAGAGTAAAAATGCTAACTTAAGTTAGATTTATTTAAATTATGCAACTTTGGCTGTTTAATTAAAATCCAGCTGCAATGATTGAAACTACATTTACGTAATATACTCATAGTATCTGTGGTGGGGTCAAATATATTCTCTAAAGCAGGGGTGTCAAACTCAAATACGAAGTGGGCCAAAATTTGAAATTGAACAAAGCCGCGGGCCAAGGTTGAACAAATGAACCTTTTAATATGGAACCAAACAAGTTTTGATTTAACAATGAATACTGAACAAGCAAGGCGTATATAACTTTAAAGAGCAGGCGTGCAAAATCGAGTTGCTAATAATACTAATAGTAATAATACTAATAGTAATAATAATAATAATAATAATAATAATAATAATAATAATAATAATAATAATAATAATAATAAAAACATAGCAATGGCATATTAAATAAAATTTAAATAAAAATTGAATGCCTCCTTTCTGTTTGCAGCCTTCTGAGGTAAATGTCAAAATTAGCTTCTTACACAGGCTAATTAAGCGGTGAATGCGGTGTTACAGCGCTGCTGCCGTATAATACTGGCAGGCCAGCTCTAATATTAATTTGAAATTGCCTCGCGGGCCAAATATAATTACACTGTGGGCCAAATTTGGCCCGCGGGCCAGAGTTTGACACCTATGCTCTAAAGTGTTCCATTGCTATACTGGGTTTCTTATTCCTTTAAAAACATACATTAAAATACTGAGTTCATTTTTTGTACTTACCAAACTTAGCAAATCACAACTTTGAGGCAAACCTGTAAACAGAAAGGAAAAGGTAAGATTTCACACATCTCATTTATGTTGGGACTGTAATACGTAAATGTTACTAATGTTCCAAACCAATTCACATTAGGCCTTCGGCATAAGTGCAACGCTAACAGATTAAAAAAAAAAAGAAGAAGAAGAATTCACCATCTTTAATCAGCACTCACTGCCTCATCACATAATGACCATTTCTGATAACCTCAGCTTACACTCAATGAGATCAAATTCACCTGCCCCTCCTCCTCTCTGCGAATGAGAGACTCCGATGCCACCTGCGGTCTCTAATTTTTCCTCAGACGTTTGTATCACTTACAGTAACATGCACTTCTATCGCCACTCGATAAAGTGCGGACCCGGACCCTCTCTTTCTGTCTGCCAGCCCTGCAGAGTTTATAGCGCGCGCGTCCCTGTGCGCCCTGTCATGACCACAGACTGGACAGCAACTCGCGCTCTTTTTGGCGGTTTTCTCCGGTTCGACACGGCGAACACAACTTTTAACGTCACTGAAACACTACAGAAAAAAATAGAGCCTCGACATAATTTTTCATAATTCTGGTTTCCTTGCGTGGAAAACAACAGCAATATAAACTTTGCCTGATACAAACAGACAGTAACAGCTAACCCTTGTATCTCAACTTGTAGCATATTACCTGATTAAGCTAGCATTACAACGTGCCGACACATGCTCTAACACACACAAAATACAAAGACAGGCAGTGAAATTGTTGTCGATCCTGACTCTAAACGATCAAAAAAGCATGCATCCACCATAAAATAGAGTTTCACTTTCTTACCTTATTTAAAAGTTTTGTCTTCTCAACCGAGGTCTTGCAAAGTGCGGACTAATGGCGGCACAGAAATTTCTGCAGAGCTGATCACAGCCGGAGTTGATACTTGATTATGTCACGTGGTCACGTGACATGAAAAAATTGGTTTGAAGTGAAATTGTTATTTCAGTAAAATTATTAATTTTAAGTTTATCCAAGAAGTTTGCTTTTTACTTTTAGGCAAACTGATTTGAATAGGTTTAAAACAAAATGCAGGATTTTCAGTTTGACCAATTAAAAAATAGAATTTGACTAAATTACACAGCTGTTTCGCTTTTTTCAGTGTACTGTCAACTGGGTCAATAAGTGCAGTGAAAATAAGCAATCTAAACATTAGTGCTTTGGAGCACATGATTTATCTTTTCTAGTTGTATATGTTAGGATACTTGTGCTCCTGCTGTGAAATATTATGAAAGGAGTTAAACCCAGAGTTTTTCACTTCTTGTTGCTCCACCATGGCAGATGATCATCTGCAAAATCTGTCTGTTCTCAGGATCGAGAAAAGGCGTGCCAAAGCACTAGACTTAGACTAATTTAGTTTTGCTGCAAAGCACAACAATCGTTTTTAAAGCTCTCTTGAAGATATGGCTAAAACTACTATTTAACAACTGTTATTGTATTTTATTTTGAGGTATTTAAAATTAATACTAGCAAACATGCTAATGTTTGGTGTTGATTCTTCCTTCATGCTGGATGATTTGTAGCCTTCCAGGAGCTTTCAACCTTCTGTAACTACACACATTAATACAGGCCTGCAATGATCATAATTATTATCGATTAATGCACAAAATATAGTTAATAATACTTAATATTCCCTTCAGGGGCAACTCCTCTCTCATGTCAGCAGCCGCAGTTTTCTCATTAAAGTCTCTGTTATCCGTTATTGTATTTTATTTTGAGGTATTTAAAATTAATGCATGCCAAAATCCTGTCTGTATTTTATATGCTTACTTTTCTGTTTATCAGAGGGCATAATGATTAATCATTAAAATGTGGACATTTGTGGACCTTTTGTTTACTCCATTACCATCTATAAAAGAATTTCCGTATGCTGCACTGACGTCGTCTCATGCCACCCTGTCTAGACCTTCTGCCACCCCTTTGCCTCCCCATGATAAATGTTCTAGAGCCGCCACTGCTGTATAGATACTCATGCTCCTGTCAAGACTCATGGAAAATAAGTGATCTGTCCCGTCAGAACTTGCTGAGTTACTTTTGGCTCCTCCGCACTCTGTCTCGTGTCATGTGACACATGCTCCCTCCTCCTCTCATATCTGTTGGTTCATGCACTTCTTTTGGGATCCCACTTCTGTTTTTTTAACAGTTGTCACTCCTTGAATTGTACTTAGAACAGCTCAGCACCTGGACTGCTATTTAATTTTGTCAACATTACCTGTTTGCCCTCTTCCCTGTCTGTCCTCTCCCCCTTTTTAATCCTCTTTTATCCTCTTCCCTGTTTGTCTTGTCTCGTCCTATCTGTCACTAATTTCCCCTCTTTCACACTGTGGTAGAGCATGGCTCCCCTCCAGCTCACATCGGGGAATAAATAAAGTTTGATTTGATGGAGTAGCCCACAGGGAGGGCTGGTGATGGTCACTGACAGCAATGAATCATAACTATTTATGTTTCACTGCAATAAAAAAATGCATTGGTCTTTTAACGTTGACATTGGACACAGTGTTCAACTTGAAGGACAAATGCGGACAAGGGCAAAAAATAAAAAATAAAGAACTCCACCGTTGCTTGCTGCCTAGCTGTCTGTTTAACAAAAAAAAAAGAAAAAAAAAAAGAGGTGGTGTCCCCTGAGTTTGAGCACGTCTGGTTCACGCACCCAGTACCGCGGGAAGTAGGGGTGCTGGGGGTGCTTCAGCACCCCCTTCTTGGTGGTGTAGCTTCACCCCAGGTGCACAGGTGACCAAGGGATACCCCAGAAAGGAGCCTCAGTGGCAGGGGGTGGGGTGGGGTGGGGGATGGCGGGCAGGCGGAATGCACCAGGGTACAACCCTCCTACCAGGGGCGCAACCCTCCTACCAGGGGCGCAACCCTCCTACCAGGGGCGCAACCCCTCCTACTAGGGGCGCAATGACGCACGGAAGCAAACCAGGCTGATAGGGCGAAAACGGCGATCAAGAACCGCACCTCTGGAAGACACCGTGGGCAGGATTTCGTGGCCCGGTTTTTCGGTACTTTGAGACCTCCGCAGCAAGGGAGGGGCGCTGGTAGGGAATGCAGCCGACGTCCGGTGAGCTCTGCTGGGGTTGCCCTTCCCTGCCCTGGGGGTTCTCTGGCCCCGGTCCCAAAACAAACAGAGAAAAAAAAAAAAAAGACCCGGACCCGCCTCCGGGCGAAAGCGAAACGTCGACGCGGTCGGACTGACGTGAAACCAGAGACCCACCATTGGAGGGCCGGGTGCCCCCTCTCGGCCGTGGCGTCCGGCTTCTCCGGCATGTGGGTACCACCCTTTGGGCGGACCGAGAGGCCCCGTCAGCCAGAGGCGTCCCCGCGTGGGGCGCCGCCGACGACCATCGGCGGCCCCCGGTAAACACGTCTCCATGAACAGCCTCTTTTCCTCGGTTCCGAGGCGAGGGACGTCCCCGTCGCCTCAGGAGCTTGGGAGATCGTAGCGGAGCCCTCGAGGGGAGGGGAGGAGAGGGGCCGCCTGCCCGCGCGGTAATGTGAACCTTGCGGCCCCGGGTTCCTCCTAGGGCCACGCCTGTCTGAGGGTCGCTTTGCCATCCATCGGAGGAGGGTTCCCCCCCCCTACCTCCGCGGCTGGGGTTGTTTTGCAGGCCACCTCCGCGCCGGCCTTCGTCCCCCAAAGAGCAGACCTTGGGCGACCGAGCCTCCGACTCCCTTCCCCGTCGGTGCGTCTCCGTTACCCGCCCCCTGCACGCGCCCGCCTCTCCCGGCTCCCCCTTCCCTACCGCCGACCTCCGTTGCCCGCCCTCTCTTTCGGGAGCGGGGCGGCGACGGTCGAGGTGGGGGGCGCTCCGCCCGGTTGCCCCCACCTAACCCCCGCGAGCCCGTCGCGCGCGGCTGCCGGTGGACGAACTCTCGTCCTTGGCTGCCCGCGTCGCGACGCGCGGGGGTGGGTGGGAAAGACCGGCCACGGAGTGGCGGGGGATGCCCGGTGGGAGTGCGGGCGACGGGGGCGAGGTCTGCGGGACCCCTGGTGGGGGCGAGGGACCAGTCGAGAGGCCCCCTTGCCGACCCTCCCCACGGCCACTCCGCGCAAACCGGCTCGCGGGTCTTCTCGCCGGCCGGCCTACCGGCGGGGGCGGGGACCCCCCACACCCCGTCCCCGACGCGTGGGACGACCGCTGGGGGGCCTGCGGTGCCTCCTCTGCCCCCCCCCCGTCCCGAGTGAGCAAGCCCGGGCGGACGGGTGCAGGGCTACCTGGTTGATCCTGCCAGTAGGATATGCTTGTCTCAAAGACTGAGCCATGCAAGTCTAAGTACACACGGCCCGATACAGTGAAACTGCGAATGGCTCATTAAATCAGTTATGGTTCCTTTGATCGCTCCAACGTTACTTGGATAACTGTGGCAATTCTAGAGCTAATACATGCCAACGAGCGCTGACCTCCCGTGATGCGTGCATTTATCAGACCCAAAACCCATGCGGGATCGCCCCTCGGGGGGCGAAATGGCTACCACATCCAAGGAAGGCAGCAGGTGTGCAAATTACCCACTCCGGACTCGGGGAGGTAGTGACGAAGAATAACGGTGCAGAACGATTGAGGCGCTGTAATCGGAATGGGCCCACTTTAAACCCTTGAGCGGGGATCCATTGGAGGGCAAGTCTGTTGCCAGCAGCCGCGGTAATTCCAGCTCCAATAGCGTATCTTAAAGTTGCTGCGGTTAAAAAGCTCGTAGTTGGATCTGGGAGCCGCGCGGGAGGGTCCCCGCCGCGCCGTCGGCGGGTGCACCGCCCGTTGCCCGGCCCCTGCCTCTTGGCGCCCGCAGCCGACGCCCTCGGCTGGGTTTCCCGCCGGGCCCGAAGCGTTTACTTTGAAAAAAATAAGAGTGGTCAAAGCGGGCCCCCTTCGCCCGAATCGTTGCAGGGTCTCCTTCGCCGACAGGCGCGGGGAATCCGCTGAAAAAAGTCGTAACAATGTTTCTGTAGGTGAACCTACGGACAGATCATTACCGGTTTTTCTCCGCCTCCGTGTGCCGAACTCCGTCTCTCCCGCCGTGGGCGCGGAAAGCAGGGACGCGGGTGGGTGTGTGTGTGCGCGTGTGGGTGCACAGCGACATCTCCCCCGCTCACGTCCGGTCCGGGTCCTCCCTCTTGCGCGTGAGGCCCCAGACCGACCCAGCAACTTTACACGGCGCGGCTCGGGGGGCCCTCCTCCCCGTCCGCGCGCCTCCGGGTACCCGCTGCACCCCGACCCCCCTCCTACGGAGGGCGGCGGGGGGGTTTGAAGCCTCCCTCCACCCCCACGGGGAGCGCCCGGAGGTTGTTTTTTTTTTTTTTTTATTATTTTAAATTTACTTCCCTTCCTCCCGAAGGACCCGTCCCCGATCTGCGATACCTCGCCGGCCTCGGAAGAACGGAGCAAAGAAATGCAAAGAAAGCGGACAACTCTTGGCAGTGGATCACTCGGGTACCTCCCGGGGCCACGCCTGTCTGAGGGTCGCTTTGCCATCCATCGGAAGAGGGTCCCCCCCCCCTCCCTCCGCGGCTGGGGTTGTTTTGCAGGCCACCTCCGCGCCGGCCTTCGTCCCCCGAAGAGCAGACCTTGGGCGACCGAGCCTCCGACTCCCTTCCCCGTCGGTGCGTCTCCGTTACCCGCCCCCTGCACGCGCCCGCCTCTCCGGCTCCCCCCTCCCTACCGCCGACCTCCGTTGCCCGCCCTCTCTTTCGGGAGCGGGGCGGCGACGGTCGAGGCGGGGGGCGCTCCGCCCGGTTGCCCCCTGACCCCCGCGGCTGCCGGTGGACGAACTCTCGTCCTTGGCTGCCCGCGTCGCGACGCGCGGGGGTGGGTGGGAAAGACCGGCCACGGAGTGGCGGGGGATGCCCGGTGGGAGTGTGTGCGACGGGGTGAGTCCTGTGGGACCCCGGCGGTGGCGAGGGAGAGCCCCCCGGGCCTGACCGCAGCTCCTTCTCTCTGGGTCGCAGCTCTGCGGGAGCGCGGACCGCCTCTTCCCGAGGCGTGGGAAATGTGGCCTACGGAAGACCGGTTTGCCCGGTGTCCCTTGGGGGCTTGAGTCCTTCTGATCGAGGCTCAGCCTGTGGGACGGTGTGGGGCCGGTAACGTCCCGAAACCCCGTGTCGCAATGAAAGTTGAGGGCCGGCGCGTGCCGGCCTAGATGGGATCCCAGACCCTTACTCCGGGGTGTGGGCGCACCACCGGCCCGTCTCGCCCGCACCGTCGGGGAGGTGGAGCGTGAGCGCGCGCGATAGGACCCGAAAGATGGTGAACTATGCCTGTGCAATGCAAAGCCAGAGGAAACTCTGGTGGAGGTCTGCAGCGGTCCTGACGTGCGAATCGGTCGTTCGACCTGGTACCTGATTCTGGGTCAGGGTTTCGTATGTAGCAGTGCGGCACTATTGCCGCGATCTATTGAAAATCATCCCTCGTATCCAAGCTTTCGCCGACCCTCCTCGCCCCGCCTGTACCACTCCCACCAGGGGCGCAACGCACTTAGTCTCCTGGGGACATCTCTTGGTCTCCTCACCCCCTTATCCCTCCTACCAGGGGCGCGAGGCTTCTGGGGCCGCGGCTGTCTGTCGGAGTCCGCGGAGGGGGTGCTTAATAGTGGGTGCACGGAACCAAGAGGTGCGAAAGGTGAAGGATGGAATCGTGATGGGCACTGGGGCTCCTGCACCCTCAGGAGGAGCGGCGCGCACGGGGCGCATCTCCCCATCCCCACAGTGGATAGTGTCTGTTTGCCGTCACCCCGCGCTCCCTCAACCTTTCCCCTCCTACCAGGGGCGCGAGGCTTCTGGGGCTGCGGCTGTCTGTCGGAGTCCGCGGAGGGGGTGCTTAATAGTGGGTGCACGGAACCAAGAGGTGCGCAAGGTGACAGATGGCCGGAAGGGCTCCTTGGCTGAGGTGCACTCATGGTGCACATGTGTCATCCCCCAGGGGCAAAACCCCAGAGAGAGGCCTGGCTGGTTGGCTAGAAGTCATGGGAAAAGTGGGATGGATGTTAGGTAGTCAGGAGCTCCATCCCAACCGCCCGAAAGACGCGCACCCGCCTCTGTCCCTGAAGGGGCCCTGGTAGGCGGAAATAGGTTGAGCCGAAGCTCCATGAGATTTCATTTTTTTTTCCAGGTTGAGCTCCAGGCGGTGCCCCGGTCGGGCGCCCCTCTCTGCCCGGGAAGGTGCCCTGCTCCTGGGGGCCTGGGCGGGTTTCAGGGGACGAGGCTGGATGCCTGGAAGTCCGGTGCCCCGGTCGGGCGCCCCTCTCTGCCCGGGAAGGTGCCCTGCTCCTGGGGGCCTGGGCGGGTTTCAGGGGACGAGGCTGGATGCCTGGAAGACCGGTGCCCCGGTCGGGCGCCCCTCTCTGGCGCCCCTCTCTGCCCGGGAAGGTGCCCTGCTCCTGGGGGCCTGGGCGGGTTTCAGGGGATGAGGCCGGATGCCTGGAAGTCGGGGGCTCCAGGCGGTGCCCCGGTCGGGTGCCCCTCTCTGCCCTGGAAGGTGCCCTGCTCCTGGGGGCCTGGGCGGGTTTCAGGGGACCAGGCTGGATGCCTGGAAGTCCGGTGCCCCGGTCGGGCGCCCCTCTCTGCCCGGGAAGGTGATCTGCTCCTGGGGGCCTGGGCGGGTTTCAGGGGACGAGGCTGGATGCCTGGAAGACCGGTGCCCCGGTCGGGCGCCCCTCTCTGGCGCCCCTCTCTGCCCGGGAAGGTGCCCTGCTCCTGGGGGCCTGGGCGGGTTTCAGGGGATGAGGCCGGATGCCTGGAAGTCGGGGGCTCCAGGCGGTGCCCCGGTCGGGTGCCCCTCTCTGCCCTGGAAGGTGCCCTGCTCCTGGGGGCCTGGGCGGGTTTCAGGGGACCAGGCTGGATGCCTGGAAGTCCGGTGCCCCGGTCGGGCGCCCCTCTCTGCCCGGGAAGGTGCCCTGCTCCTGGGGGCCTGGGCGGGTTTCAGGGGACGAGGCTGGATGCCTGGAAGACCGGTGCCCCGGTCGGGCGCCCCTCTCTGGCGCCCCTCTCTGCCCGGGAAGGTGCCCTGCTCCTGGGGGCCTGGGCGGGTTTCAGGGGATGAGGCCGGATGCCTGGAAGTCGGGGGCTCCAGGCGGTGCCCCGGTCGGGTGCCCCTCTCTGCCCTGGAAGGTGCCCTGCTCCTGAGGGCCTGGGCGGGTTTCAGGGGACCAGGCTGGATGCCTGGAAGTCCGGTGCCCCGGTCGGGCGCCCCTCTCTGCCCGGGAAGGTGCCCTGCTCCTGGGGGCCTGGGCGGGTTTCAGGGGACGAGGCTGGATGCCTGGAAGACCGGTGCCCCGGTCGGGCGCCCCTCTCTGCCCGGGAAGGTGCCCTGCTCCTGGGGGCCTGGGCGGGTTTCAGGCGGAGCAGGCGGAATGCACCAGGGTTCAACCCTCCTCCCAGGGGCGCAAAGACGCACCGAAGCCGACCAGGCTGAGGGGGCGAAAACGGTGATCAAGAACCGCACCTCTGGAGGACACCGAGGGCAGGATTTCGTGGCCCGGTTTTTCAGAACCTCAAGACCTCCGTGATGGCCAAGGGGCTACTGAAGGACACATGTCCGACATATGGGAACATCTTCAACGGACAAGTTTCAAAGTGCGTGGCCCTGTCCTTGCGGTTCCCTGTTTGTCTGCAGTGTAACAGACATAAAAAAAAACAAGAACAAAACTTGGAAAAAGAACCAAACAAGTAACAAACTTGTGGTGCGTGAACCACCCATGTTCTATGGGCTCTCGGGCGCTCCCCAATGGGGAAGTGTCCACCGGCACGGGGGGGCTTCCCCGGGACGGCCCCAGGACCATCCCCCCCCCCCGGTCCCTGCGGTTCCGTTGTCTCGGATCAAGGAACAACCGCTGCTGCGCGGGGGTGGTCGGGCGGGCGCAGTGGGGCTGTCCAACGGGGGAAGCGTCCAGCGGCTCGGAGGGCCTTTCCCCGGACAGCACCAGGACCATCCCCCCTGGTCCCTGCGGTTCCATTGTCTCGGATCAAAGAACAACCGCTGCTGCGCGGGGGTGGTCGGGCGGGCGCAGTGGGGCTGTCCAACGGGGGAAGGGTCCAGCGGCTCGGAGGGCCTTTCCCCGGACAGCCCCAGGACCATCCCCCCTGGTCCCTGCGGTTCCATTGTCTCGGATCAAAGAACAACCGCTGCTGCGCGGGGGTGGTCGGGCGGGCGCAGTGGGGCTGTCCAATGGGGGAAGGGTCCAGCGGCTCGGAGGGCCTTTCCCCGGACAGCCCCAGGACCATCCCCCCTGGTCCCTGCGGTTCCATTGTCTCGGATCAAAGAACAACCGCTGCTGCGCGGGGGTGGTCGGGCGGGCGCAGTGGGGCTGTCCAATGGGGGAAGGGTCCAGCGGCTCGGAGGGCCTTTCCCCGGACAGCCCCAGGACCATCCCCCCTGGTCCCTGCGGTTCCATTGTCTCGGATCAAAGAACAACCGCTGCTGCGCGGGGGTGGTCGGGCGGGCGCAGTGGGGCTGTCCAATGGGGGAAGCGTCCAGCGGCTCGGAGGGCCTTTCCCCGGACAGCCCCAGGACCATCCCCCCCTGGTCCCTGCGGTTCCATTGTCTCGGATCAAAGAACAACCGCTGCTGCGCGGGGGTGGTCGGGCGGGCGCAGTGGGGCTGTCCAATGGGGGAAGGGTCCAGCGGCTCGGAGGGCCTTTCCCCGGACAGCCCCAGGACCATCCCCCCTGGTCCCTGCGGTTCCATTGTCTCGGATCAAAGAACAACCGCTGCTGCGCGGGGGTGGTCGGGCGGGCGCAGTGGGGCTGTCCAATGGGGGAAGCGTCCAGCGGCTCGGAGGGCTTTTCCCCGGACAGCCCCAGGACCATCCCCCCCTGGTCCCTGCGGTTCCATTGTCTCGGATCAAAGAACAACCGCTGCTGCGCGGGGGTGGTCGGGCGGGCGCAGTGGGGCTGTCCAATGGGGGAAGGGTCCAGCGGCTCGGAGGGCCTTTCCCCGGACAGCCCCAGGACCATCACCTGGGTCCTTGTGGTTGGACGCGGGTGGTGCTTACGTGGATACCACCCGTACCGCTTGATGCAGGGGTGATTTTGCGTCGGCGCTTTACCCCGAAAAATGTGTGTACTCAACAAGTGGCAAACTGGTTGTCAAACACAGTCTTTAATGGGAACGCAAACTTATACATGTAATCTGTGTGTTGCAGAAGACCCATGGCATCAAAAAGGACTTCGGACCCCTTTGGGAAGCCTCAAAGCAAAAAAAGGCGGCGCGACAACAGAGAGTTGACGGAGGCAACCCCGGCACCCCCGGCACCCCCGGCACCCCCGGCACCCCCGGCACCCCCGGCACCCCCGGCACCCCCGGCAACCCCGGCACCCCCGGCACCCCCGGCACCCCCACCACCCCCAGACTGTGATGCCCATGACCCGGACTGTGGTGATAGCAGCTGTGCTCAACCTGACTGTCATGTTACAAACGCGATGGTTTCAGAGTCACCGCATCAACCAACTGGCTTCCCTTTTCCAGGAAGGTCATTTGGAAAAGAGAGGTTTTGCCGCTCATTCAATGCGAGCTGGTTTACCAAATGGGGGTGGCTGCATTACATCGAAGATGGGGATTGTGTCGTGTGCTTCAGCTGTGTCAAGGCAGTGGAGAAAGGCCTGATCACTGAAGAGCATGCACGGTTGGACAGCCGCTTTGTCAAGGGAGGCTTCAGAAACTGGCGGAAAGCCCGGGAAAAGTTCAAAGTGCACGAGAAGTCCAAGCTGCACGTCGATGCCATTCGAAAGGTCTCCGCTCTGAGAAACACCCCGGTTAACGCACTGTTGTCGGGGGCTTCCGGCCAAGCCCAGAATACAGCGAGACATGTCCTGGAACTGATGTTCAGGTCGGTGCGCTTCCTGGGAAAGAAGGGGGTGGCTTTCCGGGGTGACGGCAGCCGTGACGGCATCTTGTACGAGCTCATGCTGGAGCGCACCTATGACCTCCCGGAAGAGAGAGCGTGGATTCTGCGGAGACGGAACTGGCTCTCGGACACGATACAGAATGAAGTCATTCAACAATACGCCTGTGCCATTCAGTGTGAGATTGTGTCCCGCGCAGCAAAGAGTCCCTACTACGGGCTGACGGCCGATGCCACCACGGATGCCAGTACGACCGAACAGTTTTCATTGTCCCTGCAATACGTGGACGAGAATATGGAGGCTCACTGTGATTTCCTCGGCTTTTACAATGCTCCCGACAGCAGCGGAGAGACACTGTTCAAGTGCATCAGGGATGTATTTCTCAGGCTGAACATCCCGATCAGTCGGCTCCAGGGATACTGCTTTGACGGTGCGAGTAACATGTCGGGACGGTTCTCGGGTGTCCAGGCACGGCTGAAAGAACTGTGTCCCGGGTCTCTGTTTGTGCACTGTGCCAACCACTCGCTTGACCTGGTTCTTCAGGAGGCCGCCAGAGAGGTGAGCCTGGTCGCCGACTCCATGAACTTTGTTCAGGGCGTAGCTGTGGTCATCCGCGAGTCATCCAAACGCAAGGAGCTCTACCAGTCGATGTTTGGCTGTGGTGAAGTGGTGCTTACCATACCGGTAGTGTGTCCGACAAGATGGTGCATACGAACGACGGCTATCAGGCGTGTGTGCAGTGCCTACCGACAGATCATTGACAGTCTGGAGCGGCTTAAGGATGACAAGAGTGTGAGAGGAGAGACCAGAGCCAAGGTCGGAGGCCTGCACAAGCAGGCGCTAAAAGCTAAAACCTTCTTCGGCCTCCTGTGCTGTGAGGCACTTTTTGAGCCGTGTGAGTCGGTGGCCAGGGGCTTACAGCGCACCAAAGCCAGTGCACTCGGTGCCCTCGAGTGCACCAAATTGCTGGGGAATCGCATAGAAGCACTACGGGACGCTGCGGTGATGGAGAACATGCTTCACAAGATATCCACGGCTGGACTGAAAATGCCAGAGGCGCGCAGGCCGACAAAGACCCCGGTCCGCTATCGGCACACGGCACAGCCAGAGGCAGTGGTGCAACAGTCATGGCAAAGTGAGTTCTATGAAGCGGTGGACTTGGTTGCGGAAGAACTGAAGCGGAGATTTGACCAAGATGGGATGAAAACGGCTGCTCTTAGAGAACAGGTGCTTCTTAAGGCAGCCAAAAAGCAACCTGCGAGTGTGGAGTGCCTGCACCTTCCTTTGCACTTCGACAGGGACCGATTGGAGGCGCAGCTAAAGATGATCGGCGACGTCCTTGGAGACTTCACCGGTAGAACCGTACAGGACGTGGCCGCATCTATGTCCACACTCCATCCACAGACAAGGGCCGTTTTCAAAGAAGCGGAAGACTTCATCAAACTGTGTCTGTGCCTCCCCGTCTCAGCGGCGCCATCGGAGAGGACGTTTTCCACTCTGCGCCGCCTGAAAACGTGGTTGCGCACAAATATGACCCAAAAAAGACTGACACACCTTGCTCTCATGCATGTTCATGGAGATATTTTGGACAATCTGGACATTGGAAGCCTGATGAGGAGCTTCATCAGCAAAACTTCAGAGAGGAGGTCCACATTTGGGGATGTGTGATTCTGCTGCTGCCCCTCAGCACCCCTCAGCACCCCTCAGCACCCCTCAGCACCCCTCAGCACCCCTTGTTGTAAAAAATGTTCCCGCGGCCATGCACGCACCTGTGCCTAGTCAGTTTAATGATCAAAGCAGGGGCGGTGGCATTGACTTGAATTTGTGCTTGTCTGGTCCACAGAGCTGGACCTAGTCAGTTCCTAAACCCGAACAGTATTACTAACTCAAAGTCAATAAGGCCAGATAACTCAAAAGCAGTGTTTTAGTTTAAAAAACTATAAATAATAGAGTTTTCTAGATGAGAAATGTGTTTTTAATTTGGAATAAATCAAAACTTTTGAGTTACTGGCTGTCGTCCAATGATAGCTTTTAAGTAAATGGCAGAGCGCATGTGTGATAACGTCATTGACATCACTGCGTGGTCTCTCATCGGGCCCGTTTTGACTTCTCAACGGCTGAACTGGGAGAGCCTGACGGATTACCAAGTTAAGGTGACAAACAATATGAAACCCTTTTTTAAAAACAAGGACCCAGTTTAATAATCATGTCTTAGGTGCACAGAAATGTTTTGTGTTCTTGTGTTCTTGTGTTTTTGACGACGGAATTGACATCCTCAAAGTAGTGCTTGCAACTGAGGCCATTATCATTCACTCGGTCAGCGGCATTGTTCTGAGTCTGGGACTTGTCCTAATGCTAAGCGTTCTTCTGTGGTAAGTATACATGTTTCTTAAACGTCTCTTGTTGACTGAAAGACACATCAGTGTTATTATGAGAAAGAATAGTACCGTGCATGTTTACTTCGACGGTGGCGGAGTGATACCTGTAATGTGGTCGGATGCAGGTAACGCTGATTTTCGCGGATATCCGTGAGGACCTAAACTAAGTCACCGTCAGACCGAAGTTGAGCGAAACCTATGGGTTTGTATGAGCTCCTAAATTTATAACGGTCACCTAAAATCCGCCACACAGAGGCTGTAACACCAGCAGGTTAGTGCTTTTAGTTAACTTTGTTTACAAATGGCAGCAACTAGGGATGAGCCAGATATTTGTTTCAAACGAGTATTCGTAACGGATAATACATTTTTGCCGAGTCCGAGCACAACACAAGTTTTTTTTTAGGATTATTCGTATCCGTACTAAAAGAATCCTCATTGGTCAAACACAGCACACCCCCCACCCTGCACCCACATGCTGCAGCGAGGAGGTGCCTGCTCTCCTCTTCCACACACACACACACACACACACACACACACACACACACACACACACAGAGCGAGTGACAGCGACTGCTTCTCCTGCTTGCTTGAGTTGACTGTAGTTTACGTTGCTCTAATCTCTGTACTACTCACTCAGTTTTCTTCTGCTCGTCTCTATTGAGGTTTGTTTGGTATTTAAAGTTACTTCTTGAACTTATTTCCTGTCATACGCGATGCATGAGACAAGACGGGGCTGAAAACAGCTCGTGTTGCGCTGGTCAGTGCCTCTTGCTTCAATTCGAGACCGTTTTTTAAGGTTTTCATTGTCTCGCATCTCTTTAGTTCTTTTTTTATATTTAAAGTTACTTGATTAACTGTTTTGCAACATAAACGCAACGCATTTGAAGGCTTAAAGCTGTAAACTCCTTGTGTCGCGTGTCCCCCTTGTTTCTCCATGCCGGTCTTTTTTCTTTTTTTTAACTGGCTGCGTGAATTTAGTTTGGCTGGTGAGAAAGTTAGTTGGAAACCTTTGCCCATTCTGAGCACAGTGTTTTTGAAAATACAGTGAACAACAAGGCATCCTTTTTTTTTGCCACTGAATGTTTGCACAAATCACCTATTAAATTTACACAGATCATAAATAAAGAGAGTCTTTCACACCACTACATACACATTTTACCAGTTGTACATAAAACGTAGCTGAAAATAAATATAGACATTTCAAATCAATTCTTGCCAGTTTCAGAATTAAAATAATGTTATGATTTAAGTCCCGCCCATTTCCAGACAAAACGCGCCCACTTCCGGTTTAGGCCCCGCCCCCTACGAGTACGGATACGGATACAGATAATACGGTTGGTTTAACAGATACAGATACAGATAATGGTGTACTTGCTCATCCCTAGCAGCAACTCATGTCATCAACTTTATTTGGAAGAACTGCTTTCAGCTTTTCTGCTGCTTTCACCTGGAACATCTTGCAACAAACATTAAAACTGCAAGCACTCGTTTCTTTTGGTTAGTTTAAAACATTGATAATGAATTACGCTGCTTTTAAATATATATATATATATATTAAATTTATATATATATATATATATATATATATATATATATATATATATATATATATATATATATATATATATATACACTGCCTGGCCAAAAAAAAGTCGCCAACAAAAAAAGGCACACACTCTAATATTTTGTTGGACCGCCTTTAGCTTTGATTACAGCACACATTCGCTGTGGCACTGTTTTGATAAGCTTCTGCAATGTCACAAGATTTATTTCCATCCAGTGTTGCATTAATTTTTCCCCAAGATCTTGCATTGATGATGGTAGAGTCTGACCGCTGCGCAAAGCCTTCTCCAGCACATCCCAAAGATTCTCAATGGGGTTAAGGTCTGGACTCTGTGGTGGTCAATCCATGTGTGAAAATGATGTCTCATGCTCCCTGAACCAGTCTTTCACAATCTGAGCCCGATGAATCCTGGCATTGTCATCTTGGAATATGCCCGTGCCATCAGGGAAGAAAAAATCCATTGATGGAATAACCTGATCATTCAGTGTATTCAGGTAGTCAGCTGACCTCATTCTTTGAGCACATAATGTTGCCGAGACCTGACCAACAGCAGCAACACCAGATCATAACACTGCCCCCACAGGATTGTACAGTAGGCACTAGGCATGATGGGTGCATCACTTCATCTGCCTCTCTTCTTACCCTGATGCACCCATCACTCTGGAACAGGGTAAATCTGGACTCATCAGACCACATGACCTTCTTCCATTGCTCCAGAGTCCAATTTTTATGCTCCCTAGCAAATTGAAGCCTTTTTTCCGGTTAGCCTCACTTATTAGTGGTTTTCTTAAGGCTACACAGCTGTTTAGTCCCAATCCCTTGAGTTCCCTTCGCATTGTGCGTGTGGAAATGCTCTTACTTTCACTATTAAACATAGCCCTGAGTTCTACTGTTTTTCTTCGATTTGATCTCACCACATGTTTAAGTGATCGCCGATCACGATAATTCCGGATTATTTTCCGGCCACATTTCTTCCTCAGAGACGATGGGTCCCCACTATCCTTCCAGTTTTTAATAATGCGTTGGACAGTTCTTAACCCAATTTTAGTAGTTTCTGCAATCTCCTTAGATGTTTTCTCTGCTTGATGCATGCCAATGATTTGACCCTTCTCAAACAGACTAACATCTTTTCCACGACCACGGGATGTGTCTTTCGAGATGGTTGTTTAGGAAATGAGAAGCAACTCATTGCACCAGTTGGGGTTAAATAACCTGTTGCCAGATAATCGCCCATGCAGTAATTATCCAATAGGAGGCTCATACCTATTTGTTTAGTTAAATCCAGGTGGCGACTTTTTTTTTGGCTATATATATATATATATATATATATATATATATATATATATATATATATATATATATATATATGATAAATTGACAAATTGGATAGAAACTCACTGCTGCCACAGACAGTTACTGAAAAAGATACAAGGGCTAAACAGGTCTGGTGCATTCATGGTGCATGAACTATAATGAACAATAATGTGGTTGCAAAATTAAAAGTGAGTTATTTTCATAGGCCTTATTTCTGTAATGTAAAATCTGGGCTGGACATTACCAGAACACTTTGTGAATTATGGAACTTTTTTCTTGCTAGAATGTGAATTATTACATGTATGTTTAAAGTAGAGGATGTTAAAATAAAGCATTTTGTCTACTGATGAACAGACAAAAGAATACTGTGATATGGATCCCCTTGGGTCTGAAATAAAGAATAAATTGAACAGAGTACTTGATTACAAAAATCATGGATTAGTTTAGCCCTTCACCAGTTCTTACCAAAGTTAAGCTTAAATAGGAGCATTCTGGGGCACAGCTTTCACTTGGCATATTCATGGTCTCGCTGGAACAGTTGATTATGCACAAGTAACCTGGTAGAAATACTGTCACGTACACAGGGCATTGACCTTTGGTTATTGGTTAACCCAGAAATTAGTTATGCATATTTATGTATGTATGTTATATAATTTGTACAGGGGCATGTGTAGAAACTAAGGTTGTTATTGTTAATTAAATCTAAATAATCAATACTAAAATTAGGCAATATTTTTTTTTCAGTTAACTAACACTAAATAAAAACTAAGCTTTATGACTGTTACAAAACTCACTTAACCCGTGTTTTGTGCTTACAAAATTAACCAAATAAAATTAAAAGATAAAAACATAACTGGCTTATTGGCTTAATTTCCTTATAATCTTATTAAGACTTCACAAAGTCATAGTTTTATGTCAAACATCACCATGAAATAAATAGTGATAAGTAAAAATTAGCCTGTTTGAAAATGTTTTAACAATGTTTAATGCTCATAAAGCCCAACATCTTTCTGTAAAAATCTAAAACTAACACTAAAAACAAACAAATGCTAAACTAAAACAAAGCACTTTTTGCTAAATGGAAATTAAACTAAACTAATAAAAACATAACTAATAAACCAAAACAAACCCAGAGAAAACTGTTTCATGAATTTGTTTATTGTATGCAGTGTTAATTTTAATTCACGTCTGCTATGCTGAATGGCTCTTTTCCAATAGGCTGAAGAGGAGGGGAAGTAGTGACGGTCTTCACACTTCAAACACAACTAGGTAAGATGAATGTAAATGATTCATTATGAAACTATAATGTAAAAAATGTCAAAGTATCAGATCATGAACTGTGAAGCTGTGCCTTTGTGTTGACCCAATGAAGGAGTGATTGTCTCTCCTTGTAAAATTACTGTCACTTTCAAATGACAGTGACAAAACATTTCCACTGGTGAGAGCTTTTTTAATTGAAACTCTACTGTAGTTATGGTGTGAGAAGCTGAAATGCTTAATAGAACTTATTCCCATCAGAACTATCCCTACTGATTAATAATTGAGATGAGATCTTTAACAAATATTTTAAGAAAATAAAATGTTGGTCACAATTAATGAAAGTATAATTTGTTGCAGCATGTGAGGGAATAGTTTTGCAGTTTTAAGAAGACGCTAAGTGTAAGTGATAGCCAAATAGAATATAACTATGTACATCGAACGCAGTGTTTAAATGGTCATCAATGTGTAAATTAAACGTTAAACTTTTTAAAACTTTTTTTTTAACCATTTTATTCTTTGGCAATTTAAAGGATACAGAGAGAGCTGCTGGAGGCCTTGCCATCATTTCCACAAACACCTGACTGGCTTGATAGCATCATTTAATCTGGTAAATCAGATTATTTGTTAAACTTTGTAAGTAAAGATGGATCAAGAAGTTTTATTAAATGAAATTATTACATTAATTTCCTATTTCTATATTCAACATTTTTTGGTGTTATAAAAATGTATTATTGATAGTGGGGATGCTCCAAACTATTACAGAGGATATGCTTCAATTTGAGTAATCTAATAATTCATCTTTTTCTTTAATGTGAACCCACTAGATCAGCACCTACTTTACTTTGCTTATCCAAACACGTAATCATTCTTTAAAAAATGTTTAATGTAATTGCAGGCTTAACATGGACTGGAGATGCAAACTGTGTTCTACATCCCTGGATACACCTGCAAAGTTATTTAGGCATTATCGTTTGCACCATAGTCAGTTTTCAAGAGTCAGCCAACTGCCATCTCTCTACAGCAATTGCATTTGTACTTTCTAGTCATTTAATGCAATGAAAACCCACCTGTCACGTTATCATAATGACACAGACAGACTAGATGCATCTGACAGAGTACAGGCAGCACATGCATTTTCCCCCTGTTCCTTGTGTGACTTAAGAAGCCTTTTTCTAAGGCAACGTTGTTTGGACACTTAAGAGGTCATTTAAGAAATCACGCGATGGTTATATGCCCTTTCAGAAACAGTAATTACAGCACCAATGCTTACACACCTTTTAATGCACACAAGAGCAGGTATCATGGAGACAGTTCAGACTTTGATCTTAGAGTTCTTGCTGCAGAAAATATTAGTGACCAAGTCTTAACTACTGAAAGTGAAAGTTCCAGTTGTAGTCAGAAGAAGGAATTTTGAGTTCCGAGTAGTAAACTGCAACTGGAACGTCCCTCAAAGTCAGAATTTCCTGCGGGGAACTCGGTGAAACCTCGCCACCCTTGGGTTGACAATCGAAGATGGATGCCCCCAATGTGAACAGTTATTTAGCTCCTCTAATAATCATTTTTTTTGCACTTCTGACTGAGGTGTGTTGCTCTAGATCAGCTGTATACACTGTATTGTTAGACTTATATTTACAAAAATGCTGCCATACTGATAATGACATTCTTCATGTGATATTTGTGAACAACAACGCAGGGCGTGCTAACAACAGCCTGGTAGATCGGCATGGTTTTTTTTTTTTTTCGATTTTAACTGGAACGCTGATAACTCTGAGATGATGTCACTCCCATTTCCGAGGTTACTGGAACGCAGCATTACGAAAGTCGCTGCGCGGGATCATGGGTAGCAGAGCCTTTTACATTGCCGGTTACAGATTCTCCTCAAAGTCCCTTTAATTCTGTATGTGTGTGTTTGTGTATTTTGAAGTGGGAAGATGATCCAGACATTGAAGACACAACTGTTGCTCTCCTCTCTTTGGCAACTGACAACCCCACTGGCACCATCCAGTTTAACCCTGACAGCATTTGTGTTGTGATTGAAGATTGCATTGTTGTGAGTGGTCTCACCAGGTTGGCTGATGCATTTCTTCTCTTGTTTGGCCTAATCTATGCATTGCATTTAGATTATCCAAAAAAAACTTATCCAAACATTTACCTTTGTTCAGAAAATATTGCTGTGTCTTGAAGATAACAGATCACTCAAACCATGCCTGCTAAGTTTGAAAAACGAGTTGCTCAGCAAAGGCCCCTGTGCTTAAATGAGACATCCCTGTATATGGTCCTGCTTAGTTGATAACTTTGCACCATACCTCAAAGGTGAGTGAAGAGAGAAAATTCCTGAACGTTCCTGTTAGCTGTTGAGCAAAGTATGTTGTGTTTCTCAATTCAAGTGAGCAAAGTGATCTATGAAACAGTGGTTAACCTTTAATATCAGAGATTTCCTCTTCTTTATCTACCTCAACACTGATGCACCGTTTGTGACGGTTTTGTTTTTATAATAGCATGTGTTAGCTTTGATTCCACCATAATGTCTTTTTTTCATATCTTGCATAATTTGTTGGCTATTAGTCCTTTTGACCTCAATTTGGACCTTGTGGCAAGTACATTGAAATATATTTACTGGTATCTAATAAAGTACATGTTTATCAGAAAGGGCTCTTTTTTTAACAGCTGAGTATGATTTGTGATCTTTTTTTGTTGTTGTTGCTGATGTTGTTGTTGTCGTGTTTACATCCTGCCTTTATCACTGTTGTGAAAATTTCTTCAAAGAACTGCTCTGGGGTTCTGGGAAGTAGACATCCTATGCATTTATGTTCCGTTAAAATGAACATGGTGTGCCTTCCTGTAAAATACAGTTCAGATACCTGAAACACTTAAGCCTTAACAAAATTTTATCATGGCTAAATTAGTTTTACAAAACTGTTCCAGATGTTTTATCAAAGGTTGCTTTGAGACCTTGATTAAAAAAAATATGTGAACTGAAAAAGAGATGTGAGGTGTGTTTTTGTTTTAAGACATTGATAAGAATTAATGGTATGTTGTGAGCTAAAGCAAAAACAATATAAAAAATGTACATACATGAATACATATATATGTATGGATATAATAATTTTAAGCAGGATTATAATTTTGAGTTGGTTGAATGTGAAAATTAAACTTAATTTTAACTTAGAAATTAAGATAACAAGAAATCTTTTGAGTAAACTGAGTACATTTTTTAAGTACAGTCAAACTCAGAAAAATGTATTTCCACTACTCAAAAAACTAATGTAATATAAAGAAAGCTTTTGAGTAAACTGAAAGTACATTTTTTAAGTTCTGTCAAACTCAAAAAATGTATTTCCACCACTCAGAAACTTTTACATAATTAGTTACGATAAATATTTTGAGTATTTTCAAGTAGTTCGGGTTTACAGTGTTGTACACCTCAGTGACAGGTTTCCCTTTGTCCCTTTGTTGGTTCCTCTCCACTGAAGAACCAACAGCAGCTATTGTTTGCCCTTTGAAGGAGAAGTGAAATGTGATTGTTCACACTCTTGTGTGTGAGGAAGAGGGAGTCCATCGACATGTTGGCATATTGTCCCTGATGGGAATGAAGGACGTGTTTATGAAGACAGGTTAAAGAAGGGGGGAGTGTTTTATCCAGTGCTGGCCTGTCTACTCCTTCTAAGGTGTCCTTTTTGCTAATAGGCCTTTGTAGATGTCCTGCTGCCCTCTACTGGTCTTGTGATGTAGAATAGAATAGAATAGAATAGAATAGAATAGAATAGAATAGAATAGAATAGTGCTGATCCCTGTGAGTGGTGTGGTGTTCTGTTCTCTTTCTTCCCCCTCCCCTCCCTGTTGAGCCTGATGCGCTCTTCCCAGGCTGGCTCTGTGCTCACCTGCAGTGGATCAAGCAATCAGCGGCCTGGCGCTCAAGCCCTCAAGCAGTCCAGTGTCAGTGGATTCCTGCTTCTACAGTGGTACTACGGCCAGTTGGGTATCTCGAGTAGCTCTCTGAACATTTAGATTTGCAACCTGTCTTCACCTGTGGACTTACCCCGTCTTCTCTCCTTTCCTCCAGTGCCTCCACATGAAGATTCCTGCAGCCCAGCTTCTAGCCACACAGCCACAACACACTCTCTCTCTCTCTCTCTCTCTCTCTCTCTCTCTCTCTCTCTCTCTCTCTCGTGATTATACCTGCAGCTTTGCCTCACTCATCTGCCTGCTCTAGATCTCTGTTTGGACCCAACTCACCAATACTTTTGTGTCAGTAAAACCCCTTAAACTTGCCTTCTGTCTCCGCTTCTATTCTGGGTTCTGTATACAAACAGCTGGTTATACAAACCTTAACAAGAATAGAATAGAATAGAATAGAATAGAATAGAATAGAATAGAATAGAATAGAATAGAATAGAATAGAATAGTCACACAGAGGACAGAAAGTACATGTCATCAAATCTATAGGAACATCTGAGGTTATGTTAAAGGGACTTTAAACACAATATTACAACACGAGGTCTATGCTGAAGAGTCAAAAAACTGCAGTTCATCCAGTGTCCACTAGAGGCTGTGTGCAGAAACATAACAAACCACATACACAGTCATTCAAAGAGCAGAAATCAACATGTTTATAGCCTGGTTTCACTATAGGGTGTCAGTCTGAACAAATCTCCCCTCATCACCTCTGTCAGCTCACACTGAACATAGGAGGAGTTAGTATAACCAGTTATTAATTTCTATTGAACTGGTGAATTTTGGCATGTAAGGACATGGCATCAGGTAGGCGCCCAGTATCTGTATGCTAAAAGGCTACAGGCCTGCTTCTTTACCTCAACTGAAGTCAAACAAAAAAAGGTGGAGCACAGCTTTTCTGTCCCTGCTGGTCACAGGCTGACAATGAAAACTTTTTTTTTTTTTTTTTTTTTTTTTTTTTTTTTTTGGGGGGGGGGGGGGGGGTAAACTTCACATAACTGGTACACAGCTCACAGACACGGACCTGTGAGGGGCATCAGATTTTATTTTGCTTCTAAAGTGTGAAAGTGTGAAACACAGTTAGCTCAAATTAGTGTTAATCTCATCATGACTACTTTTCTCTGGCTTTCTCTTACTTTTCTCTGGCTTTTCTCTCATGGAGCTTTAGACTGATGTCAGGCTCCGTCTCCAAACAGAAAGGCAGCTGTGTGAGGACCTTCTCGCTAATAAACCATCAAAGAGAACTGCCTGTCCTGCAGAGAAGGATCAGGGTTTCTTTCTGACCCGCAGGTATGTATGTATGAGGAGATGTGATAGGAATGTGGTGGACAGATGTCAGCATAAAGGCTGAGGGCACAGGAGGAGGGAGGGAAGGAGGGAGGGTGGGTGGCTGGTGGAGGGGCTCTTTGAAAGTCAATTTCCTTTCCTGCAGCCACAGATTAGTGTGCTCTTTAATGCTAATGGCTGCTATGAATAGCCTCAGATAAGACCGAGAGGTCCAGGTTAGCTGGGAGCAGCTCTGAGGCTTCTCTTTGTGTTAATAATGACTATTATTAGACTTTATCAGGTCTGCATAAATGGACCAAAATGGAAAATGGACCAGTACTTGTTTGTTTATTTTTTATTTAAAAGGATCCCCATTAGTTGCTACCAAAGCAGCAACTAGTCTTCCTGGGGTCCATACAATCAAAAGTCATACATAACTAAAACATAAAAGACAGCAAACACCTAATAATAATACAATCAACCCCCCACCCCCAACACACACAAATCAATAAGTCATCATGAGTATCCAAATGTCAGACATACAATTTAATAACGGAAACGAAGAAGCCTGGCTTCACCAAAAATATGAATTTTTGGCAACTAATTCTATAATTTAAGTTCAAAGTGAAAAAATTGTATCCATCCCTAGTTTAATTTGTAGAACTGACAATTGTTTTGTAGCGCTTTTCATATGGCGCAGAAAATGACTGTCTTTTTTTCTATTTCGGAAAAATGGACAGACCCCCCACCCCCACCCCACACACACCCACACACACACACACACACACAGGGGCACAAAGCTCAGATGAAGCTTTCTCTGACAATCTCCAGCCTTTGGTATCTGAGGAATCTTAACAGGTTTTTAACAACCTGAGGAGACCACAAAGCATCAAGAGATCTGGGAGGTGTGTGTGTGTGTGTGTGTATGTGTGTGTGTGTGTGTGTGTGTGTGTGTGTGTCTGTGTGTGTGTGTGTGTGTGCGAGTGTGAGTGTGAGAGAGAGAAAGAGAGAGAAACTCCTCCGTTTTTATGTTTTTGGATGATTCTTTCTGTCACCAGGTGGATCCAGGACTTTATCTTAGAAGGGTTCGGTCTTTGTCTCGTTGGTCATGAATCTGAGGTACAGGTTAAGGTCACCAGGAACTGAGAATGTTACAGACTGCCATAAAACCAGTGGATCTTAATGGGACCACCATCAAAGTCTGGACCCCTGCTGCTGGTGGTCTTTGGAGTCAGGATGATGCCTTTCCTTCTTTCAGGCATCACAGGACTCACCGAGGATTGTGAAGGGTTCTCATTGGACTGTTTCCACTTAGGCTCAGAGCTCTGTAAAGATTACACCAACCAGACTGGTGATACATGGGGGAACAATAAAAGTAACTGCACGGACCACCAGACCAGCAGAAGGCAGTAAGACTACAACAAAGGCCATCTTGCACTGGAACCATAGAAGGAGGAGAAGACAGCCCCACATCATCAAATAGACGGTCAGCAGACATCAGCTGGTGTTTGAGTTTAAAGAGTGACCCTGATGATTGAGGATTTTAAACAGGATGCAACCTTCTCAAACAGCTTCAGATCCTCATTAAATCCTGATCTGATAAGCAGATTATGACTCAATTATCAAACTAAACACAGATGCATTCAGGAGACTTCTTTTGTGTTTGAACAGCTGTTGTAAACTGGATATCCACTGACACGTTCAGCTGAAGTTTACAGGGTCACTCTTTCAACTGGAACACCGGGAGCTGACAGACATATTCACACTAACAGGCTCAAAGACAAAATGGTCATTTTTAATTTATTCTTTGACCTTTATGGTAGGAGACCATCATTTAGAATGGGAGCTGATGGCTGATGAACATCTAACTGTAAAATGAATCTCATACTGTGAGGAAGAGGATGTGACACTGGAGACTGAGACCAGAAGAGAAGTGTTGACTTGGGGAATAAAGCTCCCCTCCTACTGGCCTCCAGAAGCGATGCACTGGCCTTAATTTTCCAAACATCTCCATCCACACCTGAAGACATGGTTAAACATGATGCCACAGCAGACAAGAAGAAGGAAAGACAAAAAGTGTGGCAGTTTTTTCTGTCCTCAGTTTACAGACAGAAGACTGATGACTGTTACACTGTAAAAAAGAAAAATCTGCTTGCCGAAATGTTAATGTAAAATAACGGTACAGAATTCTCCTCATTTACGATTAAAAATTTATTGATACTGTTGACTTTACAGTTAAAAAATGTGTTTCATTACATATTTTAATGTTGAAATTAAAGTTTTAACCTTTAAAAGAAAAAAGCATCTATCTATCTATCTATCTATCTATATATATATATATATATATATATATATATATATATATATATATATATATTAGTGGTGGGACTTGATTAAAAAAATTAATCGAATTAATTATGCCATTTGTAATTAATTAATCGTAATTAATCGCATTTTAATCTCATCCATATTCAACATCAGAAGCAACACTTTTCAAACAGATTTTGTAGTTTAAACTTCTGTATGTGACTATTCAATGATTTAGTATTCCACCAAAATCCTGTTTATTTTGCTCAAAAGATTTTTTTTTGAAAACGCGTCAATCTCCTCAGAGCAGATCGTACCAAACAGGAAATCAGACACGAAAAACGATCAGAGTTTCGGTCTTTTCAAAATAAAGCACCATGTTCAGCCTGTCGATCGTAAAATTATCCTCGTATATTAAAACTTCGACACTGACACAGAGCCAGCAGTCATCAGCGGGTCAGACCCAGAGGAAATCTGACGCCATGGATGAGGAAAAGTTTAAATTGGAGGCGGAAAAACTTACAATTGTATACGATACAACACATCCTTTATATAAGGACACCAACAGAGACTAAAAGGGAAGGACTGAATTAATGAAGCTCTGGGAGGGCAGGTGAGTTTAACATACTAAATATCATGAAAGTAGTTGTCATGGGTGTGATTCCTGCAGGAACATGTGGTTCTCCTGTGATCTTGTGTATCCAGCTGCTATGAGTACGCTGAGCTGCGCTCCGCTCCTGAGACGGATGCAGTGTGAATTGGCTCGCGCTGACGGACCGCGGTGACTGTTTTTTAAAAGTAAATTTTCCATCCACCGAGCTAAGCAAGGCGCTGTCATCAGTGTTATCCATCACTCATTGTGTCGCTATAATCCGTCTGCCAGAAACTCGTGCACTGAGAACCATTCTGTGTGATATAGACTATAATATATAATATAATATAAAATGCGATTAAATGCGTTATTTTTTTTAATGCCGTCAATTTCCCCCCGCGTTAATTATCGAATTAACGTGATAAAGTCCCACCACTAATATATATATATAAATATATATATATATATATATATATATATATATATATATATATATATATATATAATTTAATAATCGACGTTGTCGTTTCAATATTTTTTTAAACTTAATTTTTCCCTCAAAACTGCCGCTGTACTTTCACCTGTCTCGTCTGCTGTTCTGTCCTTGACGCATACTCGAAGAAGTGGTAACCGGGGTAACCCGTGATGTCACTGGAAAAGTTATGCTCAACAGCAGTGGTCCCAAAACTACTGCCCCGCCCCCTGAACAATACCAGAGACCCATTATGATTTTTTTTTTCGGTGCCAAGTTTCGGTACCCAAAGGGTTAATAATGCCGCCGGTGATTCGCTGTAACGTTACACATGGTTGTGGTATGCAGGAAGGTGCTGCCAAATTAGCGTCTCTGTCGCTATATTTAGTGACTTTCAGACCCTCTTAGAGGCTTTTTTTTTCTAAAAAGCGACAAATTCAGCGACTTTTCTGTGGTTTGGGGACGGAGTGAAAGCATGTTTTGATCTTCGGCCGCTGCTTCTCAACAAGCAGCGGGCGCTGAGCCCCTCCCCTCTCCAAAACAGACTCCTCCGCTCACAGCTCCAAGCTGCAGCCAGAGCAGACGACTGCGTGCAAATCAGGGCCGCCGGTACGTACACGTGCATCACGCGCTGTGCGTAGGGCACCACGTGCCGGAAGGGGCACCAAAATGTGTGAAAAAAAAAAAAAAAATTATTATTATTATTATTATTTATTTATTTTTTTTACATTAAATTTAAGATGAAACACAACTACAGGCACCATTAGACCATTAAAGGCAATATAATATATACAGAATTGCTTGAAATAATAGAAATAATTATGGTACACTTGAACGGGCCCAGGGCACTCCCCAGTTGCCGTATTCCTGTGGGGTGCGCATGTTTGATTGATCACCGATGCCCCCCCCCCGTGACAAGTTTTCTAAACAATGGCCCAAAAAAAGGCAGCAGGAGTCAGAGAAAAGAAAAAAGAAGAAACTGCTTGAAGACGCCCGTGCATCACTTTCAGGTACGTTTAAAAATGTTAAAACCATGTAGCCTAATAAGCATATGTATGCAGGCATGCATAACATAACCGGTTTGTACGTTACCAACTCGTCGGCACGGGCACGCCGGTAGATAACTTTTTTTTGTAGATTCACAGGAACATCTAAGTGGTCTCGCTGCCATCAGCATCAATGCAGAACTCGCTCAGAAGCTGTCATATGATGACCTAATAGACGATTTTGCAGCCAGGAAGTGCAGACGTGTGCCTCTGTAGAGCCTCCCACAACTGCTGAAAAATGCCTGTTCTATAGACTATTCTATAGTGTAACATACTGTGTGACTTTTCTACTTTTTTGTGTGACTAATTGTATAGTTTGTATTAATAATTGTATTTTTCTTATTTGGATTTATTTTTATTTATTTTGACAACAGTAGCAGTATTGATAAGGAAAATATATTTATTTGGTTTATTTTATTGAAGAAGATTGCACTTTCAAATACTTCTGTGTGTTTTTGTGTGCCTATTCTATAGTTGGTGCTACGGTGCAATATATAATGTCTTCGCAAAGTTTTGTGACCTTTCTTGTTTTGTGTGTCTAATTGTATAGTACTGTTTTACTTATTTGTATTTATTTATACTAGTTCAAAGCACCCTTCAGGCGCTCCGCCCTAGGGTGACTTCAGTGATTGGGCATGCCCCAGTGTGTCCCTGCGTGACCTCATCACTTACCTCATTGGACTCGAACCAAGGACCCTCTGCTATCTCTGCATTTATAGATAGATTTATTTTGACAACAGTAGCAACATTGATGAGGAAAATACATTTATTTTGTTTATTTTATTGAAGAAGATTGCAGACTTTAAAATACTTGTGTGTTTTTGTGTGCCTATTCTATAGTTGGTTCTACAGTGCAATATATAATGTCTTTGCAGAGTTTGTAGTTTGGTGACTTTTCTTGTTTTGTGTGTCTAATTGTATAGTACTGTTTTTCTTATTTGAATTTATTTTTCTTATTATTTATTTTACTTGTGTGTGTGTGGTTTTGCCTGTTCCGTAGTTAGTTCTAGTGTAATATTGTAGTTCTGCTGTTCTTGTTTGTAACATAATATATGTCTACGGTTTGCACTCCCAAATATTGTGTGTTTTTTCTTTCCTCGCGGTGCGGCCAGGGGGGGGGGCACCAAAAAGTAATTATGCTTATGGGACCCAAATGGCCAGCAGCGGCCCTGGTGCAAATGAATCAGTCAAAAGCCCGGATCAAGGAGGAGGGTTTTTATTTTATCATAAAAAAAACAAGAATCAACAGAAGAAAGTTCATTAATAGTTTTTAACACATTTACAGTGTACTTATAAACTGACCTGTCACTTGTTTGCACCTGTTATTTTGCACTGGCAAACATTTTATGCAAGAAAACTGCTAAGAGTAGACAATTAGACAGATTGTTTATCTTTTTCTATGTGCTTCTTCTGAAACAGGTGACAACTGAGAGCAGCCAGACTGAGACAACTGTCAGTAAACCAAAGCTGAGATCTGACATCAGCACAAACCAGACAACTCCAGAGCTTTTATATGTCTGCTCAGGCGGACAGGTAAATGAAATCTGGTGTTCTCCTTAATGACTTAAGACCTTCAGTAATGTGGCAATGATAACTTTCTTGAAATGTTCTTCTGGAAACTACCTCTAGTCAAGCTGGTCATTATGTCTTTTTTGTTTGTTTCTTGCAGGATGTAGATGAGCACATCCCGGGGGACTTTCCTGAAGCCATGAATTCACCACCCACAGCTGAAGATTCTGAAGAGGTGATTTTCATAAGAGACATTTGTGAATGTCTGTCATTCTGTACTATATGAGTAATCCAGTGAGTTTAAGACCAGATAACTACAATTAAGTATCTGTAACCAGCCTTTTTTTGTTTTGTTTTTTTCTGCCACAGATGTACACTAAAAGTAGCCAGAGTGAGAAACCTGTGCACAAACCAAGACTGAAATCTGACATCATCGTAAACCAGACGAGTCCAGCACCTGGAGAGCTCTGTACAGGTGGACAGGTAAATGAAATCCAGTTTTTTGCTAAATGATTGCACTTGTGGCAAAAGGTTTATATAACGTGTTTCATTGTCACAGTGTGTGTGTGTGTGTGTGTACTGTCACCTGAGTGTGATATGATTTATATGGACAGTGGTACTTGGGGACATCTTCCTGGATGAGTTTTAGAGTTGAACTTCTCATTGCATCTAAGAGTGTGTGTGTGTGTATTTTGCAAAAAATCACATAAATATGACCTATGAGGACATGAGGTTAGTGAGGACCCTTCTCCATGTTTCATTGTCACAGTGTGTGTGTGTACTGTCTCCTGGGTGTGATATGACTTATGTGGACAGCAGTACTTGGGGACATCTTCCTGGATGAGATTTAGAGTTGAACTTCTAATTGCATCTTATAGAGTGTGTGTGTGTGTGTGTGTTTTGCAAAAAATCACATACATATGATCTATGAGGACATGAGGTTAGTGAGGCCCCTTCTCCATGTTTCATTGTCACAGTGTGTGTGTGTACTGTCACCTGAGTGTGATATGATTTATATGGACAGTGGTACTTGGGGACATTTTCAGTAATGTCGCAATGATAACTTTCTTGAAATGTTCTTCTGGAAACTACCTCTAGTCAAGCTGGTCATTATGTCTTTTTTGTTTGTTTCTTGCAGGATGTAGATGAGCACATCCCGGGGGACTTTCCTGAAGCCATGAATTCACCACCCACAGCTGAAGATTCTGAAGAGGTGATTTTCATAAGAGACATTTGTGAATGTCTGTCATTCTGTACTATATGAGTAATCCAGTGAGTTTAAGACCAGATAACTACAATTAAGTATCTGTAACCAGCCTTTTTTTGTTTTGTTTTTTTCTGCCACAGATGTACACTAAAAGTAGCCAGAGTGAGAAACCTGTGCACAAACCAAGACTGAAATCTGACATCATCGTAAACCAGACGAGTCCAGCACCTGGAGAGCTCTGTACAGGTGGACAGGTAAATGAAATCCAGTTTTTTGCTAAATGACTGCACTTGTGGCAAAAGGTTTATATAACGTGTTTCATTGTCACAGTGTGTGTGTGTGTGTGTACTGTCACCTGAGTGTGATATGATTTATATGGACAGTGGTACTTGGGGACATTTTTCTGAGTGGTCATGGTTGGTTTTAAGCACAAACACCCTAATATGACTTAGAAGTACATCAAGTTAGCAAAGGCCTTCCTCTAGGTTAAAATTATGGGATGATCCCATACCAATACAAAAATATAGACTAATTTTTTTTTAATTAAAAAAACAACTCCATTTTATCTTCGCTAAATAACTGAGCAACAATCAACAAAGCTTTCTTTAAATCATATTTTTACTTTCACACTATTTAATTTTATTCCAACTGGTTTGCAACATATTTCCTGGTTTCATCTGTACCAATTCCACTCAGCTGAGAGAACATGCATATAATGGGTGTCTGATATGGTGTGCTATTTCTGATTTCAACCCTCTGGAGAGAACAATGTATAGGTACAGCTCTGTAATCTTTAAACTCTATTAAAAGCAGTTTCTTACTAAGACAGTAAGTGTATCTCCAAATACCAAGAAAACTGGAGGATGGCTATCCAACAAATAAAACAAACCCTTTTTTTAGTTGTAAGATGCCTTGAGGGGAAAACGATAAGTACACAAAAACTCAAGAATGAGTTCCAACCCTCTTCTCTTTTCTCTGCTGTAGTGGACCACTGAGAATGGTCAAGATCAAACCACGAGTCCAACTCAGATGAGTCCAGTTCTCAACATTATAAAGGTAAATTGCATGCATCCTACATTTATATTGATTTGAAACTCAACATAAATAAAACAAATGAATGTGACAATGAAATTTTGCCTACAGTGTCAAAAGCATTACCTGGTGTGCACAACAGTGTCCTCATTGGACAAGTGCGTTCAGTGTGTGGGCCCTGTGTCGTCTTTCAAGTGGCTTGGCTATAAATGCAAAGGTGACATATTTCGTAAATTGGTACAATGGTGTAGACAGTTTGAGAGCTCTCGTATAAAGATGACATGATAAGATGGAACAATGCTAATACTTTCATAAGTTGAAGATTACTTGCTAGCTTATATAAATAGGATTTCTTTCCTTTATTGGCACTAACGCAGTATGACAAGATCATTCTTAAGATATCCCTGAAACCACTTTAATGTTCTATGTGTACAAACATGCATATCTGGAAAAAAAGAAAAAAAAGCCCCTAAACTGTGAAATATTTTTTGATTTTATGATTTAAATCACTGCAGGACTTGAAACCAGGACGTATTATGTTAAAATTAATTTGGTCAAAATGTTTACAGTTTGTGCAGGAATCTGGCATAAATCCTGCCTCAGACGGATCACAAATGATAACCCTCACCACTCAATACAGGTAAATATCCACATCTTTGTTCTTGAGTTTTAAACTGTCTCATGTATCAATCATTGCTAATTTTTGTTTTGGGATTATTTCAGGAGCAAAATATTTCTGGAAGTTCTGAGGACAAAACACTGTCAGATGGCGAAAACATACCACATTCAGAACTGGATCAAATATCAGATGATAATCATAACACATCTGATGAGGAATACATACCGGATTCAGAGTCAGAAGATGATGAACATTCAGATGCAAGCCCCTGCTCTACACATAATCAGTTGACAGCTGGACAGATTCACAAAAAGCCTTTAATACCTGAAGACGGAACATCTTATGAACCAGGCACAAGCATCCAAGTCCTGCCCAGCACATCAAAAGTTTTTTCTCCTCTTGAAAATCATACTGTCCCCACGTCTAGTGAAACATTAGATTCAGCAAATTCTATCAAAGACTCATCGAAGGATAGGCCAGAAGGTGAACCTGATCTTCCCAATCAAGAACCCTTGTCTATGAGCAAAAAGAACTACTGTTATGTTTGTGGTAAGCCGCAGAGTAAAATATCACGCCACTTGAAAACACATACATCACATGCTGAAATTGCACATGCATTTTCCCTCCCCGAATACTCAAAAGAGCGAAAAATCATTTTGGAGAAACTGAGAAATAAGGGAAACTTTAGACACAATACTTCAGTTTTGCAAGATGGAAAGGGATCACTGAAAGTGAAGAGGAAAACAAAGACTGAAGCAGTTAAAGGAAAGTTTGTACACTGCATGCATTGTCAGGGGATGTATATTCGAAAGGAGCTTTGGAGACATGTCCGCAGATGCCCCTGCAGACCAGCAAATGAGGATATAAATGAAGATCCTGGGAGAACCAAAGTACTGGGTATGGCAGTAGCTCTCGAGTCTGCATCTTGTCACCAGAAATCAAGTGGTGTGTGGAAGCTTCTTAGTGTCATGAAACAAGATGATGTTGCCTCGGTTGTGCGAAATGACTGGTCTATTATTCAGTTTGCCCAGTCACTCTACAATAAACACGGACAAGACCCTACAAAGTACGAGTACATGCGGCAGAAGCTACGTGAAGTGGGCCGTTTGTTGTTGTGCCTGCGGTCAGATTTTTCAGCGCATAACCTAGAAGAGGCTGTTAAGCCTGCTAATTTTCAGAGAGTTGTGCAAGCTGTAAAGAAAGTTTCAGGTTTCAGTGAAGAAACGCACTCATACAAAACACCAAGCCTTGCCCTTAAACTAGGACATACATTGGGTAAAATCTGTGATATTATCCATTGTAGGGCTCTAATGGCAGAGGACGAAGAAGTGATCAGGTCCACTGACATTTTCAAGAAGTTGCACAGCTCCAAGTGGTCTGAGTTGGTGTCTTACAGTGCCTTGAACACACTGAGTGATGCAAAATATAATAAGCCATCAACATTACCCTTTACTGAGGATGTTCAAGTGTTTCATCAGTACCTTGAAAGGTCAGCAGAAAGTGCCTTCCGCAACTTAAAGGAAGAGGTCACCACTCAGAACTATTCCCATCTTGCACAGGTTACACTGGCACAGATCATTGTTTTTTAATAGAAGACGTGCTGGGGAGGTTTCAAAAATGCGCCTCAAAAGTTTCCATGAAAGAGACAACACCAAACTCCATGAAGATGTTGCCATGGGGCTGTCAAAGATCGAACAGAAGCTCTGCAACTACTTCAGCCGAATCGAGATAATGGGGAAACGAGGCAGAAAGGTTGCTGTTCTGCTCACACCAAGCGTGGTGGATGCTCTGTCTCTCCTGGTCAGTAAAAGGACCGAGTGTGATGTTTGTGACAAAAATGTCTTCCTGTTTGCAAGACCCAAATCGATGAGCCATTACAGGGGACAGGACTGTTTGCGTGTTCATGCAAGCCAATGTGGAGCAAAGCACCCTGAGTACCTCAGATCAACACAACTAAGGACACACGTGGCCACATTGTCACAGGTCCTTAATTTAAAAAACAACGAACTCGATCAGGTCGCAGATTTCTTAGGCCATGATATCAGAGTTCACCGTGACTTCTACAGACTGCCAGCTCCAACAACACAGCTGGCCAAGATTTCAAAACTTCTGTTATCAATGGAAAAAGGAAATCTTTCCAGCTTGCAGGGGAAATCACTGGAAGAGATTCAGTTAGAAGGTTAGTACAAAAGCAGTCTTTTATACATATTTTATGAGACTATTTTTTCTCTTTCTGTGATTTATCTTTGAGATTTTCATGACCAAAGAGCCAAAAAAATCCAAATGAAAACTAAATAAATCTTGAATTATTTCGCTTCATGTCATGAATATAAAAATAAATTAAAGTTTCCCTTTTTTAAAAAAAATTGGACAGATTTCTTTTTTTTTTTTTTTTTACAATATTTTAATTTAGTGAGATGCTCCTGTACTTTGTCAATTATTTGTCAATTCATAAGGTAAAATAAAGGCCTACTGTAGGGCAGGGCTGTAATTCAACACAAAAGTTAATCATCAGGTTATCAACAGGTCAGTATTTTATTGTTGGGTAAGTGACCCCAGCTTTGGATTCTTCAAGTTTGGCATCTCATTTGATTGTATGGCCAATTAAAGATTTGTAGCCTTAATTCTACTATGCAGTTGCCTAAAAATATTATTTTCAATATTAAGTTCAGTTTTCTTTTATCTTACTTATCCAACTTTTCATGTGTGTTTTAATTAATTTAATTTCTCAGATGAAATTATGTTAAGTGATGCTGAGGCCCAGGACAGCGAGAGCGAATCCGAGGATGACAGTGGCACAGCTTCTACAGCACCGGAGTGTGGAACCAGTGAGCCTGAGGGTGCTGCATCCAGCTCCATAGATACACAGCAGATCCATGATACTGGAGATTATGAGGGTAAATTACCTCACATCAGTTGTGTTATTATTGATGAAATGTATTTATGCAATTAAAAAACTCACTCAGATAATGTCCTTCTACAGAAACTGTGTCAATTGTGACGTCCACTGTAGATGAGACTGTCCCTCCCTCTGAAGGTATGCCAAGTTTGATTGTATAGCCTTTTAAAGTGCTTTATATTAGACACAAATGGACAGTGAGGCAAGGGTATAGATAATAAATGAAAATTTCAAAAATATATACACCACTGTATGCTGTATTTGCTACATGCTGCATGCTGACATGCTGCTGTTATTTGGATTCTTGCTCTCCTGTGGATTTATTTTAGTCAGCATATCTTCAAAACTTATTCATAAGTGGGGTTTTTTTTTGGTGTTGACGATAAAACAACTCTGTATGTGCTCCCAAAGGATGAAAGCAGAAAGCTTTCTGTGGTCATCACTTCACCAACGATTTTCCTCAGTAAGAGAAAATAAGAGTATAGGTCCTTTAACAACCACTGATACAGGTTCCTCATAAACGGGCGTTTATTTGAGACATTAGCAGTCATGCCGTGAGAACTGCAATCAAACACAAACGTATCACAAATTGCTCAGATTTCTCCTCAAAAACAAAATGAAAATATAATCATACAAAATAAACAATACCTCATTGGCAGCAAGTTGCAAAGGAGTCTTACAAAAGTCTTCAGTACATCTTCTTCTTTCATTTCTCTCTCTCTCTCTCTCTCTCTCTCTCTCTCTCTCTCTCTCTCTCTCTGATCCAGCTTTCACAGACAGCATATCAACATTATAGGTCCGTCTCTTAATAGCACTGTAGCGGTACCAAAAACTGTCTAACTTACTTTTTGATTCTAAAACGTAAACTTTTAATCCATAGATTTTAACTTATTTTTAATCAAAACTATTAAACATGAATTACATTTTTTCTTATGAACTTTAAATATGAATTATTGTTTAAAACATAAATTATTACAAAACATTTACACTCCCACCAAAATCAATCATTAACCCTTTAATGTGATTTTCTTCAAATGCTATGAACTAAAGGTAGGTGTGTTCATTTAAATGAAACTACGAAACTATGACTTGATGTTACAGTTAGCTCAGTTAGATCCTCCGTTGATGCCTCATACTTCAGTATGTCCTTGGCTATTCTTGCTTGACATTTCCATTTCTCATAGAGGATTTTGTAGCGACGCTGTACACTCTTTAATCTTTCTTCATGAAGTTCTTTCCCTTTTTCTGTCAGTTCTAACTCTTTCACTCCGGGGGGGTTAGTAATCATGTAATCATGTAATCATGCAATCATGCGTTGATTTGAAGTCTTGACAACTCCAAGTGACCAGAACATTTAGTCTGTTTGTGTGATATTGTCTTTTACTTTGTCTTTCAGGAAAGAATGCTGATCATGACAATGAGAAAAGAAGAGTGCCAAAGAAACCCTGGTCAAAGGCTGAGGTTACTGCAGTAATGCGCCATTTCAGGGATCACATAAATAAAGGAAAATTAGCCACCAGGAATGAATGCAGCCACTGCAAGCTTGTAGAGGGTTCTGTACTTGCACAAAGAACAGTGCAAAATATCAGGGACTTTGTGAGAAACCGGGGAATAGCTGCAAAGAGGCAGTCAAAGTAAGAAACTATAAAGCACTCAAACATCCGCCAAGGTAGCTCACATGTTGGTGTTACATCTATAAGCTATAGTTCCATTACAAAGTTACCATCATAATGATTCAGTACCCTGAAAACCCACAAGTAGCACTTGGAATCAAGTTATCAATTTCAGTTAGAAGTTATTGAGCCAAAACGCTTGTTCACTAATGGCCGCTATCTGGATCACCACCAAAATATAATAATTTGCTCCTTGTCCCATTTCTCCCATTTCCAAAAATTTTATTCAGATCCAGTCAGTAGTTTTGAGTTACGTTCCACAGAAAAACCCACCCGAAAGCATAACCTCCTTAACAGAGGCAAAAATGCATTTTTGTTGTAGTTTTTTTAAGTTAAAATGTAAAAAAAAAAAAAGAAAAACTCAGACGACCTGTTTTTATTTATTTTAAGTGGGATTTTTGTGTACACATTTGCGTGAAGAAAGTTGGAGTTTTTTTATGCACAAAGATTTGGCTGTATTTTTCAGTAAGCTTTGTAAGAGGAAATTGTGCAAAGTGCAAAAAACAGTTTTGGTATTAAAATGAATGTTCTATTAAAAAAGGCTGTCAATCAGATATAAGCATTGTCTGTTTGCTTTAAGTAAGTCAGCATGTACACATCTACTTTAACCTTGTGTTCTGTATTGAAAAACTTTGTTTGGTCCTGTAATGGCTGTTAACTGCCAATAACTTCAGCCCTTGCAAAAACATATTAGTTAAATATTTCTTCTAACTTTTTTTGCACAGATGTCTTAATCAAGATCAGTCACGTAATCAAGTTTATTGAATGGATTCTAACCCTTTAAACAACAATTTCATAGGTGATGTCACTGATTTGGGGAAGGAAAAATGACACAAAATGACAGATTGTCAATAGAACAAATGAAAATCTAATGTATCAAAGCCAATATTTTTACTACGTTTTGACATATCCAAGAAGTCAATGGCTAATAACAGCCTTTATAGGAACAGAGGGTAGTCAAATTCACCGGTGTATTTAGACCTTTTAAAATTTTGAAATCACATTTTTAAAACTTAGGTAGCATTTAGTTTCCTAACCAAAAATGAATTCATTCTCTCAAACAGAGGTAAATGTATGGTTAAAACGGTTGTAAATTTTATTCTCTGATGGCTGCGAACAGCCACATAGAGACACAAGAGTTAGGAGTGTTGGAATTCTTATGCAAAAAGATCAGTTTATATTTTTCTGTTTATATTTACCTAGTTTGATGTTTATGTGAATGTCCTCATAACAGTTATATCTGTCAGATGTGTATTTATGTTAATGCGGAGCCCTTTAAAAATGACATCATTGTCCCTTTAAAGTCCCAATAATGTTTAATTAGACCTAACAAACCATTCTTTTGTCAAAATGAGAACTGTCCACATAAACCATAATTTTATTAGGGTGATGTGTATCATGTTCTAAAGAGTGTATCTGAGGTCTGAAGTGAGCTGAATTTTTTTCAGATTTTTTGCAGTGGTTTAGTTTCACTTTTGTAGCTCTAGGACCTCGGGAAAGGGTAGTCCATCTAAACCACCACCGGGCCTGTTTCAAAAAACTGTCCTGCTATACCATATATACCCGTATGTGTGTGTGTGTGTGTGTGAGTGTGTGTGTGAGTGTTCTGGTTTCTATGGTCAGTTTAAAGGAGAGTTAGCCTCACTGTTTTATGTTTTATGAAGGATCTTAAGTATAAATGACTAATATTACTATTACTATTAATATTAATATTACCATAAGATGAAAATGTCACTGAAATGAATCCTGATCTAAATGATGTGAACATTACATTTTCTGTCAGGGTCACAAACCAAACCAAAGTCTGTCTGTAAGATCTGACTAAACTCCATCTGGACTGTTCATAGTCTGCCTGTTGAAATCTAAAGCTCTGTACATTCAGCAGAAACTCAACAGCTCTGACAGCTGACGTCTTTAAATGAATACATTTTAGGGATGTCCCAATCTGATACTGATATCGAAAATCAGTCTGACATCAGCATGAAAAAAGCAGCTGTTATTTCAGCCTGTATCCAAAATCTCCAATAAAAGCAGTTCATTCCAGGCTCTGCTCCAGCACTTATCACAACATCACAACAACAGCTTCTGCTAAGGTGCTAACAAAGTAGTGCGGAGCTGGAGTGATGTTGGCCGTGTGGAAGTACTTTTTTTTTATCAAAGTCCAAAAAGATGTTACAGTTGAGTGCAAAACTTGTCATTGTCAAGTTTCCTGTGTTGAAACAGAACTGAGGAAGTTTAATGTTTAAACTTTAAACAGTCCCCCAAGGACATCTGGCCAAAACACCGCTAATGGCAGCATAGTGAGAGTACTCCCGTCTGTACCCATTTAGAAGATATCAACCCCCATCAAAAAGTGAGATATACATAAAAATTGAACAAATTTGAACAGGGGTAATAATGGCCACCAGATTTGAATGCAAGAAAACTTCGCCATTGGCATAAATTAAAAAATTAATCTGAACAACATTGTGGCCATCCAGCAGCTAATACTAGCAAACATGCTAAAGTTCCTCCTAATGAAGCAGCTAACAATGAGACCATGGGTCTGGACCTGATTCCTCAGGAGCAAAGAGGGCATTCTAATGGAGATGATAAAGCTGCAAAGTAAATTGGAGGCAAAGATCATTGACCGAGAAAACCACTCCAGGCATGAAAACATCAGGATCTGCGGAGTTCCAGAGGGTGCAGAAAGTGACTCCTCATCAATGATTTCTTTAGTGGAAAAGTTGCTCTGGGAAAATCTTCAAATACCTGATGAAATTACTCCCCAAATAGAAAGAGTGTATCCAATCACTCGGACCTCAGCCACCTGAAAATGCACAGAAAAAAGGATTCAATCTGGCTGGGGAAATGAATCAACCTGGATAACGACTATGCACCCTGCATCCTCTAAAAACGAAGGGAATATACAGAGCTATGAGGAGTCCTGAAGGACCGCCAAATCCCATTCCAAACTTTGTTACCAGTGTGGCTTAAAGTTAAATATGAGGAGGAAACTTGTATTTATGAGACACTGGTGGAAGTAACTCAAGATCTGTCAAAGAGAGGGTACCCCATAGAAATTGATCAACCCCCTGGAGACTTTAATGAGAAAACTGCGGCTGCTGACATGGGAGAGGAGTTGCCCCTGAAGGAAATATTAAGTATTATTTACTATATTTTGTGCATTAATCAATAATAATTATGATCATTGCAGGCCTGTATTAATGTGTGTAGTTACAGAAGGTTGAAAGCTCCTGGAAGGCTACAAATCATCCAGCATGAAGGAAGAATCAACACCAAACATTAGCATGTTTGCTAGTATTAATTTTAAATACCTCAAAATAAAATACAATAACAGTTGTTAAATAGTAGTTTTAGCCATATCTTCAAGAGAGCTTTAAACGGCAATTGTTGAGCTTTGCAGCAAAACGTCTCACAAATTAGTCTAAGTCTAGTGCTTTGGCACACCTTTTCTCGATACTGAGAACAGACAGATTTAGCAGATCATCATCTGCCATGGTGGAGCAACAAGAAGTGAAAAACTCAGGGTTTAACTCCTTTCATAATATTTCACAGCAGGAGCACAAGTATCCTAACATATACAACTAGAAAAGATAAATCATGTGCTCCAAAGCACTAATGTTTAGATTGCTTATTTTCACTGCACTTATTGACCCAGTTGACAGTAGTGGTGCATTCTGTTTTAAATGTGTAGTATTATAAGATACGATAAACTTCTATTGATCTACAGCACAGTGGAGATAACGGGGTTAAAAAAGGCGTTTGACTGCCTGATCACTGACACTGATCTCCTCACTGTACCACACTGATCTGCTCACTTTACTCACCTGATGTTTACCTGCTCATCATTTCTACATCACTGTAAGCTCCTTAAACCGCCTCCTTCAGGACTGATGTGCGGCAAATTTAGATTCCAGACAATAGATATTAATCAACAGATTTATTTTAGAATATGAATACTTCATAAAATGCTCTCGTTTTTACTGATCAGCTTACCAAAAGCGGATAATGCTCCAACAATTCAGACATAAAAAGATACAGTTTTAGCAAGTGATTAACTGACGTACTGGACGATCACCTTTGGCCGTTGGTTACAGATTGATTATTAATTTCACTTAACTTGAATGTCAAAATTGGTACAAAAATGTCACCAGTGGTATTAGCAGAGTATTTCTACACAGAGTTTAAACGTGGCACAAAACACATGACCAAGCTTTTCAATGCTGAGGGACTACCCGCACGTACGGGCTCACCTGTTTAATATTTAGAGACAGCATACCTGTGGGCAGTTCTCTAATCAGGATCACGTGACATGAAACGCCAAAATGAACAACAAAACATCACAACATATTTTTAACTAACAAAATAAAATGAGAGCACATCAACACCCCCACTTGCTCACATTTTACAGAAATCATGTCAACACAAACTTCACAGGTTTTTTTTTTCAATGCTCACACAATAATCATAAAGTTCAGAGTTCATTAATTGTTCATAGTCAATGGTTCATTCACCAAACATAAAGGTCTCAAAATTCATTAACTTCAGCTTACTGGCTGGTTTCGTTAGAATGTCTGTAACCATTTCATTAGTTGGACAGTACTCTATTGTCACATCATCAGTTTGTAAAGTAGATCTCACAAAGTGGTATTTAATGTCCACATGCTTACATCTTTGCCTTTGTGCAGGTTTTTTGGCTAGAGCTATTGTGCCCTGGTTGTCCTCGTAGACTGAACACCTGTATACCTGCCCATCAAAACCCTTCAGAAGCTGTTTTCAGTACAGGCACTCCTGCATGGTCGCAGCTAAAGCCATATACTCAGCCTCACAAGTAGAGAGTGCCACTGTAGATTTCTTTTAGTTTTCCATGAAACAAATGGCCCATTTTTGTTCAGGCTGATACAGTAACCTTTCATTATTGCACTAGAGTAATCATCTGTGAAAGAAAGCGCATATTTATAACCATCTTTAGACACTGGATCTATAGGACCGGCTAGGTCAGTGTGTACCATGTCCAGAGGTCTTTTAGCCCTCACATCTGGCCCTCTGTTCCTAGTTTGGACAAACTTCCCCTGCGTGCATACTTCACACTGTAAGACAGGCTTTTTACCCTCATTCTTAATTTCCATTCCATCTACAACCTTTTTCAGTTTCATTATATCTGCATAATTACAATGTCCTAAAATTTCATGCCAGCTCTGTAAATCAAGGCTTTTCTTACACTGGTCATTAGTCTTACACGTTTTCTGATGTGTGCAGATAATAAAGCTTGTTGTGTATGTGTATGAGGAATTTGGTACCGTCTCTGTGCAGCAGCACATTTTTCTTCTCACTGAAGGTCACAGTGGCTCCGTTTGAAGTGGCAGCTTTCACAGAAAAGATATCCTGTTGGTACGTTGGAATGTATAAGGCACCCCTCAGCGTTGTTCAGATGCTCCTGCCCCTGCTGTCGATGAGCCACACCTCCTCGTCACCTCTGCGCTTGGCCACTCCTTTGCACCTGGAGCCGTCCGCCAGCTCCATGCAGTGGGTCCCGGCTTGGAAACTGCTGTCAAACTTCTTGAACTTTGCGATGTCAGTGATTATGTCACTATGTGAGACGTCGCACCTGCATCCACCATCAGGCCCTTCCTCCTGACATCCAGCTCTGGTTCCTTAGAGTCGCATATCCAAAATGCATACTCCTTGCCCCCGGTTTCGTCGGCCGCTTTACGCGCATCATCCCGCTGCTTGTTCCGTCTGCAGCTTGCACTGTTGTGTGTGTTGCTTTTGCAGTGATGGCACCATCATCTGCATGAACAGGATCTGTTTATGTGTCCACTTGCACCACACTTGTAACACACAATGTAAATGGACCAGAAATGGACCGGTACTTATATAGCGCTTTTCTAGTCTTTCTGACCACTCAAAGCGCTTTACACTGCTAGTTTCATTCACCCATCCACACCACATTAACACACTGATGGGAGGAGGAAGCTACAAACCACAAACCGTTTTATCTAACCCATTCATACTCATTCACATACCATTGAAGAACCGTGGGAGCAATTTGGGGTTCAGTGTCTTACTCAAGGACACTTCAACATGTGACTGCAGGAGCTGGGAATCGAACGCTCAACCTTCCGATTAAGAGATGACAACTCAAACACTGGGCCACAGTCGCCCCCAATGTCCATATAACTGCTGTCCTTTGCTCCGGCGGGTGCACGCTTTGTGCCAAACTGCGTTCTCGCCTTCATGACATTGTCCTCAGACACAATTGCATGGATGTTCTCAACATCCTCATAACTTTGTAGCTTTGTCTTAAACTCAGCAAAAGTCATTTTGGCTTCAGCCTCGCTCTGGGTTACATGTATGGCAAAAGGTTTAAATGTCTCTGGTAACCCTTTCAGTACCACTGCAATTAAAAGTCCATCACTGAGCGCCTCACCTGCATTTCTCAGGGCTGTGATTGCAGTCTCTGCTCTGATGACATACTCTGTGACGTTCTCAGTGGGCGACTTTTGCAGTGAGGTTAAGTCTGTGTACAGGTTAATTATTCTGGGCTTTCCTTTTCCAGCATAGTACTCACAGAGAATCTTCAGCGCACTGCGTCCATCATCTTCAGCTTCAAGCATCACAAGTGACAGGCTTTTGTCATCCAAAAACTGAATGAGCTCCGCGTATGCCTCAGCGTTTTTCCCGTCCTCTTCCTCGTCTGCATCGTCAGGCTCGTTTAGGATTGTGTCTTTTAATCCTTGAAGACACAGATGACCCAAAAACTTGGTTTCCCATATCTCATAATTCTTCTCGTCACCATCAAAAACGAGCCTCGCCCAGCGCCTACTTGTTGTCTCCTTTTCCTTTCTGCTCATACTTTCAGCTCTCAGGTGCACACAGTACAAATTGCGACTTTCACCTGGCAGGTCACTGAAACCTTGTGTTACAGGATTATATCTGGGCCCATAACCTGTTAGCAGAGTATTTCTACACAGCGTTTAAACGTGGCACAAAACACATGACCAAGCTGTTCAATGCTGAGCGACTACTCGCATGTACGGGCTCACCTGTTTATGTATTAGAGACAGCATACCAGTGGGCAGTTCTCTAATCAGGATCACGTGACATGAAACGCCAAAATGAACAACAAAACATCACAACATATTTTTAACTAACAAAATAAAATGAGAGCACATCAACATATGGAAACTTCATTCACAGATAGCCAGCTCAATCTCTCCACTCTGCCGCCCGTGTCCTCTCGTTCAAATCCACACTGTAGCACCAAGCAGGACGTTTGTCACATAGACTCGCTGCCTACGCAGGGGCGAAGCTACACTTTTGATGGGCCAAAGTCCAAAGATGATCTCTATACTTAAAAATATAATAATAAAAATTCATTCCTTATTTCAACGCTTAGGGGGCTTTGAGATTTGTGACTTGTTTTTAGGATGTTCTTAGGAACATTAAAATTGGAGGGGGGGGCAAGAAGGCAAGCAAGCAGGGCAAGCAGTTGCCCCCCCCCCCCCCTTGCCCCCCTGTAGATCTGCCCCTGGCACACTGCAAAAAACTGAAATCTTTTTAGTCTTATTTTTAGTAAAAAATTCTTTTTAGACTTAATATGAGCCTCATTCACCAGACCAGTCCAGAAACATGTCTCATTTAAAGATATTTAAAGACAAAAAAAAAAAAGCTCTGTATTGTTCGCAACAAGTAAAAAAAATCTGCCAGTGGAGTAAGTGAAAGTTTCTTGTATTTAGACATTATTCTAGACTTGAAAAAAACTTGTTGCAGGTAATTCAGACCTTATTTTTGTCTTTTAATATCTTAATATAAGACACACTCCTGGACATGTCTGTTGAATGTGGCTCATATCAAGTATTATAAGGCAATTCTTACTTTAAATACGACAAAAACACACTTGCTTGGATGTCAGTTTTTGCATTTGTATGTCAATATATCTTGATAGTAAACTAAGATCTACACTTTGGCGATTGAATTCAAATACACTTAATAATCTACGGACCAAAGGAGAATTGGAAAGTAAAATAAAATTATATTTAGACCTGAATGACATTAATGAAGTGACTCCACCCCTGCCTTGGGATGCACTTAAAGTAGTGCTCAGGTGAAAAAAATGCAATTACCTTGTACAAGAAAAAACAAAGTAAATCTAGAGAATAAATCAAAGGAGCTACAGAGAGATCATATAAATAGTTTGAACAAAGAAACAAAAGTCAAAATGACAGGAAGGAAATGGATGAAAATAAATACACAAGAGATACAGAAAAAGTTACTATTCACAAAGCAACAAAACTATGAAGGTGGTGGAAGATCTTTAAGACTCTTAACTTATAGGCTATGAAAACAACAAGCTGACAGGTCATTACATAAGATAAGGGATCCTAATTCAGGAAAGATCAAGACAAAATTAGAAAGAATTCTTCAGAGTTTTGAAAAATATTACGAATCATTATACTCCCAACCAGAAGTGAATAATTATATCCAAATTTAGTCTTTCCTAGCTTCCTTAAATTTACCGAATGTTACTAATGAGCAAAACAAAAAATGGAGGAATTTAATACAGTAATTAGCAGATTAGAAGTAAACAAGAACCCGGGCATGGATGGTTTCACTACTGAGTGGGAACAGCTAGGCCCAACGTTGCTGAAAACCTTTCACTGGATATTACAAAAAAAAGAGAACTCCAGTTTCATGGAGAGAAGCTATTATCTCTGCCCCCCCCCCCCCCCCCCCCCCAAAAAAAAAGGAAAAAAAAAAAAAGACAGATTGGACTGTGGGAATTACCATCCCATTAGCGTATTAAATACAGATAATAAACTCTTCACATCCATACTGTCAAGAAGAATTGAAACTATTCTCCCTCATCTAATCCATCTGGATCAGACTGGTTTTATTAGACAATGACAAACACAAGATAATATTAGAAGAACTTAACGTATTATTAACCACATAATTCAGCACAAAACAGAAAAGGCTGTAAAAAGCCTTTGACTTTGTCAGGCGGTCCTTTTTGTACAAAGTCTTAACAAAATTTGGTTTTCATCACTCTTTTATCAACACTATTAAAGCCTATACTATAAACCCTCTGCAAGGATCAAAATCAATGGTGATTTATCAAACTCATTTATCATACGAAGAGGAACAAAGTAAGGATGTTACGCCTCACCACTTCTCTTCTCTTTTTTTATAGAACCCCTGAGCCAATGGATAAGACAAAATACAGATATTAAAGGAATAGATATATCAGGGGGTCATAAATTAGCCCTATTTGCTGATGACATAATAGTATACCTATTGACAGCCAACAAATTCACTCCCAAAGCTTATGAACTTACTAGAAGAATACAGTTCATTCTCAGGTTACAAGCTCAATATACAAAAAACTCAAGTTATCACTTTTAATTATACCCACTTTGCCACATAGGAAAGGGGGCACAAGGGGGCATTCAATAGTTTTGAACCTAAAGGACAAATTTGGTTTAGAACAAAACAATTTTTATAAATACCTACAAGTTAGGCATTACTTTTCACAAAACTTGAATGCGGCCTTGGAAAAAGAGGAGATAGGAGTTATAAAGGTTATTTTATCAGCCACAAAGTCTGAATAATGTAGTAAGGTCAAATCAAAACCTTATAATGCCATACTCCAGTCCAAATCAGACAATACATGGTACATTACAGAAAAATGGGAAAAAGAAGGGATAAAGAAGGGAATCAATAATATTTTTGGAACTAACATCACGATCAACACGGGTGACTTTTTTCTGTGATGTTTGGAGTATAAATGATAAGAAATTAGCACAAATTCTTTTTGCAGCAACCAAGAAAACTATTACAAGGAAATGTCTGAAACCTGATCCCCCATCTAGTGATGACTGAATTGAAATAATGTATCAAATTTATATTCTGGAAAAGCTGTCATTCTTCCTCAAAGTTCAGAAGAAAAAAAAATACAGAATCTGGTCCAAGTAGACAGAATATGTTAAACCTGTGAGGCTGGATTTCATGTGATTGAATGTGTTTATGGTGAAGGAGTGAAGATATGGTAAATTTTTATTTTATTTTTGGTTTGCTCTTGATTTTATTTTGGCAGGCTCTTTCATTTACCCCTTTAAAATGGAATAGTCCCATCTTCTGTTGTGTGTGTTAAGTTGTTCTTAGAAAAAAAAAAGAGAAAACCTATGAAGAGCTGAATTGTTAAACATGTTACACTCTGTAGTAAAAAAATGACTGTAAAGTGCTTGCTCTTCCTCAAAAAAGAAAAAATTGAAAAATAAAAATTCCCCCAAGAAAAGCTTTAAATACAGCTGAACGTCCCACTATTCCTGCTGACCTTGATTCAGATCAATATGCTCTCGATGGTGCCTCTATAAAAAGAGAACATAATGGGGGTCGGGGCTCTTGCTCTTCTCGGTTTCCGCAGGAAGTAGAGTCGCTGTTGAGCTTTCTTGGCCAGAGATGTGGTGTTGATGTTCCAGGACGGGTCTTCGGAGATGTGTACACCCAGGAACTTGGCGCTGCTCACCCGCTCTACTGCAGCGCCGTTGACGGTTAGTGGAGAATGCTGGGTGTGCTCTCTTCTGACGTCCACTACAATCTCCTTCGTCTTCTCCACATTTAGGAGATTGTTGTCCTTACACCATTCGGCCAGGCGTCTCACCTCACTCTTGAGGGCGACTGTGCTCAGTGGCAGAGTTGCCGTCTCTCAATCGTGAGGTCGAGGGTTCTATTCCCAGCTCCTGCAGTCACATGCCATGCATCACATCACAGATTTGATGTGGTGCACGACTAGCCGCTTGAAGCACTTCATAATGATGGGAGTGAGTGCGATCGGGGGGTAGTCATTGTAGCAGGAGGGAAATTGCTCCTTCGGGACCAGGATGATGGTGGTGGCTTTGAGGCATGTCAGGACAACAGCTTGGCTCAGCGAGGTGTTGAAGATGTCCGTGAAGACTTCTGTGAGCTCCTCAGCAGTCTCTCAGGACACGACCGGGGATGTCATCAGGACCCGGGGCTTTCCTTACATTGGTCTTCCTGAGTGATCTCCTCACGCTGTCCGTAGATAGCAACAGCACCTGGTCGTTGGGAGGTGGAGGGATCTTCTGTGCTGGAGTGCTGTTGTCTGCCTCAAAGCGAGCGAAGAAGTCATTTAGTTTGTTCAGCAGAGAAAAAGAGTTGTCGCAGGTTTGCGGAGGGGGCTTGTAGTCCGTGATGTCTGGATCCCCCTCCGCAGGTTCCTGGTGTCTCTGCTGTTACTGTTACTCCTGGACTACTGTCTCTTGGCCTCTCTGATGCCCCGTGACAGGTTGGCCCTGGCTGTCCTTAGGCCCACCTCGTCTCCTGCTCTGAAGGCAGTGTTCCGAGCCTTCAGGAGCCTGTGGACTTTCCCTGTCAGCCATGGTTTCTGATTGGCTGACCGTGACGTCGTCCATGCACTTCCTCATGTAGGCAGTGACGGTCTCCTTGTACTCCTGGAGGTCTGTGGTGTTGTTGTAGGTGGCTGCCTGTCTGAACATGCTCCAGTCGGTGGTGGAAAAACAGTCCTGGAGCGCCTCTGATGACCCCTCCGGCCACATACGGATCTTCTTCTTAACTGGTTTTGTGACCTTAACCAGCGGTCTGTATGCAGGCGTTAGGACGCTATCAGTGAGCCATGTTTCTACAAAGACAAAGAAACACCACTCACTCATAGTCTTGGAAGATGTCCGGAATAAATGGATATAGTCCAGTTTATTGTCCAGCGAGCGTATGTTGGCCAGGGTGATGGTAGGGATAGCTGGCCGGTGTGGGTTTGCGGCTAATCTGGCCCGGATACCTCCGCGTCCAACCTTCTTCTGCTTCCTCATGTTCCGCCCGTGGCGCCTCCACTGTGGGCTGGATGCAGGGGTGGGGGTCGGGGGTCAAGCAGGCCTAAGCAGCAAACCGCAGTTACATAGCTGTTCCCCGCCCAGTCAAAGACTGACACTAGGCCTGTCAGCCTAATCATCTGTCACACACACACACACACACACACACACACACACACACACACATACATACAGTACTGGTTTTGGTGGTTAAGAAGGACTATTTTTTCAAACAAGTTTTTTCCAACATTAGAGGGACACCCCTTTCCACATATGCTAGAAAGATGCAGTTAATCGTAAAATTTGAAACAAACAAAAAAAAAAAGAAATCAGAACTCAAAATATAAGAACCTGACACCGTGGTGTATGAGAAGGACAGAGATAATGAGGTACCTTAGCTCCTCCCATGACACAAAAAGTAATTACCAGGACCAACTTTATTTGTCAGGACCATGGTCACACACATATACAAACATGTCATATCTGTGTATTAAAGGGTCAAAAATGAATAAAGGGAACATGGCTAAACAGACACAAGTGAAGTGTGTGTCATAGTACCTTCACTTATGTATTAGAGCAACTGAATCCTGTTTGTGAACAGATATCAAAATTAATCAATGGCAAAATGAAATAATGCATGTCCACTGTTAGGCCAACTGACAGGTGACACATTAACAAACTGAGTGAACATGTTGATCTTACCTTTCTTCTCACAGTAGAAATAAAACTGAATCCTTTTGTATGAGAAGTACAGTAACCAATCAACACCAAACAACATGTCCTGTATAACTGTAACCCTATAACCCAAGCTTCAGCACTATCATCAACAATCATGCATTCAGCATCAGCAGTTCCTAATCAGGCTGTTACTCCTGATACTTCAAGATGTTACCCAGTCTAATGTCAAAATGTGTAATACCTACATTGGTCCAAAGTCCAAAATGTAGTAGTTCCACAATAAGGGCTCTTAAATTGTGCCATGCCTGCGTTTTCTCTTGCTTAATCTTTAGTATAGGTATACCTCAGGTCCAGACGTTCCGTTAAATGTCTTACTTCTCTGTCATTTTGACTGACAAGATCATAAAAATTCCATTATAATGAATAATGATTCTTCAATTAAAAAAAATCAATAATGAGAATTATTAATTATTAATTATATATTTTAGCAAAAATACAAACTGAAACATTAATTATGCAGGGCAAAGCTCTTCCCTGGAAAAGAGATGCTTGACATCTCTTCTGTTTTTGATGGATAATGCAAATGCATTTTAAGATAGTTTGAGGCTTAACTGTTGTTTTGATAACTTTTCTGGTGACAAATGTGCATTGTAACTTTATAATCATTGTTAGGTTTATGTTTATGATCTTTAGTTTGTTCATTTTTTCAGATTTTTCCAGACAAATATTGAAAGATAACATTTCTACTGTTGCTATGGTGGTAGCTACAGATGCTATCAACAATGAACCGGAAGGAAGTCGACATTGGTTTCTCATAAAATGGTTCAAATCAGATGTAAGTTTATGTTCGACATCAAACTATGCTCCTTTGTAATGAAAATAATCTATGTTTTGCATTTATAAATGTCTTTCATTACAGCCACATTAAATGAAAGGATTATGATGAATCAATGTAAATGACCAACATTCTAAACTGTCAGATGTAACAATAAAGACATTACTGTACAGTATACAGTATGGTCTATGATTATTATCATAAACATCTTATTGATCCCACAGGAGACAAGTAGCTGTTTAAATTATTATAATAGCAAATGTGCATGGATAAATTCATAACAATAATGTAGTAAAGGAGAAGCCATTCCACCAATCAGTTGACTCAAATGTTTGAATAACAGCAGCAACAAAATCCAAACCAAAACATCAAATTAACATATTTTACTCATCAAAAAATGTTTATTACTTCTATAACACAGCTCTGAATAGTTTAAAGTTTATTAATCTTTATTGCTTAGCATGTGTGCCTTTGGGTCAGGATGTGTTTAGCAGCTGGTGTAATACTCAACTGGACAGGTTCAGACATTAGGAGGACTGAGTTTTAAAATAAGAAGTTTAAATAAATGAACGTTACATTGAGAAGCAGGCAGACAAACAGGTCCTGTGTAATCCTCAGTATGTAAGGTTTAGACATTATTAGGTCTGTATACTTTGACATCCATATCTTTTGAACATGATACCACAGGAACAGGTTTTAAAAATGGTTCCATGTGTAACTCTGCTTTATGGTTAAAATGAGCAGCCCCTCTTTTCTTTTTATCTACTTACCATGACATCATTAATGACCTTCTTCTATTAATACTAACATTAAGGATGTCTTCCATTAAAACCATATTTGATAACATGATGGTGTAAAAGATCGCTGCATATTGTTATGATATTTCCGATTTGATTCGTGACATCATTCTCATTGTTATTACTGTCTTGTTCTATAGTTAGTTTAGCTCAGCATTTTATCTCATCTTACGTTGTGTTCTCGTACAATCTCAGGAACAATGTATGTTTAGCTGGCGGACAGACATAGCTCCTGTCTCCAGCTAATGTCTGCTGGCCTGGAGTGACCTTCTTCACAGTCTTTATTAACACCATGCTCAAACAACACACACATTTAAATAGCACATCTCCCTGAAACCTGACACCAGCTGTGGGTTGAGACAGCTGTGTCAATCATCATGATGGCCACTTACTCTGGGTTATTTACGCCTCAAATACACCGGGTGCGTCTGCGTTGCAGCTCCGCTGCGCTGCGTGTTGACTGCGTTTGTCAACTTACACCAGCTGCGTCGCGAGTCCGGCAAGCCGCAGAGCTGGAGTCGCGAGACCGCGTACTTCTCGCGGTAATTCACGATCCCGTGAGAATGTTGAAGCAAACAGTAATACTAAAATACTGTACGGTGCACTATACTCACCATTCACTCCCAAAACACTTGAAACACTCTTCCATGCCATTTCCTTTTTGAGATTATCTTTATAAAAAGGATGTGTTGGGTCATAAATTATTCTGTGGTTTTCCACCTCAATGATAAGCTTCTCCTCGTCCATGTTTTTCACTGTTTCCCCTTGGTAAACTCTGACCTGTTGACTACTCGCGTATCTCTGCTCATTGTGAAGCGCTGCTATTGTAATCAAGCTAAATACGATCTAGTTTAGACACGGTTTGTTTTATTTTGAAAGTCTCAGGCTCTTTTTATGTAGTTTCCGTGCACTACTTCCTGTCCCGCTCGATCTTCTCTACTCTGAATTTATGCGTCACAGCTCCGTCATCCGGCAAAAATAGGATGGCTGCGGATTAGCTGCGACCTGTCGGACTAGAGACGCAGCTGAACCGCAATGGAACGGATCCAGTGTAAGTTGGCACATTGACTTGAATGGATTTTAAACTGATCCGGCGCCTTGACGGAGCGGAGCTGCAACGCAGACGCAACCGGTGTATTTCAGCCGTCAGTTTAGCTCAACCTCTGTATAAGTGTAGCCAATGAATGTGTTAAAACTGTACTGCACCCGGATATCAGGGCTCATTCTGTTGAGACCAGCGCTGTGAACTTTACCTGTGACCAGAATAAATGCTGAACTGAGAAGTAGCTCCTCTTCAGGTGATTCTTGGGAGGTGTTTCTCCAAAGAACCGTGGGACTCAACCTCTCAACATCTGAGCATTGGAACATGCATTGTTGCTGTCATTGATTTACTGAGATTCCACCAAAAAAGGATTTCACATGTCTCAGAGGTCCCTTGTGTCAGGTTTTATGTTTGCATTTTCTGTAGAAGCCAAATGACAGCAAAAAAGCAACAAGGTCAAAGAGCAAAGACATCTTAGGCCCACTATGCCTAAAAAATGGAAATGATATTCAGGAGACATCCCTTTTGAGGTTTTTATCCTGGATGGAGAGCCACCAAAAATTTCACCCTGTATCAGCAGGATGGCAGGTCTTATCCAGAAGTGGTTCTAAGTTTGTGTCTCACTGTATAGCCAAATAAGGCACCAAAATACAGTGGCCTGACCTTTTGACCTTTCAGACTTTGGGAAGCTATGATTGGAGAACCCTAAAAGCTAGGAACATGGGGACCAGATTTTCTAGGAAGCTATCGAAAAGCTCTATAACATATGTGGAAATCACACACCTTTGTTGGGGGCCTCATTTTGTGTCTCCAGTGGAGGCCTGGCTGAAGTTGAAAAGACCTTTTCTCCTTTTTCAGATCGTTGCTTTTTTTTTTTTTGCTGTCATTTGGCTTCTACAACAGTTGCAGACCTGAAACTTGACCTGTGAGCTTGACCTTTCCTACTCATTAGGCTAAAATTTTCCTAAAAATTACAAATAAAAAATAAAGATCTCTATCATAATCAGATGGCTGGAAATATTCTTGGCACACCCCTTAAGTACATATATCGATTCTCCTATCCTCTGTGCATTTCAATGCCTGGTTCTACTGGTGGAGTGTGTCACTTTAAGTCCCTTCTAACGTAATATACTGTATTATTGATGTCTTAAAATTATTTTTATTAATATTGTATTGCATTTTTATTTTTTATCGTTTAATTATTTTAATTTTTTAAAGACATGTATTCATTCATTCATTTATTTATTTATTTCAATGCATTTTATTTATTTTTTGTTTTGTTTTTGTTTAGTTTTAATTTTGAGACGGTCTCTTCAATATTCAATGTTATTGTGGGTTGGGGGTGGTGTTCTAATTCTAATTTCAATATTAGCACTGTGAACTGAAAATTGTAAGACAAAAATTATAAATAAACTTTGTTCAAAAAAAAAAAAAAAATCTCAATATAAGCTAAGCAGAAATCAATTTGTTGTAAAAGACCATAGATTGTGGTCAAACATGTTTTAAAAGATTTAAAATGTTTTAAACTGTCAGGATTATCCTGATAAATGAAATTATGAAATCATCAAATCAAAAAGTGTGCAGTATTGTCTTTGTGTATTGTTACATCTTACAGTTTATAATTCTGCTAATTAATCAACTTCATGGGTCACTTTTGAATTGTCTGCCGCTTAGTGCCTGTAAGAGTGGCAGGTCAGTTTATACTGAGTACACTGTAAACGTCTTAATAACTATAAATGATCTTTCTTCTGTCGATTCTTGTTTTGTTTATGTTAAAATAAAAACCCTCCTCCTTTTTTTTCTAGTTGACATCTATCATATATTTTTTATATATTCTTGGAATTTTTGCACTTTACACTTTGTTTGCTGCTGTGATTCCTAAATTTCCCTTTGGGGATCAATAAAGTATGTTCTATTCTGTTTCTATTTTAATATCAATCTTATACAATCATTTTGTTAAATGTGGTTTTTAATGTAAGACAATCTTAATATAAGTATAAATAAAAGAAGGTTGTTAATAATACCATGGTAAGTACTTAAGAAAGAGGGGCTGCAAATGACTCATTTTGAACACAGCAGTTTGTAACAAGCCGTTTCATGCCCGTTGTATTTCCTCCTGGTGTTTTTTCTTGTTTGCCTTGTTTACCTGTGGCATGGAGGAGGGAACACATCTTTTTATAGCCTCGTCAACATCATTGAGGGGAGTCAGGAGATCGGTGTGGCTGAAGGTCAAGCATCACGGATTATAGTAAACCTGGAGGAGGAGAACGATCTAACTACCTGACAGACGGTCTAACAACTGACATTTACCGGTACTATTGTTTGACACACTGACTAATATTGGCAGTTAGTTATGATGGATAGATTGGTTCAGCAGCTGTGAGTACGCTCGTTTTTGTTTGGGTTGCCTGTTTTCTATCTCCTTCTTGATCTTGAACTTAAAAATTAACATAAGACAAATGATCATTCTGGGAAAACTGAACTGTTTTGCGTTTGAATTAAGAAAAAAAAACAAAAAAACAAGAGATTGAACTGAACTTTTCTGAAAAGAATCTGATAAAGATATAATGGTGTTTTATTTTGTTTTTATTTTATTTTCTTCCTTCTCATCAGGATTTGCTGTTTGATGGAATATCATGTGGGGTTTATTGATTTTGTTTTTCTTTGTATTCTTCATTCCTTCTGTTGATCAAAAGGTTGCAAGTTTTATACTTGTACACCTTGTGTGTTGGTTTAGTTTTTTAAAGTGGAAGAAATCACAACAACTGTGACTTCACACTGACTTATTGCCAGTATAACACCTGGCTGTTACCCCAGAAATAACTAACCACAACAATATTGATAGAATTCCACTATCAAAACTGTCACATATAAAATGGCAACCCAGATGGGACCCTACAGGAGGAAATTTATGGTTTAATAAATTAAACATAGATCCTGAACTGGTTTGAGAGATTTTTTTTTTGTAACCAAGGATATCACAATGGAAGAAAATTATGAACAAATTAAAAACTTGGAAGGAAGCGAAACGGAGGTCCTACTCTCAAAGCCATTTTCTGCCTAGGAGGGAACTTCTTCAACTTGTTTATGTCATGAACCCAGAACCAGAGGAGGACACAACTGCAAACTCAGAAGCAAGATCCGTAAAATCACAAAGGGTTTATTTAACAGACCAGGTTCAAAAACACAGAGCAGGTAGTCATCCAGGCAGGGTTCGGTACACGGGATCAGGCAGTCAGACAGGCAGAGTTCGGTACACGGGTAAACAATCCAAAACAAGGCAAAGGTATCCAGAAAACATGAGGCAAAGATCAAAGTCCAAAAAACAAGAGCAAGGTTCTAAAGCGGCAAGACAAGACTGTGAAAAAGGCTGGAACGAAGACTGTGAGGTACGACGAACTGGCAACAAGACAGTGAGACACATGAGGTTAAATACAAGAGGTAATGAGGGGTGATGACACACAGCTGGGGAAGACAATCAGGGATCAGGTGTGACAGACAGGGCAGACAGGAACAAAGCTAAAAGACAGAGACAAGAGTACATGATTTCAAAATAAAACAGGAAACCAAAACATGAATCAGAATGTGCAAAACAACAGAAACTTGACAGACATGACAGTACCCCCCCCTCAAGGGCCGGCTCCTGACGGCCCAAGAGCACCAGGATTCGAGGCAAGAAAGTCTAGAATGAGTGAGGGGTCCAGGACGAAACGGGCTCCTCTGGACCATACCCCTTCCAGTCCACCAGGTACTGGATCCCCCGGCCCCCACGACGTGCAGACAGGAGTTTCTTCACTGTGAAGACCGGATCGCCGTCCACGAACCGGGGGGTGGAGGGGGCTTGGCTGGAGGGCGCAAAACACTGGTCTTGGCCGGATTGACATGGCTGACGTGAAAGGAGGGATGGCTCCGCATAGACCTTGGCAACTTAAGCTGGACCGCTGCAGGATTGACCACCTTCGAGATGGGGAATGGACCCACGAACCTGGGAGCCAACTTCCTGGACTCCACCCGGAGTGGTAGGTTCCGGGTGGACAGCCAGACCCTCTGACCTGAGACATACTTGGGAGCCGCAGACCTCTTCTTATCCGCAGCAGACTTGTAGACCGACGAAGACTTGAGGAGGGCCTGGCGAGCCCGCTCCCAGGTTCTCCTGCAGCGCCGGACCAAGGCCAATGCGGACGGAACTGAGGAACCAGAGTCTGTGGTGGGAAAAACAGTGGGTTGGTGACCATGAACAATGTGAAACGGAGAAAAGCCAGAGGATGATGATGGGAGTGAATTATGCGCGAGCTCAATCCAAACCAGATTGTCAGACCATGATTCAGGGTTCTGTGAGGACATGATGCGTAGACCTTTTTCTAGCTCCTGATTGGCACGTTCACACTGACCATTAGACTGTGGATGAAACCCCGACGACAGACTGACCGTAGCTCCCAACAGTTTGCAGAACTCCTTCCAGAATTGGGAGATGAATTGAGGACCCCGGTCCGAAACAATGTCCTGCGGGAAGCCGTGAATCCTAAACACATGAGATAACATGACCTCGGCCAGTTCCTTGGCCGAGGGAAGCTTTGGCAGAGGCACAAAATGGCACATTTTAGAAAAACGATCAATAACTGTGAGAACCACAGTGTTACCTCTTGAAGGTGGCAGTCCCGTTACAAAGTCCATAGCAATATGAGTCCAAGGTTGCTTGGGAACCGAAAGAGGCCTTAACAGCCCCTGAGGCTTTTGTGAAGACCCCTTGTGAGCCGCACACACCACACACGCACCAACATATTCAATAACATCTTTTTTCATCCCTGGCCACCAAAATCGTTGCTGGACCATGAACAGAGTTTTACTAGAACCAGGGTGACAGGAAGCCTTGTTGGTGTGAGCCCACTCAATAACTTCCCCTCTGAGGGGCTGTACAACAAAAAGTTTATCGCCAGGACAATCAGTGGGAATGGATGTACTTACAGAAGCCGCTTTAACTTTATCCTCGATACCCCAGGTGAGAGAAGCAATGAAACATGATTTGGGCAAAATGGTCTTGGGTTCAGAAATGAGAGTCGGAGGATCAAACTTACGAGACAGAATGTCAGGCTTAGTATTCTTGGAACCGGGTCTGTATGAGAGGACAAAGTTAAAGCGACTAAAAAAAATAGCCCACCTTGCCTGCCTCGCATTGAGCCTTTTCGCGGTCTTTAAATACTCCAGATTTTTATGATCAGTCCAGACCTGAAACGGAAGCTGAGCTCCCTCCAACCAGTGACGCCACTCCTCCAGGGCCACCTTCACTGCCAGCAGCTCGCGGTCTCCAACATCATAATTCCGCTCTGAGGATGACAATTTTTTAGACAAGAAAGCACATGGGTGTAATTTGCCATCTTTTACGCTCACTTGAGATAAGACCGCTCCGATACCAAGATCGGAGGCGTCCACTTCGACCACGAACTGCTGGCAAGGGTCCGGGAGGATGAGCACTGGCGCCGACACAAAACTGTCCTTGAGACTCTGGAAAGCAGCATTACATTCTGAAGACCAGACAAAAGGTCTATGAGGAGAAGTAAGGTCATGCAGAGGCGAGGCTTTGGTGCTAAAATTCCTGATGAATTTTCTATAAAAATTGGCAAAACCCAGAAAACTCTGAACATCTTTACGTGAACGAGGTGTGGCCCACTCGGCCACGGCAGACACCTTTTCAGGATCCATCCTGATCTCTCCCTCAGCGAGCACAAACCCCAGAAATGACACTGAAGGTTTGTGAAACTCACACTTTTCAGCTTTCACATACAGCTGGTGCTCCAACAGCCGCTGAAGCACCGTGCGAACATGCTTTGTGTGTGTCTCCTCATCGGGAGAAAAGATCAGGATGTCATCTAAATAAACAAATACAAAAACATTGAGCATGTCCCGTAGAACATCATTTACAAGATTTTGAAAGGTAGCAGGAGCATTAGTTAGACCAAATGGCATGACCAGATATTCATAATGACCAGTAGGGGTATTAAAAGCAGTTTTCCACTCATCACCCTCCCGGATTCTGACCAAATGATAAGCATTGTGTAAATCTAACTTAGTAAAAAACTTGGCCCCCTCCAACAATTCAAAAGCCGTGGAGATGAGAGGAAGGGGATATCTGTTTTTTACTGTGATGTTGTTGAGTCCACGATAATCAATACACGGGCGAAGTGACTTATCCTTCTTCTCGACGAAGAAAAAACCCGCTCCAGCGGGAGAGGACGAAGGACGGATAATACCCGCCGCCAATGACTCCGTGACGTACTCCTCCATAGCCTGGCGCTCCGGAGGAGACAAAGAAAACAAGCTACCCCTAGGGGGAGTAGCTCCAGGCAATAAGTCAATGGCACAATCATAAGATTGATGCGGAGGCAGAGACTTGGCCTTTATTTTACTAAAAACCTCAGCTAAGTCATGATAGCATTGGGGCACACTAGACAGATCAGACTCCGAGGAATCAGTGAAAGCAGACCTCACAACCAGACAGTTCTTATGACAAAAGGGACCCCAAGAAGTAATTTTCCCCCTAGCCCAGTCAAAATTAGGGTTGTGTTTCTTTAGCCAGGGGAGCCCCAAAATAGCCTGATGTGTCATGGACTCGAAAACATGGAAACAAAGTCTCTCAGAATGTATATTTGCAATTGTGACCTGAACCGACTGAGTCAGATGGGTTACTTTCCCCAGGAGGCCACCATCAACAGCCTTAACATCAATTGGTCGCTGTAGTCGGAACATTCTAAGGTGCAACCTCCTAGCAAGAGAGGAATGGATCAGGTTAGCATCAGAACCAGAGTCGATGAACGTGGAAACAGACACGGAATTGTCCGCCGAAGTAAAAACGGCCGACATCATCCTAGGCTGAGACGGGGTGTCAATGATAATGTTCTGGCTAACCCGTAAACCCACCTTGTCCTTCACCCTGGTCTGCTTGACTGGGCACACAGACACCAAATGACCAGGATGACCACAGTAAAAGCACCGACCGTCCCTCCTGCGTCGCAGTCGTTCCTCCTCTGAGAGACGAGTGTGTCCGAGTTGCATGGGCTCCTCCTCTCCAACTCCTGCAGACTCAGGAAGAGCAGAAGACGAACGATCAGCAGTCCTGAACCGACTCACAGGAGAACGAGAAGGGAGTCGGTTCCTGTCCTGTTCCCTATCGTTAAGGCGTTTGTCCACCTTGATAGCCAGGGCGATGAGGGAATCCAAATCCGTGGGTAAATCCAATGTAACAAGTCGATCCTTAACGTCGTCCGACAAGCCTTGAAAAAATGCGTCTGTAAGAGCCGCTTCGTTCCACTCACTTTTGGCTGCGAGTGTACGAAAATCTATGGCATAGTCCGAGACTTTCTTCTTGCCCTGTTTGGACCTGATCAAGGTTCGAGCCGCCTCACGGCCCGGTGAGGTGTGTTGGAAGACCCTCTCAAAAGCTTGAATAAATCCGGATAGTGAAACACACGAAGAAGACCTGCTGCTCCACTCTGCAGTAGCCCATGCCTCCGCCCGCCCCGTCAGATGAGATATAATAAAAGCAATCTTGGCTCTTTCTGACGGGAAAGCTGACGCATGAAGCTCAAAATGCATTTCACACTGTGTAATAAAAGGACGAACGTAACCCGACTCCCCGGAAAAACGTTCCGGCCGGGAGAGCTGACTACAAGCCCCAGAAGAAGCAGATGGTGCAGGCAACTCAGACACCGCCCCAGGAGGCGTGGAGGAGGTGCTGGGCGGTACAGAATTGCTTGAGTCCAGCTTCTCGATAAGCAAAGCCACTTGTGAACCAAGCGAAGTGATCATGGAATCCTGGCGCTCAGCCAGGCCTTTCAGACCGGAACACAGGGCCGCCAACTGGTCCTCCTGCTGGGCAAGAAGTTGGCCCTGAGCCCGGAGAGCTTGGCGGAACTGGTCCGAACTCGCTGCGTCCATGTTTGGCCAGTTCGTTCTGTCATGAACCCAGAACCAGAGGAGGACACAACTGCAAACTCAGAAGCAAGATCCGTAAAATCACAAAGGGTTTATTTAACAGACCAGGTTCAAAAACACAGAGCAGGTAGTCATCCAGGCAGGGTTCGGTACACGGGATCAGGCAGTCAGACAGGCAGAGTTCGGTACACGGGTAAACAATCCAAAACAAGGCAAAGGTATCTAGAAAACATGAGGCAAAGATCAAAGTCCAAAAAACAAGAGCAAGGTTCTAAAGCGGCAAGACAAGACTGTGAAAAAGGCTGGGACGAAGACTGTTAGGTACACACACAGTGAGACACATGAGGTTAAATACAAGAGGTAATGAGGGGTGATGACACACAGCTGGGGAAGACAATCAGGAATCAGGTGAGACAGACAGGGCAGGGCAGACAGGAACAAAGCTAAAAGACAGAGACAAGAGTACATGATTTCAAAATAAAACAGGAAACCAAAACATGAATCAGAATGTGCAAAACAACAGAAACTTGACAGACATGACAGTTTACTGGACATGGACATCTGTGGATTGTCTGAGCTGGCAAGTATGGAAGCAAATCTGTGCCATAATTCAAATCAAAATGCATTAGCAGAAATGCTTTTTCAATTTCAGAATACAGCTGCATTATTTGACTCATAAATAAAATAATAAATCATCCACATTGCATTTTCATTTTATTCTTCAAGACCGCTCATTTTGTAACTTAATTAAAATAAAAAAGAAAAGGATGTTTGAGATTTAATTTTCAAAAGATGCCCCAGCAAAAAGGTAACAAAATTCAATTTGAAATGTCAAATTTGAAAATTAAAATGCATTAGCAGAAATGCTTTTTCATTTCAAGATCATGACTGCATTATTTGACTCATAAATAAAATTAGTAATAAATCATCCAAACTGAATTTTCATTTTATTCTTTAAAACTGCTCATTTCGTCACAAAACTAAAAAGAAAACGAGGAGATATCGCTTTTTCATTTTCTTGTCCGCACCCCGCAAAAAATGTAACAAAATTCAATTTGAATTCCCAATCCAAATTCCCAATTCCATGTGGAGTCAAATACAATTTCTGAATCTGATTCCCGCGACAGAGTTGAGCAGATTATGGAGAGCTTGGCTGCATACTCTGCCGTCACAGAGAACGATGTCAACGGAGTTGCACTGGCTAACCTGCGGTCGGTCATTGAGCGGCTCGATACAGCGGTGCCTGAGAGAGGACGTCCGACCATCAACATCCCTTTCGATGTCATTGAAAGTTATTTGTTGCATGGTCTCAAAGTGAAGGATATAGCACAACTGTTCGGGGTAAGCCGCCAGTCCATCCATCGGCGAATGAGGAGTAACGGATTGAGGTAAGTTCGTTACTACTACTACTGCTATTATTACTAGCCTAATATATGTAAAATGAAGGTGTACACAAAGTATAAAGGCGTGAATGGAAGCAATACCGTATGTTATTAATTTTATAAAAACAACTTTTCTTAAAGCAAGTGTATTTTCAAAGTCGTGTTAAACTGAGATGTATTCCTACTCTGTGCAGAGAGTGCACACAACTTCACAAGTGCTCGGTGAGAGGCTGCTGCGAGTTTGGCGCCGTCAGTCAAGAAGTGATAGAGGCCATAACAATAAAGTCAATGATTACTTAAAGTGAACAACATTTATTTATTTTGAATTTAGCATTTCATGTGCGTAATACACAGTAATTGATAAATATTGAAGGCTTTATATGCCATTTTCACACTTAAATGTATTTGAAATCAAGTACCATAATGAGCCAAATATAAGACAAGTTTTTTCGTAGAAAAAATGTGAAAAAGTGGGGTTGTCTTATAATCGGGGTCTAATCATTGACACATGCTGATAGAGTCACTACATGACCAAACAGCAAAGGGAGCCAGCGTTTTGTAAAGTCAGTGACCTCACTGTGGCTGCGGTGATCAGCCAATCACAGCAGAGACGCGACAGGTGATGAACAATGGAGAGGCGCGTTGATCATCCAGAGCAAAGTGGATCAAAAGTTAGGCTCCTTAACAGAAAACTGAGGTGAAGTTATGATGTTAATTTAAAGGTAATAATGATCAATGCAACCGTCAGGAGGCCAAAATATATGGCGTTACAGAGAGTAATGTCTGATGATGGAGCGTCCATATAGACTGTCTGAAAAATACTGACCATTAAAGAAAAGCTCATCGTGGACCTCAAAGCAGCCGTTTCCAAGAGGCTTCTTTCTCAGAATTTTAGTACAAAATAGTTTCTCTAAGCAAAGTAAATTTTGGTTATCAGTCTTTTTCTGCAGATCAATCTTGAAAAAAAAAAGAGGGGGGGGGGGGGGGGGGGTTGTGGGGGTCATTGTCTTATAATCGGGGTCTTCCTATATTCCGGTCAATGCAGTATGTCAGTTGTGTATAACTCTGAGTCATGACTTCTTATGACAGTGAAGCTTCAGTCCTACTGGTTTTGGTAATATAGAAGCAATATTTGCATGGCTGGGCTGGCATTTCAGTTCGTCCCTTGTGTTTAAAGTGCAGATGCGGACTGCCCCTCACAACCCAAACATGGAAGAAGAAGTGATAGAAATGATGGACTCGGTGCGATCTTCAACCGGCTTTTTCCCTGTGCTTTCTTCCACCTAAAAAAACATCAGTTTGTAGCTCGAAAAGCATTGGACAAACCTTGGGTAGAACTACAATTAACATTGGACTTGCTTTTGACAGCAGTATAGCCATCACTGAAATATAAATAACAAACCACCTTATCAAGATCATTTTCAGAATTTTTGTTTTGCTTTTGTTTGTGTGTTTAGAAAGTCGGACATGTATTCTGCATTGAGTGATGAAGAGCTGGATGCCATCATTGCAGATATCCAACTAAGTAACCCAAACACAGGATACCGAATGATGAAATCATTCCTTCATGCCAGGGGTCTGCTGGTGCAAAGTAAGCTTCATATGAAGTGGATGTAGGATGTCCTCTGTAAGCTTAATCAATGCAGTCTCCCTGTTAGACCTAAATAATAATAGCAATATAAAATGTATTTGTATAGTGCTTTTTCATAAAAAAATGGTGTCAGGGTTAATAGGATGAATAAAAGATATTAAAATAAGATTATAATAAAATTATAATTGCTTAAATGTAATGAAATCCTGTTTATATTTCATGCAGTTTGTCTTTGAGATTTAAATTTTATGCTCATTGTTGTTCTCTTGTTGTAGTTACAAGAGTACGTGACTCCTTAAGAAGAGTGGACCCAAATGGGACTGAAGTGTGAGCTATGGCCAATCGCACACTAAGGAGGAGACAATACTCTGTTCCTGCACCAAATGCAATGTGGCACATAGATGGAAACCACAAATTAATATGGTATTTTTCAATTCAAAATGATCAAACTTTTCGTTTCATTGTTCCCTATCTTTCATTGTCGAATAAGCTGTGAATGGACCCTCCTCAAATATCTGATGTAATATGTCCTTTTTTTCCCACCAATAGCTGGAGATTTGTCATTCATGCTGGTATAGCTGGCTTCAGTCGTTTGATTGTTTGTCTGCTGCAACAAACAATCGAGCATCCACAGTGTTGGAGAACTTCATTGGTACCATCAACAAGTTTGGTTTGCCATCACGTGTGCGTTCTGACAAGGGTGGTGAAATATTCTGGTTGCCCATTTCATGGTGGAACACAGAGGAGAGAACCAAAACTCGCACATTACTGGAAGGAGTGTCCATAACCAACAGTACGTTTTCTAAAGCAATTTACTATGAGAAAAACATTGCAAGAGAGCACATTACAAGTGTTATTATTTCCCAATGTTCATTGCTGTATTTCCTCTTCAATGACTCTCACAGGCCTAATTCACAAATTTCCATTTTTTTCCTACATTGTTGACCAGAAAATATTGAACAAAGCCTGAATTTACTTAAGAGGCTGTTGTTTTATCATATTTACACAATTTTTTTATTTATTTATTTCTTATTTTTAATTCTTGCTTTGGAACTGTTTGTATTTGCAGTAGCATCCAACATTTTCATACTTAGTTTTTTAGGCAAGTACTCTACCAAGACCAGATTAGGTTCAACATACATTTCTAAAGTGATTACTGAATTCCCAGAGCATCATTTTACATATTGTAGAGTCATAACATCTACCAACTATAAATTATACTTCAAAGCAAATACATTTTCTTTCTTGCTTGTCATTTTTTTTCATGCTGTCACTTGTTTTTTCAAGGATAGAATGCTTATGGAGAGACGTGTACATACAAGTCCTTGACCCATTCCATACTCTCTTTCGGAACATGGAGGGAGAAGGGCTTTTGAATCCTGATGATGAGAGACCTCTTTATGCTCTCCACTGGGCTTTCCTGCCTCAACTACAGAGGCAACTTGTCTTCTTCATGGATGCTTGGAACCATCATGGCCTGAGAACAGCAGGTAGCCAGTCTTCCTCCAAACTTTGGACATCATTCAGACACCTTCAAGATCCTGATAAGGTATGTTAAAACAGTTGAGCGCATCATGTCAGGAGCCATTATTTAAATTATTCATTTAAAAGGCTAAAATTGTATAACATAACATAACATAAGTTAATATTTATACTTAGAACTGTTTTCATAGCTTTACATTTTAAAACTGCAATTGAAAATGTTGAAGAGAAAAATCTGAAGATGCCGTAGCTTTTGTGTGTGTGTGTGTGTGTATATATATATATATATATATATATATATATATATATATATATATATATATATATATATATATATAGAGAGAGAGAGAGAGAGAGAGAGAGAGAGAGAGAGAGTCTCTTGTGCTCAGGTGGAGGCAGACTATGGTAATGATTGGGATGGACCATACAGCTTTGATGACCTTGGAGGTCAAGTGGAACAAGTTGAAGTACCCCAAGTGCAACTGCAGCAACAACTGACTGAGGAGAACATGGCTAGGTTACCTGATCCCGATGTTCCCTTCATGGATGCCCTCGATATCTATACAGCCACACTACAGCAGTTGATACAGTGAGAGAACTGGATGAGTTCACAAACTTTTGCACACTACTATATGTAAACATGCATGAAAATACAAGAAAAAATTGTTAAATTGTCTTTATTACACAAACTACAACATTTGTCAATAAAACGTCAGATTGAAATGTTCCTCAAAGTTCTCCTTACCTTAAGAAACCTCACACAAGCCCTTCAACTAAAAAGGGGAATATAACTTAAAGGTAATGAAGTAATGCCTAACATGGCTAACTGATCCACAATTGAAAGCCTTCGTCTTGGATGTATGAAAAAGGGTTTAATAGTAACTTGCCCAAATGGGGGTCTGAAATGAATTTCAAAGCAATAGTACAACTTTGAAATTTTAAACTTTAAGACTCTGATTACTAAAATCAGATCAATCAAAATCTAAAATCTGTACTTCTAACAGATGCTTCAAGATTCTCTTTGAATGTCTGGTAACTTTGGCACTTCAGGGGCATTTTCAGTGTTGTCATGCAGGTTGAGGCTACAGGCATGGTAATATCAGGAGAAACCTCTACATACAGGTGCTGGGGAGGTATACTCCAACCTGTCCAAAACTTCAGGAGTTGATGTAGTTCCTGAGAGGACCCAACAAAGACATAGTCATAAATATTTTAAAACCTGCAAATAAGATACTGTACATCATAAAATTTTAAAGTTTACCCAAACATTATTCACTGCTTCACTGTAAAGTGATGTGCAAAATTTTACAAGGTTTATTTTTCACCAACATTATTTCCATAAATATAAAGTTAACGTGAATAATTAAAAACAGCTCAATGAGATATACTTTGTTCAGATCTGTTTTTCTGAGATAACTTTTATAATCTGACCATTTTCAATGTAGTCTCTCAGAAAGCCTGTGACCTGGCACGTCTCCTCCACACTACTGTGGTCATCATCCTCATCCTCACTATCTGGCATTGGCCAGATGATCCTTTTCAAATTGTCTGAGAAACAGAAACAATGTTTAAGTCACAAACTCAAAGGGAATTTCAACAGAGTAGAGCTATTTTGCAAAGAACCATCAATTTTTATAGAAATAAGGGTAGAAAGACAGCTTTTTAATGAATAGAAAATTGGAGGCTTATAATATGTGAATGACATACCTCAACATATTAAACTTAAATCTTTATTCCAGTTTTTAAGTACAATTACAGATGCATCTCAAAAAATTTGAATATTGTGGAAAAACTTCAACATTTTTTGTCATTCATTTCCAAAAGTGAAACTCATAAATTACATATTTCAATTTTGTATTTCCACTTCTGTAAACTATAATAACAACATTTCAAGAAGTAAAGGCTTGAAATATTTCACTCTAGGTCTAATGAGTCTGTATAAAATATCGGTTTCACTTTCGGAAATCAGTGACAAAAAATAGTTTTTCCATGATATTCTAATTTTCTGAAAAATATTGGTATTTATGTAAACAGTCAGCTGAGAAGCCAAATACCTGCAAGTCCATAGCTTGCTCTGCAGATCTTGAAAAAAAGGACTGCAGCAAGGGCAGGACGCTCTTTGATCAGGCTGAGAACACCACTGTCTTTCAGCCCCTTACGTAGTTGCTTTATTTGTGTTAGTCTTCGTTCAAGACTACACATCAATGACCTACAAAAATTATCAGTTTTCAACATATAATTCAGATATAGCTGTTTGTGGAAAAAAAAGTCTAGAGAATCAGCTTGTTTAATAAGTAATATCCATTTATATTTTATTTTTCCCATTTTAATTTATTCATACCGCATATTGTAGGATTTTCTCTGCCAGCCACCTCCTGTTTTTATCATTAATGGGAGGAAGGTCCCAGCTAAAGGCTAGGTGGCTCACCTCAATTAATGTATGCAATGTGACTTCACTTATACAATCTATGCTAATTATGTTAAATACAAAGTAAACATATTTGCTTGACAGTGCTAAGTAAATCAAATCAAGTGAATATCAAAAAGTTGCATCACCACTTCAAGGAACACTTACCACAGACACCACATCAACAACATCTGTATCAGGGCAGTCAGAAAGCTCAAATACAGCTGACTCCTCGTTACTTCCAACAATCAGCTGCAATATTGATGGACTCAGTCCAGTGGAGCAAGGACCTCCATGAATAAAGGAATGCCCTATGGCACGCCCAGCTGCTCTGAAAAGGTCTCCATCTATCAGGGCTCTGGAGGTGGATGGGACCTTGTGATCATCTGCTCCATGGAACAGAAGAGTTCTGCCAGTGTTCTCTGAGAGTGAATGAACAAGATATAATTAAAAGCTGATTTCAGGTGAAACAGTATAATAGTCTGAGAGATATTTTTTAAATCACAGTTGCCATTGCAAATGTTTCTGGGAAATATCTACCTCATATTATGCTTTCTATAGTGCTATAAGAACATATTTGGGTGCGTCCAAATACCAGATATGAAAGGAGACCATTTTCAGTCCAACATTTTTTTGTTTATAAGAATTATGAAACCGTTCAAATCTGTACAAAAGTTTACACCATGGACCAGTGTGACTTCTGTTGTCAATTTGAGATTAATTTTGGTAACAAACCTTTCCAATCCATCAAGAGCTTTGGAAACTAGTCAGAGCCAGTTAATCCGACATCACTGCTGCTGTCTGAGGCAAAATGGTACATATTTTTACAATCAAAAAGGAAATTATAAAAACTCACTGTGTTGCCTTTAGGCCATTTATTTCGTAGAGTATTTTATTTTGAAGGACACACTGCTGTGGTGTGATGTGTGACATCATATCCGGATAAGGAGTAGAGTTCCTCCAGATCATTCTGTTCATTCGTGTGCTGAACGTTGCAGAGGCAACGTCATAAGTATTTAAGTTCATGGGTGTCTTCTGTTAGATTAAAAATGCATAAATATGTACAGTAAAATATATTTCATGTTAACAATGGTTAAAACACTACTTAAAAATATATACAGTGTTAAAAATGTGTTTCTTCTAAAAGCTGTTTTTTGTCTTTGCTTTTATTTTAATAGTTTTCACTCTACCTTTGTGAAGTGCATTGGGGAGACAAACATTAAAGTCAACCAACTGCAACTTTAATACGACTCTTGATGATTTTACAAGGGAGAGTTTATCTGGTTGTAAATGCTACATTATCCTTTGTAGTCAAGACAACACAGTGAAAAGACGAACCTAAGGTGTTCTGCAACGTCTCAAAATGGAAGGAAAGCAAAGTGACAAGGCGGACAGAGAAGCTGAATACATGAAAGAAAGAGCGGACAGAGATGCTGCATACCAGAAAGAGAGAGCAGCCAAGGAATTGGAATCAACGCTGGAAAAGGCTAAAAGAGATGCAGAAATGGAAGTGCTTGCTGGCCGCCGTGAGGCAGCGGCAGCAGAAGCCGAAGCAGCTGTGTGGGAAGCTGCGGAAGATGCGGACAGCCTTGTAATATTGGATGAAGCAGGCCCATCGGTGGAATAGAAACTTGAACAAACAAGTGAATACGTTCAGTCTCATTTCAGTCAACCCTCAAACAAAAGACAAACAAATGCATATGCCCAAGCTTCAGCAGACATCAAGACAAGCCCCCCAGCATCTCCACCTCTTGGAAGTGATAACTTTCCAGTCCATCAAAACAGAATTGTCTCTCCAAGTCAGCAACCCTTTGTCCATCCTAAGCAGTCACCACACGCCAATGACCCAAGCTTCTACCCATTATCTAACTATGGCTTGACAATGTTCGTATGCCTCCGCCATTTCAAACAGAAAATCTGTCCCCACGCGGACAAGGAAACTTTCGGACGGATTCACTGTACGTAGGATTGAATGGGTATGCTCGACCCTTCTCTCCTCCACGTACGCCACTGGCGGACCATAGGGCGCCCACAACGGAAAATCTGGTGCAGTACCTGGCTCGACGGGACTTGGTTCAAGTTTATACCAGTTTGACGATAAACCTGAAAACTTCCGTGCCTGGCAGTCATCATACGAAAACGCCACTAAAAGATTAGGCCTCACAACAACTGAGGAATTAGACTTGTTGACCAAATGGCTGGGAAAGGAGTCCAGCAGTCTTGTCAAACGCTTACGGTCAGTACACGTAACAAACCCAGACATAGCACTCGCGAAAGCATGGGAACGTCTCAAGCAACATTATGCAGCTCCTGAAGTAATCCAGCAGGCTCTGTTTAACCGTCTTGACAGTTTTCCAAGAGTTTCAGGGAAGGAACCTGGGAAGCTATGTGAACTAGCCGACTTGTTGATGGAAGTAAAGTGTGCTAAGGAAGATGGATACCTGCCAGCTTTGTCCTACTTGGACACTGCACGTGGAATTGAGCCCATAGTTGCAAAGCTGCCCTTTGCTCTTCAAGATAAGTGGATCTCAGTTGGCTCAGAATTTAAAGAACGAAATGGGGGACGGTTTCCACCATTTGACTTCTTTACAAGGTTCATTGTCTATGAAGCAAAGAAAAGGAACGATCCTAGCTTCTCTTTTCGTACTGATCAGCATCTATCCATCCGTCCATCAGCAAAGCAAGAAAAACAATTCAGAAGTGCAAGGAACTCCATATTAGTACTAAAGACAGATGTTGCTTCATCAAGCTCAAGTAAAGAAAGTTCAGCAAAAGTTGTTATTGACCCTAACAAAACATGTCTGATACATGTCAAACCACATCCCCTCAAGCGTTGCAAGGTTTTTAGAGCTAAAACTTTGGAGGACAGGAAGACTTTTCTCAAAGAGAAAGGCGTTTGCTTTAAGTGCTGTGGCTCAACCACTCACTTAGCAAAGGACTGCAAGACTGAAGTTAAGTGCGCAGAGTGTGAAAGCACATACCATGACTCTGCAATGCATCCAGGCCCTGCACCTCAAGTCATTGCTCCCTCAACTCCACCAAACAACGGTTGGGAGCCAGATGAAAGCAACGACAGCAAAGAAGTTGTGAACTCAAGCTGCACTGAAGTTTGTGGCCCAGGGGAAATTGGCCGGTCATGTTCAGAGATTTGCCTTACAAAGGTTTATCCTAAGGGTCAATCAGACAAAGCTATCAAGGCCTACGTTATCCTGGATGACCAGAGTAACCGGTCCCTAGCAAAATCCAGCTTTTTCCAGATGTTCGACATAAAGTGTGAACAGCATTCTTATTTCCTGAGGACATGCTCAGGCACAATGGAAAAGACTGGTCGGATAGCAGAAGAGTTTATGGTCGAGTCACTTAACGGGAAGGTCACAATCCCACTCCCACCACTCATCGAGTGCAACAAGATACTCGACAACCGATCAGAAATTCCAACACCTAACGCAGCTCGAAGCCAGCCTCACCTTACCAAGGTAGCAGAGTACATCCCAGAGGTTGATCCAGCTGCTGAGATCCTTCTACTCTTAGGTAGGGATGTCATTAGAGCACACAAAGTCTGGGAACAAGTGTTACAACCGGCTCGGGTGCCGCAACAAAGAATGGAGATGCACACGCATAAGTCAAAGTTTCAATACATTTTATTAAATTAAATCTTAAAGAGGGATGGAGTATGAGAGTGAGGATCAGTGGTGTGTGCAAATGTATGGCTGCAGTGAATAATGTGGAGTGTATGTTGTCCGTGCAAAACTAAAGATCAGATGAGTGAGAAAAGAACAAAAGTCAGCTGCGTCGACCACGGAGGGAGAGGGAGAGAGGCAGACTTGGCGTCCGGGTAGGCGGGTCTAAATAACGCCTGTGCGCCAGCCAGGTGCACCTGGTTACCAATCAGGATCTGAAAAAGGAACAACAACAACAACAACCAGTACCCACGAAACAGAGCAGGACCCAAAGGCCTCCCCCAAGGCCGTAACACCCCCCCCCCCCCCCCCCCCATAAAGTCAGGGTCCCGAAGGGAACCCTGGCGCTCAATTTATCAGCTGCCTACATATTAAACAGACTATATAGTTAACTAAAAGAAAGAGAAAACACCTCACCGCATATGCGCCCCTCCAGACCCCCAAGTTCCCCACTCCATCCTCAGCAACTGGTAGGCCTTTCCTGAAGCTAAATTTAAGAGCACAGAGGGAGAGCAAGAGGTAGAAAGGACACAGTAGAGGTCAGATTAACAATACAGAACTACAAACAAGGAGCCCGTGACAACACGTCCGCCACCACATTGTCCTGGCCCTTGATGTGGCGAATGTCCAAACTGTAGGATTGCAACATCAGAGCCCAACGAATCAGCCGCTGATTGGGACACTGCAAAGAGTTCAAAAAAGTGAGAGGATTGTGGTCTGTGAAAACCACCACAGGTCCAGATCCAACATACACATTAAAGTGCTGCAAAGCTAGATCCTCCATCCTAGGCAGAGGAAAACAATCTGGTTTAGTGACATTATTAACTTTTCGAAAGTCAGTACAAAATCTGGGTGTGTTATCCGATTTCGGAACAAGCAAACAAGGTGAAGCCCAACTGGAACCTGATGGCTCTGCAATATTATTTTCCAACATGTATTTCACCTCAGCATCAAGAAAAACTCGCTTCTCTGGATGGACACGATAAAACCTCTGTTTAATAGGCTTACAATCTCCAATGTCTATGTCATGCTCTATGACATGTGTGCGAGTAGGTGTATCACCAAACAAACAAGGAAAACAATCGATCAAAACAGCCAACTGACTGCGTTTGGAAGCATCCAGATGACAGAGCAAACTGTCCAAATTCTTTAGAGACTCCGAATTTTTAAGCCTACCATACAAGATGGCCTCGTCAGGGCCTGACACATCATCCATCCCTTGCTCTGCTACAGCAACAGGGGGTGCAGACACTGACAAACAGGCAGGATGAAGCTCCGATAACTGCTCCTGAGCAGCTAACACGCCAACACGAGCATGATACGGCTTCAGCAGGTTAACGTGACAGAGCTGAGTGGAGGACCTTCGATTAGGGGTAGCAATTACATAGTTCTGATCCGAAACCTTCTTTAACACAGAATATGGTCCGGAAAATTTTGCCTGAAATGGAGATGTTACAATGGGCAACAACGCAAGCACCTGATCTCCAGGGAGAAAAACACGATCCTCAACCTTTCGGTCATAAAGTTTTTTCATCTTGCGCTGTGCAGAAGACAACTTTCCACAAGCTACCTCTTGTGCTCTATACAGCCTGTACCGAAAACCATTAACATAGTCCAAAAGATTCTGTGGTTCTACCTCCTTCCAAGTATCCCACAAAAGTGCCAATGGACCCCGCACCTTATGCCCAAACACCAGATCATTGGGGCTGAAACCTGTGCTCTCCTGTACAACTTCTCTAGCCGCTAGAAGCAGCCAAGGCAAACCATCCTCCCAGTCCCCTTTCATCTGAACACAGTATGCACGCAACATGGATTTAAGTGTCTGGTGGAACCGTTCCAGAACACCTTGACAGCAAACCTTCCAGAGACTCATCAGCCTGTTGCTCCTTCACCAACTCACTGTGGGAAACAGACCAGGGAACATTAGGACACATCACATCATTATGCTCTTCAGTCTCAACTTTTACCTTGGATTTTGACTGCGCACGCGTCACAGCACATGCAGCAAACACATCAGGAAATTCTGCCTCATTCACGTCAGGGCCACTGCTAACCAGTGGTTCTGGTACCACAATAGCTGGCGGTGGACCATCAGCCCAAACTCGACTCCCACAAATGTCATTACCCAAAATCATTGTGACCCCATCCAAGGGCAGAGCTGGACGTACACCAACCGTCACCTCCCCCTGAAACAGATCACAGGACAACATCATTTTATGCAGAGGTACATGCAGAACCTTTAACCCCATGCCCAGCACTGGGATGAAAAAACCCGTGTATGTATCGTCAGAGAATGGCAGGGCTGATGCTAAGATAAATGAATCGAAAGCAGCAGTAGCACGTAATATCTTGATGTGTACGCTCTGTTTGCTCCCAACCAAGGAAACAGAACCTTCGCTAATGAAAGGCTGAAAAGATTTGAGCTCTGCACATGACACTTGTGACTTCGCCTCACCAGTTATCAACTGCTCAGAAACCGGCGCAACAAACATAGCTGGCTTGGGACCAACACTCGGTCCGGCCTGTTTAGACCTGGACTTCAAAGCAAAACAATCATGCTTCCAGTGCCCCAATTTATGACAATATGAGCAACGTTTGTCAGCCTCACGAAAGCCTCGTTCATGCCGCAGCTGAAATTCCCCCCGTCTTCCTGAATGAGCAGCCCACGCACCACTCGCTGAGGAAACGTCTCTGTGACCAGTGCCACTGCGATTTACCAAACCATCTCCACCGTGCGCCAGAACAAAGTCATCAGCGAAAGAAGCCGCCTCAGCTGCCGTCTTTACCTTCCGAACGCTGATAATGATGATGATGCTATACGCTCCGGTACAGAGTTTTTAAACTGCTCCAGAATAATCAAATCACGCAGATCGTCGAAAGAACCAACCCTTAGTGCACTACACCAGCGATCAAAATGCATGGATAAATCACGAACAAACTCTAAATGAGTTTTGTCACCTTTCTTCCAGCTCCTGAACCGTTGACGATACGCCTCAGGCACTAGCTCGTACGCCTTTAGAACAGCAGCTTTGACGGAGGCGTACTTTGCGCTCTCACTTTTACCCAAAGAAGAATAAGCCTCTTGAGCCTTACCTGTCAGTACACACTGCAGCAACAATGTGCGTGTTGAGTCAGACCACTCACGAGCTTCAGCCAGCCGCTCAAACATCACAAAAAACACATCTGGATCTCTCTCATTAAACTTAGGAACAAGCTTTAACTCGCCTAAAACATCCTTAGAAGACCTCGCTGAAACCTCCAATGAAGGATCACCAAACACTGCAGCGTCAGCGACCAACTTTCCCTCGGCAACCAACTGCAGTCTATGCCTCTGCACTTCGAGCCTGGCCAACTCTGTGTTCTGTTTTATCCTCTCCAAAGACAACGACTTCTCCGTCTCCAGCTTCATACGTAATTGCAGCAATTCCTTCTGCTGCTCGAAGGACAAACTCACACCAGGATCCTGTACAGGCGGGTACGGACCCTCATCAACCGCAGAAGAAGCGGCTCACGGCTCTTTCTTTTAGCTAGACAGAAGAAAAGGTGCGTGTATGTGGTTTTTCTGATTTTTTTTTGTATTGGTGGCTGATGGGGTTGACCTCTTTTGGAGAGAATACCGGTGCTCTGGAAGACGTCCTGCCTGGTTCCTGTACCAAAGAAGTCAACGCCATCGGAACTCAGAGACTACCGACCGGTTGCCCTCATTTCCCATGTGATGAAGGTGCTGGAGAGACTGGTCTTGGCGCACCTGAGGGTGCAGGTAAGGACAGCTCTGGACCCTCTGCACTTTGCTTACCAGCCCCACTTGGGGGTTGATGACACGGTCATCTACCTGCTGCAACGAGCCCATTTGCACCTGGATGGTGTGAGAATCACTTTCTTTGATTTATCCAGTGCTTTTAACACCATCCAGCCACTGCTACTGGGGGAGAAGCTGCAGGGGGTGCGTGTCGACACCTCCATTGTCTCATGGATCACTGACTACCTGATGGGCAGGCCACAGTTTGACCGTCTGGGCGGGGTCCTGTCTGATGTGGTGGTTAGTGGGACAGGAACTCCACAGGGGACTGTGCTATCTCCTTTCCTTCTCACCTTATACACCACTGATTTCCAGTACAACTCCGGGTCATGCCACTTACAGAAGTTCTCTGATGACTCGGCTATTGTGGGGTGTATAAGAGAGTGAAGGGAGGAGGAGTACAGATCACTGGTTGACAACTTTGTAGAGTGGGTTGGGCGGAATCACCTGCAGCTGAATGTCAGCAATTTTGCAGAAAAAGATTGTGTCTAGATCTGTACTCACCCTTACTCAAAGGCAGATAGATCTTTCTCTGCCAAGCTGGCCGGTGGAAGGGTCCATATCCTGTTACCAGACAAATTGGTCCTCTAAACTTTGAGGTTTTCTTGGAAGACACTGGGGAGGACCTTCGGATCGTTAATGTGGCTCAGCTGAAACCTTGTTA